>OX063281.1:5518496-5610996 GCA_944039245.1 Nebria salina
TAAAAGGAGTAGAATATCCATCTAGCGCAGTGTGTCATTATTTAATATATAGATAGATCTTCTTCCACCCCTTTTGTATTAACACTTTCTTATACGCATTTGGGTTAAACCACATCGTAGTATCATTATTTTTCTAATTTATAATATTTGTTCTAACCTCTAGATCGCTTTTACACTAAATATATTGAAACGTGGTATAAAAACCCAACTAAATATTTAAAATTTATTTGTGAAATACTTGCATTGATTATCTATATTCGTGAATTCTAAGAAAACTAAAAAGGCAGTGTGTTTGAGCTTAAAACCAGAAATCTAAGAAAAATGGTAAGACAAGAGTGGTTCTCGTCAAGTGGGCGTTAATGAACATTTAACACATGTGGAGAAGAGTATTCTAAAGTGTGAAGCTAAAGATCTTGAAGTTAAAAAAATTTATATATTCAATTTTAAATGATTTCAAATAATGAATTAGAACATTAGAAACTTATAAACTGTGTTAAGCAATCCGGAGTGATGAATACAAGTATCGAGTTTAAGTTTTATGGAACTGGGTAATAAAAAAAGCGTCTTGATGATGGGTTGTTTAGTGTCTATCGAATCAGAATTCAAAATCAAATGTCAAAATGGTAATTAGCAATCGAGGTTATGTCTGAGCTGTAAGCCAGACAATGGTACAAACGAAGTGTAAGGAAAATAGCAGGTATTCGGCATCGGTTGAAGACCCGACACCCCGTCGTCATAGGGCAATGACCGATCCGGTTCAGTAAGGCAACAACTGACCATTCGTACACAACAAATAATAATAATAATAAATGTTAATTTCTTATTATTATGTTTAGTTCAAACAATTACCACACATATTCAGATCAGACCAGATTAAATCATTGGATATGTATTTGTTTGTTCTAATCGGAGCGTAAGTTAGTTGTGGTAAACGAGTTAGACGAGCGGGGGAGTTTAAGTCAGAAAGCGCACTCTCTCTGACTGGTGGGATATGCCGGGTGAACCGCCGCATGAACCAACCCGGGGTCCGTATGAGGGTGAATGATTCCGCGACCAACCCTATGCCAGTGCCATACATCGCAACGTAGTGGAAAACTAGCGTTCTTTATTTAATATTACATTTGCATAATTAGGTGTCCTTTTTAAGTATAACAAATTCATAGTTTATGACACTCCTGCAAAAGTAGTAGGGATAGACATATAAAAACTTGGGAGAGCCCGAAATCGGGATCTGATCGATCCTATCTTGGTGGTATTCAACAGTCCATTCTCTTGGTAGGTACGCCGCTTTAAGTTAGCGCGATTCACTCTACTACCCTTCCATCCGATTAGAACTCACTGCACAGCGCCGCATTCGGATTGCGCGATCTATGTGGTGGTTCTGCTAGGATTCAGACGCGGCTTTCAGTTAGCGCGATCTGGTCTAGTGTCATTTTCCTTAGTTCCATCAGCTTTAGGGCAAAACTTCGCTACGCCGCTTTAAGTTAGCACGATCTGCGTTTTGTTCTGCGAGATTCCACACGCTGCTTTGAGTTAGTGCGATCTGATCTATGCGACACACTTTCCTACTTCCACCCGTTTTAGAACAAAATTTCGCGACGCCGCTTTAAGTTAGCGCGAACTAAGACGACACGACTTATTCCCCCTCTGCATAAAATTTGGTCACGAGTATTCAGTGTTAGAGAAAATTTGGATAATTACTTAATTTATGTGTAAAAATAACAATAAAAGGTGAATTTTTGTGAACTGTACTTTTTGTTTCTTTCTTTTAAATTTTAAAAATTAATACTTGCATCAAGAAGCATATAATTATATGCTTCTTGCATAAATTATATGGATATCAAACACATTTGTGTATTTAAGGGGGATAAAAAGGTTTAAGTCTGTTTAAAACCACAGGCCTTCCTATTCATAAACCATATTGTTATACTTGTTTAATACATTGTTATTAATGTGCTTCATTGATATAAATGCACTGCATTGTTATAAAAGTTGGCTTCATTGTTGTAAATGTTGGCATGATGTATAGGCACTGTTAGTTCACGCCCATAAGATAAAAAATATCTGCAGTGTCATGCACCGAACTTTCTTATACGCATATGGGTTAAACCATATCGTAGTTACATTATTTTTCTTATTTATAATATTTGTTCTGACCTTTGGAACACCTTTACGCTAAATATATATCTTTGAATAAATATAAAATGTCAAACTTCAAATTATTTAAGTCTGTTTTGTTTTTTTTGATAAACAATTGAAAGGCGCAGATGATACGATTTATGTAAAATTAAATGTAATATGAAAAAATTTCAAGAGCCATTTTCTTGTTTCCGGAACCGTTTGAGAAAAAAAGTTTCAAATAAAAGTTGTACAAAATGCTGATGTCTAAAATTTTTACTGCAACAATTTTTCTGTAACTGCATCCGTTTTAGAGTAATTCAAGAAACTGCAAAAAATGACTCGAGTAAACATGCACTTCCGGTCGGAAAATTGTTTTCAAAAATAGGAGGTTTTCGTGCCAGCCATATACAAAGCTTAAGTTTAAAATTTCATAATTTTCCCTTTAGCCGTTTGGGCACACGTCAAAACGTATATTTCCGTTAAAATCTCGAGATCGAAATTTTTCATGATTACAATACTTACTTATATTGCATATAAGAAAGTAATTCGACATACATATATTGGTCTATGCGCATCTACGACATACCAACAAACTAATAACGGAACGACCACTACGGTTTACAGATTATTTGTTTGAGCAACTGTTTTGAAAACCATTCTTGGATTATTTACAAAATGCAAACTTAATTGAAAGGCATTGGATATAAGAATAGAAATGGAAATAAATCTTAGTTATTTACTATAATAAAAGACAATTCTTATTAACATGGCGTTAATTTCTATTGTTGTTCCTAATGAGCATATTCCTTTTACACCGTGAAACAATAATTTTTGGTAAAACATATTTCATATAAAATAACCGTTTCATATAAAACATCAAAACGCAAATCACATTTATCAGTTGATATTTTCACAGCTTTATATTCCCTTTAATATTTTTTACTTTCTTATACGCAGTATAAGTAAGTATTGTAATCATGAAAAATTTCGAACTCGAGATTTTAACGGAAATATACGTTTTGACCTTCCCTGTATCGATTCCAACTATTTTTGGAATGACGTCCGTCTGTGTGTGTGTGTATGTGAGCGCTCTACAGCCCAAACGGCTAAAGGGAAAATTATGAAATTTTAAACTTAAGATTTGTATGTGCCTGGCACGAAAATCTTTTATTTTAGAAAACCATATTCCAACCGGAAATGCATGTTTACTCTAGTCATTTTTTGCAGTTTCTGCAATTACTCAAAAATGGTTACAGTTACAGAAAATTTTCGCGAACTAAAATTAATGGTATTTATATTTAGCACAACTTTTGTTTGAAACTTTTTTCCAAAAAGAGTACTGGTTTCAAAATAAATTTCTGCTTATTATATATATTTTTACATAAATCGTATCATCTGCGCCTGTCAATTGTTTAACAAAATAGACTTAAATAATTTGAAGTTTGACATTTAATATTTATTCTAAGAAATATATTTAGTGTACAAGCGATCTAAATGTTAGAACAAATATTATAAATTAGAAAAATAATGTAACTACGATATGGTTTAACCCATATGCGGATAAGAAAGTTCGGTGCATGACACTGCAGATATTTTATATTATGTGTTTAAGGTATTGTTATATATATTTTACCAATATTAATAATCATTAATACTAACTCGCAAGAAAATGCTACATACAGAAAAGTTCAATTTTGTTTTCTTATTTCTGAGTAACGTCATGCGCTATTGAAACTAAAATACGGGCTCGGGGTTTGAGTACTTGATATTTAAAATAGTGCCACCTATTTGTTAGCTGACCTAAGTTCTGTTGTTTTAGTTGGACTTCCGGGCCGTAAGATGGAGATTCTTTGAGGACCCTTTTTTAAACACGCTCATTTTCACAGGAATGGTACCTCTATCTATTATATTCTTCTTGGTACAAGCATTGAGTAAAAATAAAATATGAGAGACATAACCTTATGGACGAAAAAACGTTCACAAACTGCCCTCGAACATAGATGGCACTATGGTCTAGCGGGGCATTAGGATATAGATTTAATATAACGTTTAGCAATGTGTACAATTAGGAGTGTAGGAACTAGATTTAACGAATCATTGAGCCACGTACTATACCTATATTATATACGCCGTACGCACGCTTGATTTTAATTCTTTAACAGTTTGAATAACAAGTTTAACATCTGTTTATTATAATTATAAAATGATGAGTACTTCATGTCATTCGTGTGCATATTTTATGTGTAGAAATTTAAAAAGAAAGAATCATCCTGATTTACATTTCTTTAAATTTCCAACAAATCCGCCACGTGCTAAATTGTGGCTAAAGTGTTGTGGAAATCAAAAATTGCTTTTTATATCACCTACTAAATTAAAAAATATAATTATCTGCGGTAAACACTTAACTGATGATTCATTTTCAAATTTTCGTCGTAACCGATTAAATAAAAGTGCAGTGCCGGTTCATTTTTCAAAAGTTTTACAACAATCTGAAGCCACACGGGATATGGACCAGCAAATGCGTTGTTATGCTGGAGAATCTACTTTAAAAAGGTTGGTATTTAAAAAGATATAAATATATCTGATTTCTGATGTAATCAAATTCTCAATCACGACTTCCCTATATGCACTATTTTCGTTTTTTTTTTTGTCTCAGGGCCGCGGATTTCGATGACAGTTCTTCTGGTTCAGAAGTAAATATGCCATCAGTATTCAATATATCAACTTCATCACATTCTAGAACTGGTTCAGCAATTATGTTCCAAGAAACATTACTAGAAATGCCGTCACCTACTAATTCAGAAAATACACCTCAATAATCAAAAATGAAATATAAAATTTTGAAACAAAAAAAAGAATTGAAACGTTGTCGAGATCAAAATTATCGATTAAAAATCAAAAATTCCAAAGTTTCAGAATTTTCAATCATACAAAATTTATTAAACAATAATAAAAACACAAAATGTGTGAAAACATTTGTTAATATGCAATTGTTTCACAAAAAGAAGACACCTGGCTTAAATTAGAAAAACAACTTGCTTTATCAATTTATTATAAAAGTCCTTCTTGTTATTACTTTCTTATACGAAGTATAAGTATGTATTGAATCATGAAAAATTTCGATCTCGAGATTTTAACAGAAATATACTTTTTGACCCTCCCTGAATCGATTCCGACTATTTTTGGAATGACTTCTGTCTGTGTGTGTGTCTCTGTATGGGTGTGTGTGTGTGTGTATGTTCTCTACAGCCTAAACGGTTGAAGCTAAAATAATGAAACTTTAAACTTAAGACTTTCATATGCCTGAGGTGTGCACCTCCTATTTTTGAAAATAATATTCAAAGCGGAAGTGCCTGTTTACTCTAGTCATTTTTTGCAATTTCTGCAATAACTCAAAAATAATTACAGTTACAGAAAAATTGCATGAGCAAAAATTAAAGGTATTACTATTTAGCACAACTTTTGTTTGAATATATTTTCCAAAAAGAGTAGTTTTTTCAAAATAAATTTTTGCTTATTATATATATTTTTACATAAATCGTATCATCTGCGCCTGTCAATTGTTTAACAAAATTGACTTAAATAATTTGAAGTTTGACATTTTATATTTATTTTAAGAAATATATTTATTGTAAAAGCGATCTAAAGGTTAGAACAAATAATATAAATTAGAAAAATAATGTAACTACGATATGGTTTAACCCATAAGCGTATAAGAAAGTTCGGTGCATGACACTGCAGATATTTTAATAAAAAATTGACTTTTAACTGCTAAATCGTCTATCCCAGGATCATATAGTAAGCCATACATCTCTTCATTTGCATCTTCTTGGGCTTGGCGTTGATTTTTTTTGCGTAACTCTCACTTTTTTTGAAGTTGCGCTCATGCGTTTTTCTGATATAGAGATGCGTTTAGAATCTCTATATTCTACACAATAGCCCAAATTGCATTTTTCATATCCTTGATTGAATTTGGATTATTTTGGATGGCTAATCCATAGTATAAAGAACATTTCTTCATCACTTTTCCAGTCAAATCTGTAGTTTTTTATTTTGCCAATTTACGTTTTTTTACCGATGGTTTAGATATGGCAATATCTGCGTTTTGTTCCGCTACTGTTTTATTTAATTTTTTTACTTCAGTGATGGTTTTTTTTACGTCTTTCAGACGCCTGAACATTCGTTTTCCAACATGTAGAACGCATTCAAGTTTTGTGACTAAGAAATAATCTCCATACGGATTTGCTATATAATGCTATATAATGCATGTAATATCTCAGTAATTATTATAGCTGTCGAATTAATATTTTAAAACCGCATTCTTAATACAATTACGAGAACATTTATGTAAAAAAAAAAAAACGATTTTTTGAAAGTGGTTTATGAGAAAGACCCCTTAAGGCACAAATATTTTCCTTTAGGAAAACCTTTAAGAAACAGTTAGAAATTATTTACGCGACATTTAAATTAGGAGAATTAATATTTACAGAAAATTCTATTGTTAGTTCGGCATTTCCAGAACATTGGACCGCTCTTATTTTGTTCTTAACTTCCAGCGGCGAAATTGAAATTTAAAACATATTTAAGAAACTCAATTTGAGAGAACCGTTTATCAAATTTGGCGAATTTGAGCATTGAAATTGAAATAGCACGTTAATTAAATATAGGTGAAATAATTAGCATCTTTGCTTCAATGAAAACGAGAAAAGTAAAGTTTAGTTAAAGTTAATGAACTATGTTTGTAAACCTAAACATTAAATTTGATTTGTACTGCATGTTTTTGTGTTTGTCAACTTAAAAGCACATATGAAAATGTATTTAACTTACTATAATTAATTAATTAATATAATAAATGTATTTAACCCTATGAATGGTTTTTTTCCTCTACTTTGTCCTTTATTTATTGCAAAAAAAAAAAACCAATAAAAATGGTGAGTATTAATGAAAATAAGGCCCCTACGGCACTTTGGGTAGTGGGCCTCTCTAGCTGATGGGCCCATGTGCATCGCACTCCTAGCACCCCCGGTTGCTACGCCCCTGCTGGTTTACACAATGCAAATGTGTAGACTAATTATAACCTCAGCCTAATTTTGAATGAGATTTTTGGAGGATCTGCCCAACGAATGTACATGTTTTATATCTTAAATTAAAAGCAAAACAGAGTATGTAGATTACGAAAATAGTAAATATATAAAAAAGAGCCATTCTCATTTTTTGCAAATTTGGGAAACTATTTGCACCTCTAAACATTTCATTATTCCAGTGAATATTCTTGCAGTTTTTGATTTTATAACGCTAATTATTTACATTTTACAAAAAATGAAACATAATACGCGAAAAACTCTTAATGTAGATGGCAGTGCTGTTGTCTACAAAATGGCCGTGCAAGTAGGAAAACAAAGCCAGTTTAAGCCGCATTGCCATTGAGGTTTCATACGTGTTTTGGTTTTGTATTAAATATTTCTATTAATTGTTACGTTTTCGTCCATTTCTTTCAAAAACTTTTCATCGTTGCGAACGATGAGTCAGTGCAAGGTGCAGTTGGGTGATATTTTTCACTATATTGGGAGTAATTTACGTCCAATTACTGAGGGTGAAGCACATAACGTTATACGGATTTAAAAAATATCCTGCAAACATTGAACTTGTAGGATGGTGCTTGCAAACGAGCAACTTAAATGCAGCACCTCATCGAATAGACATTATTTTATATCAAAATAAAAATTGGCAAGGCACGTGCACATGCAAAACTGGGTTAGGTGGCAAATGTAAACATATCGTGGCAGTTTTAATTTATGCTAACAGGTACGGTTTATAATTAATTATTAAGTATCATGTATGTATAATAAATAATTTATTTGATTTTAGAAACGAGACTTTAGAGCAACTTAGTTGTACTGATATGGAACAGGTATGGGGTAAATTGGGATCCACACCATCATCATCCAAAGTTGCTCACACTTACGGAGTAACAACATGGATGCCGAATTACTGTCATCCTGAATCTAAAAGGAGGAAGATTGTTCCAATTAAGGATCTAACGGAGGTCAATAAAATCAATTGTCATATAATTAAGATAAAACGTGATACAGAATTTTGTAAAAAAAATGCTTGATTGTCTAAAATATGTATATTTTAATAAAATATTGCCATAGATTAAATCATAATACTTGTATTATTTTTATACATTTACATTAATAAAGAACCTGAGAAAATTACGCTTGTTTTCTCTTTACTACACAATTATATTTCTTAACTAAACATAAAACATTTATCAAGCGACATTGAAAATTTTCTTTGCATTTTGATCTTTTGGAAAAAAATGTATGGTCGTTTTTTTCGTACGATAATAAGAACACTGGCACCGAGCAATACTGTTTGCATTTACTTTTTTCCATACTAAATCGATTAAATGTTACTGTATATTATTCCTAATTTTATATATTTTAAGTTATTATCGTCTTTTACGAATATATAAGGCAGGTTTTTTACAAAAATGCATAAAATTTAATATAACGATCAACTTTAACACACAAACCCATATGATGAAATGGTTTGTTTTCCTACGTGCTCCAGTACAAATTTTGTCCGCAAGAGGTCAGCTACTTTGATATTTTTCGCGAATTGCAGCTTGAAAACCACGTATTAGGCGAAATAAAATTCTAGGGTATTGTTGTTTACATGTTGGCAACACTGAATTTCCGTGGCTGGGTTTTTCATGGACTGACGTAAATAAATGCAACTTACTTTCAATGGGGTGATAGACATCAGTATTTCCACCACACATTCTTCAATTTCCGTCGAACACGAATCATACAACGATTTCACATCGTCAGATTCCATCAAACAAGTTCTACACACATTCTTTAACGCAACCGACATTTTGAAACAACTACTCTAAGCATAGATCATTCACTGTAAAACGTCAATGTGACAGTTATACTGAACCAATGAGTATAAAATATACAGCGTTGCCGTTAATATAGGAACAAATAATTACAAAATATATTAATAGATGCCGCTTATAGTACGAATTTCAAACCAACAGATCTGGGTTTACGTCTATGCTATTCTCACTCAAGTCAACAATGAGTGCTAAATAATAATATTTCGTTCTCATTGTCAAAATATATATTATCACTTGCTTTGCGACTTATTCTGACAAAATCGGTCAATAAAAATATATATTTATTTATTTGCCTAAACTGTTGAAGATAAAACTATGAAACTTTAATCTTAAGATTTGTATATGCCTGTCAAGAAAAACTATTTTTGAAGAGATTATTCCAACCTGAAGTTCATGTTCATTCTTATCATTTTTCGAATTTTCTGCCTTAACTCAAGAACGTATCATAAATGGTTAAGGTTTATGACACACACATTTAAAGGGTGGAAACAAAGAACAATCTTAAATTAAATCTCATGTTTTAATATTCGAATTTTCTGCTCAGTTTTATTATCACGCATTATTTTAGAACAAAATAATTTACATTTGTTAAATAATTTCAAAATAATGAATATTTCAATAGTAAATATTCTATGTTTACAACAATGTTCGTGATTTAACCATTTTGTTATAAATAGATGCCCCTTTATTATTTCTAATAATTTAACTTCAACACACAGACAGACGTCATTCCAAAAATAGTCGGAAACGATTCAGGGAAGGTCAAAACGTATATTTCCGTTCAAATCTCGAGATCGAAATTTTTTACGATTGCAATATTTATAGTGGGTTTATACAGAAAAAATTATCGCTACATTTAACATTAGCGCTACATTTAAGGCGAAGAAAAAGATAAACACCATGTTAACCAATGTTGTCGTTTATCAGATTTTAAGACTACATTTCATTTTAACGCTAAGCTAACAAGTTGGCCAACTGTTATCTTTCTTACTAACAAGGGGACGATACGTAGTTGGGGTCACTGATTTGTCTGAAATTTTGTCAGATGGTAGGTGACGCAAGAAAAATAATACAAATTTTGCCATTTTATGCACTTTTCAAGAAAATTCGAGAAAATCGCGGTCAAAGTTTTCACATCATGTTTTGTAGAAAAAAAATGATGCAGCGGCGGCATAGCGCAGCGGATGGCGCGCTGGCCTACGAGCTCACACAGGACCACATCTCACACCTGACAACCAGTTTGGCTTTCGAGCCAGACATTGCACGGTGCACCAGGTGTACAGAATAGCAACCGATATCGCGACTCATTTCAACAAACATAACGTCACGGTCATGACTCTACTGGGCATAGAAGAAGCCTTCGATACGGTCTGGACAGTAGGGCTCATGGCCAAACTCATATCCTTCCAATGCCCTCCGACCTTAACCAAACTAATATTCTCATACTTCTCAAACCGATCGTTCTCAACCAAAATTATCTCCACACATGCAACCCCTAAACCCATAGTAGCAGGAATCCTACAAGGCAGCGTCCTTGGCCCCAAACTTTTCAACCTATACATCAGTGATATCCTCACCTTCCCGAACACTCGCATAGCACAATACGCAGACGACACCGCAATCTACACTCACTCTTTCAACGCACAAATAGCTACAAAACAAACACAAATACACATAAACATCCTAGAACAATACTGGAAAAAATGGAAAATAAACATAAACAAAACCGAAACCATAGTCTTCACACGTAAATTCTCAAACAACACAATACTCACCCCACTAAAAATAAACTCACAAAAAATTACACCCACGAACACAGTCAAATATTAAGGAATACATGT
Source organism: Nebria salina (assembly GCA_944039245.1). NCBI lineage: Eukaryota > Metazoa > Arthropoda > Insecta > Coleoptera > Carabidae > Nebria > Nebria salina. The sequence continues at coordinate 5,529,366 of OX063281.1, forward strand.
ACACAGAACACTAAAACACGGCCAACACATTAAACACGCATTAACGAAAGCCCACACCGTCCTGTCCAATCTGTATCCCCTACTTATCAAAAACAGCTCACTTTCCATAAAAAACAAACTTCTCATTTACACCGCAATCATTCGCCCAATCATCACTTGCGTGCAACCGTTTATGTGTCATTAAATTTACCTTGCGACTATACGTCTTACCGCACACCTTACACGCATATGGTTTCTCGGTCGAGTGTTTCAACGCATGCGCCGCCGAACTCGCCTTGCACAACGTGCACACAAACGCATTTTTATCCGTGTGTAATCGTTTATTAGTCAATAACCTAAAATTGCGATTGAACGCCTTACCACACACGCCACACGACACTAGTCTCGCACTTGTCTTGTCGCACGAACATCGTTTCTTACCGGCGGTCGAAGACGCATATGGTTTCGCTTCACGATTGTTCAATGTTTTACGGATGACTGGGTGTTTTGGCGCACACGAATATGGTTTCTCGTTTTAGTGTCTTGTGTTTTCAGCTTGATTCGCGTTCGTCGGTGGATTTTCGTTGATTTCCAGTTTGATTTCTTCTTCTTTGATGTCATCCGCGTTGCTTGTCGTAGCAAGTGGATCGGTTTGCGTTTCGCTGTTGATTTGAGCGTCGTTTTTATTGATGGCGAGACCCAGTGTGGTGTTTGATGCGATGCATTTCGATCGGAATGCGTCGAATTGGTTGAGTTGATCGGCGCAATTGATACAGATTTGGTTCGGAAGACCATCATTGTAATCGCACTAGAAGTATATGGTTTTTTGTTAGTTGGTTAATAATTTGTAAGGTTATGTTGCGAAATATGTGTTTATATTACTTTTATGTGCGTTCCAATCACTGATTTGCTAATTTCGCCTAATTAAACTCACTTATAATTATAAAATAAAGAAACTAACCTCAATTGGCGCAAAAGTCGTTAATATTTGCGCAAAACAAATGCCCGTTGCACTCGAATACGCCACAAATAATGACGTCATTTGCTCCAAACTCAATAAACAAGTTCTACACACGTTATTTACCATTTCGTTTAGCCATTCATGCGCAATATTTCTATAAATTTAATTAATAGAAGTAATCGAACGATAGTATTTATGGTGTAATTACTTATCACAATAGTTGTAAAAGTTTTTGAATATAGCATGTTCATTTTCGCCATGTATATTCGGCAAATCTGTTGTGTATTTGTCAATAAGTGAGGTTAAATTTGATGTTAAATCGTTTTGTGAATTGTCCATGTTTGAAATATTATTGTATGATTTAAAAACAATTAAATAATCATTTTATGTGTAAATAAAATAATTTTGTGATTTATTACACTCGGTAAAACATTTTTCCATATATTGATATTCACAATATCACATTCAAGACCAACTTCATTCTATATTTGATCAGTGTTACCAACGTGATAACTATTTAGATGCATTCATAAAAGTAATTATTTGTTATGAGTGAACAATGATTTAAGCCAATATTTTATACTATTATTATTGGTATGTAATGAATTAGCTTATTTTATAATATTTACGTTAAATATTCACTTGTCATAATGCTACTTCTTGATGTAATTTTAACTATTATTTTATTTGCGAAACTGCCAATGGTCTTTTACATTAAAAATATCTGCAATGTCTTACACTGAACTTTCTTATACGTATTTTATTTAAATGAAAAAAATTTACTAATCTTTGAAACACATTTTCACTAAATATATTGCTTACAATAATTAAAAAATGTCGAATATCAAAATTAATGATACGATTTATGTAAAAATTAATAAAATAAGAAGAAATTTCAATAGCCATTTTCTTGTAATTAGTATTGTATTGTATTCTAACTATTTTCGTTATAAATGCAACGGTTTTTGAGTTATTGCAGAAACCGTAAAATATGACAAGACTAAACAATCACTTCCTCTTTGCTATTTCTTGTCAAAAATAAGAGGTTTTCTTACCAGACAAATCTTAAGTTTAAAGTTTCAAAAATGTACTTTCTATTGTTTAGACTGTAGAGCGCTGACATACGACCCTCCACCCCTCTACACCCACTGAAATAATTTAAACTGCGTTTGATAAATAAATATTTTTAAAAAAATTGTCTATTTAGGGTACTAAAAGAGTCACCGTGTGACGTGTGGCAACAATAAGCGCCGATTTCTCAAAATTGAGTTTGTCAAAAAATTTCAAAATACTCTTAAGTACTTGTAATTTTGTATTCAGAGAGTATTTTAAAAATGCTGCGATAATATTTATGGAACTTGTAGTTATGTACCCTAAGGGTATTTTAAAATGTTTTGGCAAAAATTCTGCGATATAATTTTGAGAAATCAGCGCTTATGGTTCCGCTAGTTTGCCTGTGACCGTTTTAATACCTTAATTAAACACATTTTTTGAAAATATTTGTGGAATTATGTACCATGAGTATGTTTAAAAAATTTTACGCAAGTCCTGTAACTCAATTTTGAGCTAGCAGAGTTTATTTGTGCCGCACGTGACATCATGATTAGTACTCTAATAAAACACATTTTTTGAAATTTTCTCCAACCTGTAGATACACATTTTAAGAATAATCTATAAACTTTTAAATATTGAGGTGTCAACATATGTTTTGAATTTACAAAGAAGCACAGTTATTTGATCTAAAAATTGCGTTTTATCAATAAATAATTTTGTGAAAACTACCAAATGTTTTAATCACAATTGATATTATTAAAAATTGCAGTTTATTGTATATACCAATTAAAATAAGTGTATTTATAATACATATCATATATATTTTTAGTTTTGGGCCTATAAATAGCATTTATAGACTATAAAATTAACTTGGGATTTTTCGTCGCTGGCATTCTCACCCAAGACGTAAAATATTGAATGAACAAAAATGATTATATTTTCAAACGTCTTTAAATTGGTTAGAATATTCTAACAAAAATCAATTGTCGTTTGCACATGAATACTCAATAGGAATTAAAACATTCGCATATTTGAATCAAATTTGTTTAAATATTCATACAATGTAAAAAATATAGTTTTATGTAATTACATTTATATTAAATATATTTTTCCCGCCAAAACGGTAACAATGATTATCAATTTTTCCATTTCGACAAAGGATATATAATCGTATTATTGGAAGTTGGAATAAAATAATTTAGACCGAATAGATAATTTTAAAGGGTTAAATAAAACATTATTATAATTTGAAATAGTATAGTGAAGATCACATCGATAATTTAAGAAATATAAAAAAGTATTCCAATTTATAAAATAGTATTGTAAAAACGAAAAATAATTTCTGCCGTTAATCACCAAAGAACCAAAGATTTTCTAATAATATATATATAATAATAATAATAATATATATATATATATATATATATATATATATATATATATATATATATATATATATATATATGTATGTATAATTCAATTGCAAGGAGACGAAAGGGGGGGAATGGCTCCGCCTTCTGCTATCGCAAAGCAATAATATTATTGTTTCGAACAAATTGCTATAGTAGAGACATCTATCCATCATAATTCTTATTAAAAACACCTGCTCGTATATTCGAAATAAAACAATAGTTAGGAACGGTAATGCATTTTGTTTAAACGTATGCAAGGTTTAGTTGTTAAACTACACTGCTCCGTGAAGTTTTTCGTAAAAATCTTACTTATGTAGGCGTAACAATGCCGTAAAAAAAGTATCAATTTGTTAATATTTAGTATTTATTTAAATTAGTATAATTAAACGTACATTAGATTTAAGCACGGACCCGTGTAGAGACATCATTTGTGAACATAATCACATTTTTTCAAGTATGATAAAGTAATGTGTATTAGCTTCAGAACCAGTGACAAAGTTATGGTCATTTATACAGCAAGCACCATGGTTGCGGGGCGAAGGTGCTTGACTACCGTTCTAGAGGTCCGGGGTTCGATTCTTGGCTGCGAACGATCCAACTTTTATTTTATATTCAGATCGAGGCAGGTTTCTTTGCAAGCCTCGAAACGTTTAATTAGCAGCCTAGTATATATACAGGCCCTAGTTGAAGCGTAAAATCACTCTACACCGAGTATCTGTACCGTGGCTTTCCTGGTCGATACCTAGTGATCCGAGATTTTGCCGAGATTGTCTTGACTGTGGTTTTCCTGGTCGACACCGAGGTTTACAAACCGCGTGGTGAGTACGAGACGTTTGCGTACGTCATCCACACCGTTTCTTTCCGTTCTTTTCACGCCTAGCGGCAGCCGTGGTTCTCCTGGCAGTAGCTAGGTGTAGTTTCCGACCGTTTTTATTAACCGTTCTTTACCGGTTCGCGATATTCTCGTTCGCGTAACTCCGCGTTACTTTTACCGTGCCTAGCAGCAACCGTGGTTCTCCTGGCAGTAGCTAGGTGTAGTTTCCGACCGTTTTTATTAACCGTTCTTTACCGGTTCGCGATATTCTCGTTCGCGTAACTCCGCGTTACTTTTACCGTGCCTAGCAGCAGCCGTGGTTCTCCTGGCAGTAGCTAGGTGTAGTTTCCGACCGTTTTTATCAACCGTTCTTTTTACCGGTTCGCGATACTCTCGCTCCCGTAGCTTCGCGTTACTTTTCCCCTGTCTAGCGGCAGCTGTGGCTCTCCTAGCGATAACTAGACGCGATTACCGGCCGTTTCACCAACCGGTAATTTTACCGGTTCGCGATTTTTGTTCTATTTAGTCTCTAGGGCAAATACTACACCGCTCCCAAGTAGCGGACATGTTACCGGCCCGTGCCATGTCGAGATTTTAGCCATAACTTCGACCATACCCCGGCACCGACAGAGTCCTCTGTATTTTCTTTGGAGTGAAACCAAGGGTTAAATAAAAGCCACGAGATAAATAAATCGCAAGTTTTCTTTCAACAACCCTGAACCTTCCCACTGCAGCTATCCCCGGCAACCCCTCTAGTAAGTGCGACCGTAAAGCCGTATCCGCTGAAGGCGCCCGAGCACCAGGCAACCAGCACACACGAAAGGGGGACATTGTTACGTGGGCCACACCAGGCCAGATAGCGTCACAATGCCAACCACCGTTTTTCCTACTTTTATCACTACAAGTATCGCGCCTTAACCATTTTGTACTAATTAAGTTTGTTCTTTTTATAGGGCCATTATTAATATAATACTTTTCTTTACTAGTATTTGTAAATCTGTTTTAATATTTCTCATTTTTTTTTCAACTGTATTTTAAAAATAAAAACATTTTTTTGTTATTTGCATCGAAGTTATCTCGTTGTTATATTTCAAGACCTCTGGAAATAGATTTTCTTCACTGAACACCGGAGCAAACACACCGATTATTGGCGCCCGAAAGCAAAAACCTAATTAAGCGTCACAAATTACAGAGGTAACTTATTTCGTTAATTGAAAGCTATTAATTTCTATATTTGAAGTATTAAAAACATTGTTATCATAAAATAAAAATGTATTGAACTAAATTATTATTTCAACAATAATGGATTTCAGGGTGGGACACTAGCGATTGAAATCGTTTGCGAACTACTGTCAATCTAAATTATTTTAGACTTCAATGGCCTTGGTGTTTTTATGTAAATTATTTAAAAATATCAAATAACGCAGAAGTAAGTGGTATTCTTATGTGATTATTTTTAAAAGTCTAATTTTAAATTAAATTTAGTACATTTCTTTTTACATAAAAATTGTTTCAACTCGTATAACAGTATAATAATGTGTTGAATAAAATATGCCACTTGTATTTAGTTTTAATTTTTGCCTAAAGGCTAAAACAATATTTTCTAATATATCTAATATTAATATAAAAAAAAAACAAATAAGTTATGTGAACCGACATGATTTTTGGGATTCCCAATCATAGTTGGCATTTTACTATTTTTTTAAGGTGTTATATAGTTACCGACTATGGATACACCGACCCAACCTTGGCCTATTAGTTAATGGTACCCTTTTTTATTTTGCAAGGCCATGAACCGTTGTAAACCCCTTAGATATGTTGTTTCTTCTCCTCATAAAGAACGACCCCAATCATATTTGGTAACGCGTAGATATGTTTCGTCCGGCCAATTGTGGCCATTCCAAGAATTTCACTACCCTTTTAAATAGGTCAGCTTTCTAACTAACCAACGCACCATTGGCAAAGCCAAATGTTTAAGAGGGACTTTCCAACCAATAGTATTTAAGTTAGTCATAAGATTCATTTTTGTAATAGTTCGTAAGGACATTCTGACTTCTACAACCAAGAGTTGCACTTCATTTTCTTAAATAAAACCATATTAACAAAATATTTGTACGTTATTATAATTCGTTGTAAACGCCAAGACCCCGCTCGGTCGAACCGTTAACAAACACATTTAGCAGTGGCGCTATTACAATACATTTATACTATATTTATACGATTCCAAATAGTAATAAAATCTTCCCACTTTTCAAAATGTATCCAAAATGTATACCAAATAAGGCCACTACGGTCATGTCTTTCTTATAAACATCTTACAACGATATACCTGCGGTAAACGAGTTAGACGAGCGGGGGAGTTTAAGTCAGAAAGCGCACTCTCTCTGACTGGTGGGATATGCCGGGTGAACCGCCGCATGAACCAACCCGGGGTCCGTATGAGGGTGAATGATTCCGCGACCAACCCTATGCCAGTGCCATACATTGCAACGTAGTGGAAAACTAGCGTTCTTTATTTAATATTACATTTGCATAATTAGGTGTCCTTTTTAAGTATAACAAATTCATAGTTTATGACACTCCTGCAAAAGTAGTAGGGATAGACATATAAAAACTTGGGAGAGCCCGAAATCGGGATCTGATCGATCCTATCTTGGTGGTATTCAACAGTCCGTTCTCTTGGTAGGTACGCCGCTTTAAGTTAGCGCGATTCACTCTACTACCCTTCCATCCGATTAGAACTCACTGCACAGCGCCGCATTCGGATTGCGCGATCTATGTGGTGGTTCTGCTAGGATTCAGACGCGGCTTTCAGTTAGCGCGATCTGGTCTAGTGTCATTTTCCTTAGTTCCATCAGCTTTAGGGCAAAACTTCGCTACGCCGCTTTAAGTTAGCACGATCTGCGTTTTGTTCTGCGAGATTCCACACGCTGCTTTGAGTTAGTGCGATCTGATCTATGCGACACACTTTCCTACTTCCACCCGTTTTAGAACAAAATTTCGCGACGCCGCTTTAAGTGAGCGCGAACTAAGACGACACGACTTATTCCCCCTCTGCATAAAATTTGGTCACGAGTATTCAGTGTTAGAGAAAATTTGGATAATTACTTAATTTATGTGTAAAAATAACAATAAAAGGTGAATTTTTGTGAACTGTACTTTTTGTTTCTTTCTTTTAAATTTTAAAAATTAATACTTGCATCAAGAAGCCTATAATTATATGCTTCTTGCATAAATTATATGGATATCAAACACATTTGTGTATTTAAGGGGGATAAAAAGGTTTTAGTCTGTTTAAAACCACAGGCCTTCCTATTCATAAACCATATTGTTATACTTGTTTAATACATTGTTATTAATGTGCTTCATTGATATAAATGCACTGCATTGTTATAAAAGTTGGCTTCATTGTTGTAAATGTTGGCATGATGTATAGGCACTGTTAGTTCACGCCCATAAGATAAAAAATATCTGCAGTGTCATGCACCGAACTTTCTTATACGCATATGGGTTAAACCATATCGTAGTTACATTATTTTTCTTATTTATAATATTTGTTCTGACCTTTGGAACACCTTTACGCTAAATATATATCTTTGAATAAATATAAAATGTCAAACTTCAAATTATTTAAGTCTGTTTTGTTTTTTTTGATAAACAATTGAAAGGCGCAGATGATACGATTTATGTAAAATTAAATGTAATATGAAAAAATTTCAAGAGCCATTTTCTTGTTTCCGGAACCGTTTGAGAAAAAAAGTTTCAAATAAAAGTTGTACAAAATGCTGATGTCTAAAATTTTTACTGCAACAATTTTTCTGTAACTGCATCCGTTTTAGAGTAATTCAAGAAACTGCAAAAAATGACTCGAGTAAACATGCACTTCCGGTCGGAAAATTGTTTTCAAAAATAGGAGGTTTTCGTGCCAGCCATATACAAAGCTTAAGTTTAAAATTTCATAATTTTCCCTTTAGCCGTTTGGGCACACGTCAAAACGTATATTTCCGTTAAAATCTCGAGATCGAAATTTTTCATGATTACAATACTTTCTTATATTGCATATAAGAAAGTAATTCGACATACATATATTGGTCTATGCGCATCTACGACATACCAACAAACTAATAACGGAACGACCACTACGGTTTACAGATTATTTGTTTGAGCAACTGTTTTGAAAACCATTCTTGGATTATTTACAAAATGCAAACTTAATTGAAAGGCATTGGATATAAGAATAGAAATGGAAATAAATCTTAGTTATTTACTATAATAAAAGACAATTCTTATTAACATGGCGTTAATTTCTATTGTTGTTCCTAATGAGCATATTCCTTTTACACCGTGAAACAATAATTTTTGGTAAAACATATTTCATATAAAATAACCGTTTCATATAAAACATCAAAACGCAAATCACATTTATCAGTTGATATTTTCACAGCTTTATATTCCCTTTAATATTTTTTACTTTCTTATACGCAGTATAAGTAAGTATTGTAATCATGAAAAATTTCGAACTCGAGATTTTAACGGAAATATACGTTTTGACCTTCCCTGTATCGATTCCAACTATTTTTGGAATGACGTCCGTCTGTGTGTGTGTGTATGTGAGCGCTCTACAGCCCAAACGGCTAAAGGGAAAATTATGAAATTTTAAACTTAAGATTTGTATGTGCCTGGCACGAAAATCTTTTATTTTAGAAAACCATATTCCAACCGGAAATGCATGTTTACTCTAGTCATTTTTTGCAGTTTCTGCAATTACTCAAAAATGGTTACAGTTACAGAAAATTTTCGCGAACTAAAATTAATGGTATTTATATTTAGCACAACTTTTGTTTGAAACTTTTTTCCAAAAAGAGTACTGGTTTCAAAATAAATTTCTGCTTATTATATATATTTTTACATAAATCGTATCATCTGCGCCTGTCAATTGTTTAACAAAATAGACTTAAATAATTTGAAGTTTGACATTTAATATTTATTCTAAGAAATATATTTAGTGTACAAGCGATCTAAAAGTTAGAACAAATATTATAAATTAGAAAAATAATGTAACTACGATATGGTTTAACCCATATGCGGATAAGAAAGTTCGGTGCATGACACTGCAGATATTTTATATTATGTGTTTAAGGTATTGTTATATATATTTTACCAATATTAATAATCATTAATACTAACTCGCAAGAAAATGCTACATACAGAAAAGTTCAATTTTGTTTACTGATTTCTGAGTAACGTCATGCGCTATTGAAACTAAAATATGGGCTCGGGGTTTGAGTACTTGATATTTAAAATAGTGCCACCTATTTGTTAGCTGACCTAAGTTCTGTTGTTTTAGTTGGACTTCCGGGCCGTAAGATGGAGATTCTTTGAGGACCCTTTTTTAAACACGCTCATTTTCACAGGAATGGTACCTCTATCTATTATATTCTTCTTGGTACAAGCATTGAGTAAAAATAAAATATGAGAGACATAACCTTATGGACGAAAAAACGTTCACAAACTGCCCTCGAACATAGATGGCACTATGGTCTAGCGGGGCATTAGGATATAGATTTAATATAACGTTTAGCAATGTGTACAATTAGGAGTGTAGGAACTAGATTTAACGAATCATTGAGCCACGTACTATACCTATATTATATACGCCGTACGCACGCTTGATTTTAATTCTTTAACAGTTTGAATAACAAGTTTAACATCTGTTTATTATAATTATAAAATGATGAGTACTTCATGTCATTCGTGTGCATATTTTATGTGTAGAAATTTAAAAAGAAAGAATCATCCTGATTTACATTTCTTTAAATTTCCAACAAATCCGCCACGTGCTAAATTGTGGCTAAAGTGTTGTGGAAATCAAAAATTGCTTTTTATATCACCTACTAAATTAAAAAATATAATTATCTGCGGTAAACACTTAACTGATGATTCATTTTCAAATTTTCGTCGTAACCGATTAAATAAAAGTGCAGTGCCGGTTCATTTTTCAAAAGTTTTACAACAATCTGAAGCCACACGGGATATGGACCAGCAAATGCGTTGTTATGCTGGAGAATCTACTTTAAAAAGGTTGGTATTTAAAAAGATATAAATATATCTGATTTCTGATGTAATCAAATTCTCAATCACGACTTCCCTATATGCACTATTTTCGTTTTTTTTTTTGTCTCAGGGCCGCGGATTTCGATGACAGTTCTTCTGGTTCAGAAGTAAATATGCCTTTAGTATTCAATATATCAACTTCATCACATTCTAGAACTGGTTCAGCAATTATGTTCCAAGAAACATTACTAGAAATGCCGTCACCTACTAATTCAGAAAATACACCTCAATAATCAAAAATGAAATATAAAATTTTGAAACAAAAAAAAGAATTGAAACGTTGTCGAGATCAAAATTATCGATTAAAAATCAAAAATTCCAAATTTTCAGAATTTTCAATCATACAAAATTTATTAAACAATAATTAAAACACAAAATGTGTGAAAACATTTGTTAATATGCAATTGTTTCACAAAAAGAAGACACCTGGCTTAAATTAGAAAAACAACTTGCTTTATCAATTTATTATAAAAGTCCTTCTTGTTATTACTTTCTTATACGAAGTATAAGTATGTATTGAATCATGAAAAATTTCGATCTCGAGATTTTAACAGAAATATACTTTTTGACCCTCCCTGAATCGATTCCGACTATTTTTGGAATGACTTCTGTCTGTGTGTGTGTGTCTCTGTATGGGTGTGTGTGTGTGTGTATGTTCTCTACAGCCTAAACGGTTGAAGCTAAAATAATGAAACTTTAAACTTAAGACTTGCATATGCCTGAGGTGTGCACCTCCTATTTTTGAAAATAATATTCAAAGCGGAAATGCCTGTTTACTCTAGTCATTTTTTGCAATTTCTGCAATAACTCAAAAATAATTACAGTTACAGAAAAATTGCATGAGCAAAAATTAAAGGTATTACTATTTAGCACAACTTTTGTTTGAATATATTTTCCAAAAAGAGTAGTTTTTTCAAAATAAATTTTTGCTTATTATATATATTTTTACATAAATCGTATCATCTGCGCCTGTCAATTGTTTAACAAAATTGACTTAAATAATTTGAAGTTTGACATTTTATATTTATTTTAAGAAATATATTTATTGTAAAAGCGATCTAAAGGTTAGAACAAATAATATAAATTAGAAAAATAATGTAACTACGATATGGTTTAACCCATAAGCGTATAAGAAAGTTCGGTGCATGACACTGCAGATATTTTAATAAAAAATTGACTTAAAACTGCTAAATCGTCTATCCCAGGATCATATAGTAAGCCATACATCTCTTCATTTGCATCTTCTTGGGCTTGGCGTTGATTTTTTTTGCGTAACTCTCACTTTTTTTGAAGTTGCGCTCATGCGTTTTTCTGATATAGAGATGCGTTTAGAATCTCTATATTCTACTCAATAGCCCAAATTGCATTTTTCATATCCTTGATTGAATTTGGATTATTTTGGATGGCTAATCCATAGTATAAAGAACATTTCTTCATCACTTTTCCAGTCAAATCTGTAGTTTTTTATTTTGCCAATTTACGTTTTTTTACCGATGGTTTAGATATGGCAATATCTGCGTTTTGTTCCGCTACTGTTTTATTTAATTTTTTTACTTCAGTGATGGTTTTTTTTACGTCTTTCAGACGCCTGAACATTCGTTTTCCAACATGTAGAACGCATTCAAGTTTTGTGACTAAGAAATAATCTCCATACGGATTTGCTATATAATGCTATATAATGCATGTAATATCTCAGTAATTATTATAGCTGTCGAATTAATATTTTAAAACCGCATTCTTAATACAATTACGAGAACATATATGTAAAAAAAAAAAAAAAAACGATTTTTTGAAAGTGGTTTATGAGAAAGACCCCTTAAGGCACAAATATTTTCCTTTAGGAGAACCTTTAAGAAACAGTTAGAAATTATTTACGTGACATTTAAATTAGGAGAATTAATATTTACAGAAAATTCTATTGTTAGTTCGGCATTTCCAGAACATTGGACCGCTCTTATTTTGTTCTTAACTTCCAGCGGCGAAATTGAAATTTAAAACATATTTAAGAAACTCAATTTGAGAGAACCGTTTATCAAATTTGGCGAATTTGAGCATTGAAATTGAAATAGCACGTTAATTAAATATAGGTGAAATAATTAGCATCTTTGCTTCAATGAAAACGAGAAAAGTAAAGTTTAGTTAAAGTTAATGAACTATGTTTGTAAACCTAAACATTAAATTTGATTTGTACTGCATGTTTTTGTGTTTGTCAACTTAAAAGCACATATGAAAATGTATTTAACTTACTATAATTAATTAATTAATATAATAAATGTATTTAACCCTATGAATGGTTTTTTTCCTCTACTTTGTCCTTTATTTATTGCAAAAAAAAAAAAACCAATAAAAATGGTGAGTATTAATGAAAATAAGGCCCCTACGGCACTTTGGGTAGTGGGCCTCTCTAGCTGATGGGCCCATGTGCATCGCACTCCTAGCACCCCCGGTTGCTACGCCCCTGCTGGTTTACACAATGCAAATGTGTAGACTAATTATAACCTCAGCCTAATTTTGAATGAGATTTTTGGAGGATCTGCCCAACGAATGTACATGTTTTATATCTTAAATTAAAAGCAAAACAGAGTATGTAGATTACGAAAATAGTAAATATATAAAAAAGAGCCATTCTCATTTTTTGCAAATTTGGGAAACTATTTGCACCTCTAAACATTTCATTATTCCAGTGAATATTCTTGCAGTTTTTGATTTTATAACGCTAATTATTTACATTTTACAAAAAATGAAACATAATACGCGAAAAACTCTTAATGTAGATGGCAGTGCTGTTGTCTACAAAATGGCCGTGCAAGTAGGAAAACAAAGCCAGTTTAAGCCGCATTGCCATTGAGGTTTCATACGTGTTTTGGTTTTGTATTAAATATTTCTATTAATTGTTACGTTTTCGTCCATTTCTTTCAAAAACTTTTCATCGTTGCGAACGATGAGTCAGTGCAAGGTGCAGTTGGGTGATATTTTTCACTATATTGGGAGTAATTTACGTCCAATTACTGAGGGTGAAGCACATAACGTTATACGGATTTAAAAAATATCCTGCAAACATTGAACTTGTAGGATGGTGCTTGCAAACGAGCAACTTAAATGCAGCACCTCATCGAATAGACATTATTTTATATCAAAATAAAAATTGGCAAGGCACGTGCACATGCAAAACTGGGTTAGGTGGCAAATGTAAACATATCGTGGCAGTTTTAATTTATGCTAACAGGTACGGTTTATAATTAATTATTAAGTATCATGTATGTATAATAAATAATTTATTTGATTTTAGAAACGAGACTTTAGAGCAACTTAGTTGTACTGATATGGAACAGGTATGGGGTAAATTGGGATCCACACCATCATCATCCAAAGTTGCTCACACTTACGGAGTAACAACATGGATGCCGAATTACTGTCATCCTGAATCTAAAAGGAGGAAGATTGTTCCAATTAAGGATCTAACGGAGGTCAATAAAATCAATTGTCATATAATTAAGATAAAACGTGATACAGAATTTTGTAAAAAAAATGCTTGATTGTCTAAAATATGTCTATTTTAATAAAATATTGCCATAGATTAAATCATAATACTTGTATTATTTTTATACATTTACATTAATAAAGAACCTGAGAAAATTACGCTAGTTTTCTCTTTACTACACAATTATATTTCTTAACTAAACATAAAACATTTATCAAGCGACATTGAAAATTTTCTTTGCATTTTGATCTTTTGGAAAAAAATGTATGGTCGTTTCTTTCGTACGATAATAAGAACACTGGCACCGAGCAATACTGTTTGCATTTACTTTTTTCCATACTAAATCGATTAAATGTTACTGTATATTATTCCTAATTTTATATATTTTAAGTTATTATCGTCTTTTACGAATATATAAGGCAGGTTTTTTACAAAAATGCATAAAATTTAATATAACGATCAACTTTAACACACAAACCCATATGATGAAATGGTTTGTTTTCCTACGTGCTCCAGTACAAATTTTGTCCGCAAGAGGTCAGCTACTTTGATATTTTTCGCGAATTGCAGCTTGAAAACCACGTATTAGGCGAAATAAAATTCTAGGGTATTGTTGTTTACATGTTGGCAACACTGAATTTCCGTGGCTGGGTTTTTCATGGACTGACGTAAATAAATGCAACTTACTTTCAATGGGGTGATAGACATCAGTATTTCCACCACACATTCTTCAATTTCCGTCGAACACGAATCATACAACGATTTCACATCGTCAGATTCCATCAAACAAGTTCTACACACATTCTTTAACGCAACCGACATTTTGAAACAACTACTCTAAGCATAGATCATTCACTGTAAAACGTCAATGTGACAGTTATACTGAACCAATGAGTATAAAATATACAGCGTTGCCGTTAATATAGGAACAAATAATTACAAAATATATTAATAGATGCCGCTTATAGTACGAATTTCAAACCAACAGATCTGGGTTTACGTCTATGCTATTCTCACTCAAGTCAACAATGAGTGCTAAATAATAATATTTCGTTCTCATTGTCAAAATATATATTATCACTTGCTTTGCGACTTATTCTGACAAAATCGGTCAATAAAAATATATATTTATTTATTTGCCTAAACTGTTGAAGATAAAACTATGAAACTTTAATCTTAAGATTTGTATATGCCTGTCAAGAAAAACTATTTTTGAAGAGATTATTCCAACCTGAAGTTC
Organism: Nebria salina; assembly: GCA_944039245.1. Classification (NCBI taxonomy): domain Eukaryota; kingdom Metazoa; phylum Arthropoda; class Insecta; order Coleoptera; family Carabidae; genus Nebria; species Nebria salina. The sequence continues at coordinate 5,544,420 of OX063281.1, forward strand.
ATGTTCATTCTTATCATTTTTCGAATTTTCTGCCTTAACTCAAGAACGTATCATAAATGGTTAAGGTTTATGACACACACATTTAAAGGGTGGAAACAAAGAACAATCTTAAATTAAATCTCATGTTTTAATATTCGAATTTTCTGCTCAGTTTTATTATCACGCATTATTTTAGAACAAAATAATTTACATTTGTTAAATAATTTCAAAATAATGAATATTTCAATAGTAAATATTCTATGTTTACAACAATGTTCGTGATTTAACCATTTTGTTATAAATAGATGCCCCTTTATTATTTCTAATAATTTAACTTCAACACACAGACAGACGTCATTCCAAAAATAGTCGGAAACGATTCAGGGAAGGTCAAAACGTATATTTCCGTTCAAATCTCGAGATCGAAATTTTTTACGATTGCAATATTTATAGTGGGTTTATACAGAAAAAATTATCGCTACATTTAACATTAGCGCTACATTTAAGGCGAAGAAAAAGATAAACACCATGTTAACCAATGTTGTCGTTTATCAGATTTTAAGACTACATTTCATTTTAACGCTAAGCTAACAAGTTGGCCAACTGTTATCTTTCTTACTAACAAGGGGACGATACGTAGTTGGGGTCACTGATTTGTCTGAAATTTTGTCAGATGGTAGGTGACGCAAAAAAAATAATACAAATTTTGCCATTTTATGCACTTCTCAAGAAAATTCGAGAAAATCGCGGTCAAAGTTTTCACATCATGTTTTGTAGAAAAAAAATGATGCAGCGGCGGCATAGCGCAGCGGATGGCGCGCTGGCCTACGAGCTCACACAGGACTACATCTCACACCTGACAACCAGTTTGGCTTTCGAGCCAGACATTGCACGGTGCACCAGGTGTACAGAATAGCAACCGATATCGCGACTCATTTCAACAAACATAACGTCACGGTCATGACTCTACTGGGCATAGAAGAAGCCTTCGATACGGTCTGGACAGTAGGGCTCATGGCCAAACTCATATCCTTCCAATGCCCTCCGACCTTAACCAAACTAATATTCTCATACTTCTCAAACCGATCGTTCTCAACCAAAATTATCTCCACACATGCAACCCCTAAACCCATAGTAGCAGGAATCCTACAAGGCAGCGTCCTTGGCCCCAAACTTTTCAACCTATACATCAGTGATATCCTCACCTTCCCGAACACTCGCATAGCACAATACGCAGACGACACCGCAATCTACACTCACTCTTTCAACGCACAAATAGCTACAAAACAAACACAAATACACATAAACATCCTAGAACAATACTGGAAAAAATGGAAAATAAACATAAACAAAACCGAAACCATAGTCTTCACACGTAAATTCTCAAACAACACAATACTCACCCCACTAAAAATAAACTCACAAAAAATTACACCCACGAACACAGTCAAATATTAAGGAATACATGAACACAGAACACTAAAACACGGCCAACACATTAAACACGCATTAACGAAAGCCCACACCGTCCTGTCCAATCTGTATCCCCTACTTATCAAAAACAGCTCACTTTCCATAAAAAACAAACTTCTCATTTACACCGCAATCATTCGCCCAATCATCACTTGCGTGCAACCGTTTATGTGTCATTAAATTTACCTTGCGACTATACGTCTTACCGCACACCTTACACGCATATGGTTTCTCGGTCGAGTGTTTCAACGCATGCGCCGCCGAACTCGCCTTGCACAACGTGCACACAAACGCATTTTTATCCGTGTGTAATCGTTTATTAGTCAATAACCTAAAATTGCGATTGAACGCCTTACCACACACGCCACACGACACTAGTCTCGCACTTGTCTTGTCGCACGAACATCGTTTCTTACCGGCGGTCGAAGACGCATATGGTTTCGCTTCACGATTGTTCAATGTTTTACGGATGACTGGGTGTTTTGGCGCACACGAATATGGTTTCTCGTTTTAGTGTCTTGTGTTTTCAGCTTGATTCGCGTTCGTCGGTGGATTTTCGTTGATTTCCAGTTTGATTTCTTCTTCTTTGATGTCATCCGCGTTGCTTGTCGTAGCAAGTGGATCGGTTTGCGTTTCGCTGTTGATTTGAGCGTCGTTTTTATTGATGGCGAGACCCAGTGTGGTGTTTGATGCGATGCATTTCGATCGGAATGCGTCGAATTGGTTGAGTTGATCGGCGCAATTGATACAGATTTGGTTCGGAAGACCATCATTGTAATCGCACTAGAAGTATATGGTTTTTTGTTAGTTGGTTAATAATTTGTAAGGTTATGTTGCGAAATATGTGTTTATATTACTTTTATGTGCGTTCCAATCACTGATTTGCTAATTTCGCCTAATTAAACTCACTTATAATTATAAAATAAAGAAACTAACCTCAATTGGCGCAAAAGTCGTTAATATTTGCGCAAAACAAATGCCCGTTGCACTCGAATACGCCACAAATAATGACGTCATTTGCTCCAAACTCAATAAACAAGTTCTACATACGTTATCTACCATTTCGTTTAGCCATTCATGCGCAATATTTCTATAAATTTAATTAATAGAAGTAATCGAACGATAGTATTTATGGTGTAATTACTTATCACAATAGTTGTAAAAGTTTTTGAATATAGCATGTTCATTTTCGCCATGTATATTCGGCAAATCTGTTGTGTATTTGTCAATAAGTGAGGTTAAATTTGATGTTAAATCGTTTTGTGAATTGTCCATGTTTGAAATATTATTGTATGATTTAAAAACAATTAAATAATCATTTTATGTGTAAATAAAATAATTTTGTGATTTATTACACTCGGTAAAACATTTTTCCATATATTGATATTCAATATCACATTCAAGACCAACTTCATTCTATATTTGATCAGTGTTACCAACGTGATAACTATTTAGATGCATTCATAAAAGTAATTATTTGTTATGAGTGAACAATGATTTAAGCCAATATTTTATACTATTATTATTGGTATGTAATGAATTAGCTTATTTTATAATATTTACGTTAAATATTCACTTGTCATAATGCTACTTCTTGATGTAATTTTAACTATTATTTTATTTGCGAAACTGCCAATGGTCTTTTACATTAAAAATATCTGCAATGTCTTACACTGAACTTTCTTATACGTATTTTATTTAAATGAAAAAAATTTACTAATCTTTGAAACACATTTTCACTAAATATATTGCTTACAATAATTAAAAAATGTCGAATATCAAAATTAATGATACGATTTATGTAAAAATTAATAAAATAAGAAGAAATTTCAATAGCCATTTTCTTGTAATTAGTATTGTATTGTATTCTAACTATTTTCGTTATAAATGCAACGGTTTTTGAGTTATTGCAGAAACCGTAAAATATGACAAGACTAAACAATCACTTCCTCTTTGCTATTTCTTGTCAAAAATAAGAGGTTTTCTTACCAGACAAATCTTAAGTTTAAAGTTTCAAAAATGTACTTTCTATTGTTTAGACTGTAGAGCGCTGACATACGACCCTCCACCCCTCTACACCCACTGAAATAATTTAAACTGCGTTTGATAAATAAATATTTTTAAAAAAATTGTCTATTTAGGGTACTAAAAGAGTCACCGTGTGACGTGTGGCAACAATAAGCGCCGATTTCTCAAAATTGAGTTTGTCAAAAAATTTCAAAATACTCTTAAGTACTTGTAATTTTGTATTCAGAGAGTATTTTAAAAATGCTGCGATAATATTTATGGAACTTGTAGTTATGTACCCTAAGGGTATTTTAAAATGTTTTGGCAAAAATTCTGCGATATAATTTTGAGAAATCAGCGCTTATGGTTCCGCTAGTTTGCCTGTGACCGTTTTAATACCTTAATTAAACACATTTTTTGAAAATATTTGTGGAATTATGTACCATGCGTATGTTTAAAAAATTTTACGCAAGTCCTGTAACTCAATTTTGAGCTAGCAGAGTTTATTTGTGCCGCACGTGACATCATGATTAGTACTCTAATAAAACACATTTTTTGAAATTTTCTCCAACCTGTAGATACACATTTTAAGAATAATCTATAAACTTTTAAATATTGAGGTGTCAACATATGTTTTGAATTTACAAAGAAGCACAGTTATTTGATCTAAAAATTGCGTTTTATCAATAAATAATTTTGTGAAAACTACCAAATGTTTTAATCACAATTGATATTATTAAAAATTGCAGTTTATTGTATATACCAATTAAAATAAGTGTATTTATAATACATATCATATATATTTTTAGTTTTGGGCCTATAAATAGCATTTATAGACTATAAAATTAACTTGGGATTTTTCGTCGCTGGCATTCTCACCCAAGACGTAAAATATTGAATGAACAAAAATGATTATATTTTCAAACGTCTTTAAATTGGTTAGAATATTCTAACAAAAATCAATTGTCGTTTGCACATGAATACTCAATAGGAATTAAAACATTCGCATATTTGAATCAAATTTGTTTAAATATTCATACAATGTAAAAAATATAGTTTTATGTAATTACATTTATATTAAATATATTTTTCCCGCCAAAACGGTAACAATGATTATCAATTTTTCCATTTCGACAAAGGATATATAATCGTATTATTGGAAGTTGGAATAAAATAATTTAGACCGAATAGATAATTTTAAAGGGTTAAATAAAACATTATTATAATTTGAAATAGTATAGTGAAGATCACATCGATAATTTAAGAAATATAAAAAAGTATTCCAATTTATAAAATAGTATTGTAAAAACGAAAAATAATTTCTGCCGTTAATCACCAAAGAACCAAAGATTTTCTAATAATATATATATAATAATAATAATATATATATATATATATATATATATGTATGTATAATTCAATTGCAAGGAGACGAAAGGGGAATGGCTCCGCCTTCTGCTATCGCAAAGCAATAATATTATTGTTTCGAACAAATTGCTATAGTAGAGACATCTATCCATCATAATTCTTATTAAAAACACCTGCTCGTATATTCGAAATAAAACAATAGTTAGGAACGGTAATGCATTTTGTTTAAACGTATGCAAGGTTTAGTTGTTAAACTACACTGCTCCGTGAAGTTTTTCGTAAAAATCTTACTTATGTAGACGTAACAATGCCGTAAAAAAAGTATCAATTTGTTAATATTTAGTATTTATTTAAATTAGTATAATTAAACGTACATTAGATTTAAGCACGGACCCGTGTAGAGACATCATTTGTGAACATAATCACATTTTTTCAAGTATGATAAAGTAATGTGTATTAGCTTCAGAACCAGTGACAAAGTTATGGTCATTTACACAACAAGCACCATGGTTACGGGGCTAAGGTGCTTGACTACCGTTCTAGAGGTCCGGGGTTCGATTCTTGGCTGCGAACGATCCAACTTTTATTTTATATTCAGATCGAGGCAGGTTTCTTTGCAAGCCTCGAAACGTTTAATTAGCAGCCTAGTATATATACAGGCCCTAGTTGAAGCGTAAAATCACTCTACACCGAGTATCTGTACCGTGGCTTTCCTGGTCGATACCTAGTGATCCGAGATTTTGCCGAGATTGTCTTGACTGTGGTTTTCCTGGTCGACACCGAGGTTTACAAACCGCGTGGTGAGTACGAGACGTTTGCGTACGTCATCCACACCGTTTCTTTCCGTTCTTTTCACGCCTAGCGGCAGCCGTGGTTCTCCTGGCAGTAGCTAGGTGTAGTTTCCGACCGTTTTTATTAACCGTTCTTTACCGGTTCGCGATATTCTCGTTCGCGTAACTCCGCGTTACTTTTACCGTGCCTAGCAGCAACCGTAGTTCTCCTGGCAGTAGCTAGGTGTAGTTTCCGACCGTTTTTATTAACCGTTCTTTACCGGTTCGCGATATTCTCGTTCGCGTAACTCCGCGTTACTTTTACCGTGCCTAGCAGCAGCCGTGGTTCTCCTGGCAGTAGCTAGGTGTAGTTTCCGACCGTTTTTATCAACCGTTCTTTTTACCGGTTCGCGATACTCTCGCTCCCGTAGCTTCGCGTTACTTTTCCCCTGTCTAGCGGCAGCTGTGGCTCTCCTAGCGATAACTAGACGCGATTACCGGCCGTTTCACCAACCGGTAATTTTACCGGTTCGCGATTTTGGTTCTATTTAGTCTCTAGGGCAAATACTACACCGCTCCCAAGTAGCGGACATGTTACCGGCCCGTGCCATGTCGAGATTTTAGCCATAACTTTGACCATACCCCGGCACCGACAGAGTCCTCTGTATTTTCTTTGGAGTGAAACCAAGGGTTAAATAAAAGCCACGAGATAAATAAATCGCAAGTTTTCTTTCAACAACCCTGAACCTTCCCACTGCAGCTATCCCCGGCCACCCCTCTAGTAAGTGCGACCGTAAAGCCGTATCCGCTGAAGGCGCCCGAGCACCAGGCAACCAGCACACACGAAAGGGGGACATTGTTACGTGGGCCACACCAGGCCAGATAGCGTCACAATGCCAACCACCGTTTTTCCTACTTTTATCACTACAAGTATCGCGCCTTAACCATTTTGTACTAATTAAGTTTGTTCTTTTTATAGGGCCATTATTAATATAATACTTTTCTTTACTAGTATTTGTAAATCTGTTTTAATATTTCTCATTTTTTTTTCAACTGTATTTTAAAAATAAAAACATTTTTTTGTTATTTGCATCGAAGTTATCTCGTTGTTATATTTCAAGACCTCTGGAAATAGATTTTCTTCACTGAACACCGGAGCAAACACACCGATTATTGGCGCCCGAAAGCAAAAACCTAATTAAGCGTCACAAATTACAGAGGTAACTTATTTCGTTAATTGAAAGCTATTAATTTCTATATTTGAAGTATTAAAAACATTGTTATCATAAAATAAAAATGTATTGAACTAAATTATTATTTCAACAATAATGGATTTCAGGGTGGGACACTAGCGATTGAAATCGTTTGCGAACTACTGTCAATCTAAATTATTTTAGACTTCAATGGCCTTGGTGTTTTTATGTAAATTATTTAAAAATATCAAATAACGCAGAAGTAAGTGGTATTCTTATGTGATTATTTTTAAAAGTCTAATTTTAAATTAAATTTAGTACATTTCTTTTTACATAAAAATTGTTTCAACTCGTATAACAGTATAATAATGTGTTGAATAAAATATGCCACTTGTATTTAGTTTTAATTTTTGCCTAAAGGCTAAAACAATATTTTCTAATATATCTAATATTAATATAAAAAAAAAACAAATAAGTTATGTGAACCGACATGATTTTTGGGATTCCCAATCATAGTTGGCATTTTACTATTTTTTTAAGGTGTTATATAGTTACCGACTATGGATACACCGACCCAACCTTGGCCTATTAGTTAATGGTACCCTTTTTTATTTTGCAAGGCCATGAACCGTTGTAAACCCCTTAGATATGTTGTTTCTTCTCCTCATAAAGAACGACCCCAATCATATTTGGTAACGCGTAGATATGTTTCGTCCGGCCAATTGTGGCCATTCCAAGAATTTCACTACCCTTTTAAATAGGTCAGCTTTCTAACTAACCAACGCACCATTGGCAAAGCCAAATGTTTAAGAGGGACTTTCCAACCAATAGTATTTAAGTTAGTCATAAGATTCATTTTTGTAATAGTTCGTAAGGACATTCTGACTTCTACAACCAAGAGTTGCACTTCATTTTCTTAAATAAAACCATATTAACAAAATATTTGTACGTTATTATAATTCGTTGTAAACGCCAAGACCCCGCTCGGTCGAACCGTTAACAAACACATTTAGCAGTGGCGCTATTACAATACATTTATACTATATTTATACGATTCCAAATAGTAATAAAATCTTCCCACTTTTCAAAATGTATCCAAAATGTATACCAAATAAGGCCACTACGGTCATGTCTTTCTTATAAACATCTTACAACGATATACGTGCGGTAAACGAGTTAGACGAGCGGGGGAGTTTAAGTCAGAAAGCGCACTCTCTCTGACTGGTGGGATATGCCGGGTGAACCGCCGCATGAACCAACCCGGGGTCCGTATGAGGGTGAATGATTCCGCGACCAACCCTATGCCAGTGCCATACATTGCAACGTAGTGGAAAACTAGCGTTCTTTATTTAATATTACATTTGCATAATTAGGTGTCCTTTTTAAGTATAACAAATTCATAGTTTATGACACTCCTGCAAAAGTAGTAGGGATAGACATATAAAAACTTGGGAGAGCCCGAAATCGGGATCTGATCGATCCTATCTTGGTGGTATTCAACAGTCCGTTCTCTTGGTAGGTACGCCGCTTTAAGTTAGCGCGATTCACTCTACTACCCTTCCATCCGATTAGAACTCACTGCACAGCGCCGCATTCGGATTGCGCGATCTATGTGGTGGTTCTGCTAGGATTCAGACGCGGCTTTCAGTTAGCGCGATCTGGTCTAGTGTCATTTTCCTTAGTTCCATCAGCTTTAGGGCAAAACTTCGCTACGCCGCTTTAAGTTAGCACGATCTGCGTTTTGTTCTGCGAGATTCCACACGCTGCTTTGAGTTAGTGCGATCTGATCTATGCGACACACTTTCCTACTTCCACCCGTTTTAGAACAAAATTTCGCGACGCCGCTTTAAGTTAGCGCGAACTAAGACGACACGACTTATTCCCCCTCTGCATAAAATTTGGTCACGAGTATTCAGTGTTAGAGAAAATTTGGATAATTACTTAATTTATGTGTAAAAATAACAATAAAAGGTGAATTTTTGTGAACTGTACTTTTTGTTTCTTTCTTTTAAATTTTAAAAATTAATACTTGCATCAAGAAGCCTATAATTATATGCTTCTTGCATAAATTATATGGATATCAAACACATTTGTGTATTTAAGGGGGATAAAAAGGTTTTAGTCTGTTTAAAACCACAGGCCTTCCTATTCATAAACCATATTGTTATACTTGTTTAATACATTGTTATTAATGTGCTTCATTGATATAAATGCACTGCATTGTTATAAAAGTTGGCTTCATTGTTGTAAATGTTGGCATGATGTATAGGCACTGTTAGTTCACGCCCATAAGATAAAAAATATCTGCAGTGTCATGCACCGAACTTTCTTATACGCATATGGGTTAAACCATATCGTAGTTACATTATTTTTCTTATTTATAATATTTGTTCTGACCTTTGGAACACCTTTACGCTAAATATATATCTTTGAATAAATAGAAAATGTCAAACTTCAAATTATTTAAGTCTGTTTTGTTTTTTTTGATAAACAATTGAAAGGCGCAGATGATACGATTTATGTAAAATTAAATGTAATATGAAAAAATTTCAAGAGCCATTTTCTTGTTTCCGGAACCGTTTGAGAAAAAAAGTTTCAAATAAAAGTTGTACAAAATGCTGATGTCTAAAATTTTTACTGCAACAATTTTTCTGTAACTGCATCCGTTTTAGAGTAATTCAAGAAACTGCAAAAAATGACTCGAGTAAACATGCACTTCCGGTCGGAAAATTGTTTTCAAAAATAAGAGGTTTTCGTGCCAGCCATATACAAAGCTTAAGTTTAAAATTTCATAATTTTCCCTTTAGCCGTTTGGGCACACGTCAAAACGTATATTTCCGTTAAAATCTCGAGATCGAAATTTTTCATGATTACAATACTTACTTATATTGCATATAAGAAAGTAATTCGACATACATATATTGGTCTATGCGCATCTACGACATACCAACAAACTAATAACGGAACGACCACTACGGTTTACAGATTATTTGTTTGAGCAACTGTTTTGAAAACCATTCTTGGATTATTTACAAAATGCAAACTTAATTGAAAGGCATTGGATATAAGAATAGAAATGGAAATAAATCTTAGTTATTTACTATAATAAAAGACAATTCTTATTAACATGGCGTTAATTTCTATTGTTGTTCCTAATGAGCATATTCCTTTTACACCGTGAAACAATAATTTTTGGTAAAACATATTTCATATAAAATAACCGTTTCATATAAAACATCAAAACGCAAATCACATTTATCAGTTGATATTTTCACAGCTTTATATTCCCTTTAATATTTTTTACTTTCTTATACGCAGTATAAGTAAGTATTGTAATCATGAAAAATTTCGAACTCGAGATTTTAACGGAAATATACGTTTTGACCTTCCCTGTATCGATTCCAACTATTTTTGGAATGACGTCCGTCTGTGTGTGTGTGTATGTGAGCGCTCTACAGCCCAAACGGCTAAAGGGAAAATTATGAAATTTTAAACTTAAGATTTGTATGTGCCTGGCACGAAAATCTTTTATTTTAGAAAACCATATTCCAACCGGAAATGCATGTTTACTCTAGTCATTTTTTGCAGTTTCTGCAATTACTCAAAAATGGTTACAGTTACAGAAAATTTTCGCGAACTAAAATTAATGGTATTTATATTTAGCACAACTTTTGTTTGAAACTTTTTTCCAAAAAAAGTACTGGTTTCAAAATAAATTTCTGCTTATTATATATATTTTTACATAAATCGTATCATCTGCGCCTGTCAATTGTTTAACAAAATAGACTTAAATAATTTGAAGTTTGACATTTAATATTTATTCTAAGAAATATATTTAGTGTACAAGCGATCTAAAGGTTAGAACAAATATTATAAATTAGAAAAATAATGTAACTACGATATGGTTTAACCCATATGCGGATAAGAAAGTTCGGTGCATGACACTGCAGATATTTTATATTATGTGTTTAAGGTATTGTTATATATATTTTACCAATATTAATAATCATTAATACTAACTCGCAAGAAAATGCTACATACAGAAAAGTTCAATTTTGTTTACTGATTTCTGAGTAACGTCATGCGCTATTGAAACTAAAATATGGGCTCGGGGTTTGAGTACTTGATATTTAAAATAGTGCCACCTATTTGTTAGCTGACCTAAGTTCTGTTGTTTTAGTTGGACTTCCGGGCCGTAAGATGGAGATTCTTTGAGGACCCTTTTTTAAACACGCTCATTTTCACAGGAATGGTACCTCTATCTATTATATTCTTCTTGGTACAAGCATTGAGTAAAAATAAAATATGAGAGACATAACCTTATGGACGAAAAAACGTTCACAAACTGCCCTCGAACATAGATGGCACTATGGTCTAGCGGGGCATTAGGATATAGATTTAATATAACGTTTAGCAATGTGTACAATTAGGAGTGTAGGAACTAGATTTAACGAATCATTGAGCCACGTACTATACCTATATTATATACGCCGTACGCACGCTTGATTTTAATTCTTTAACAGTTTGAATAACAAGTTTAACATCTGTTTATTATAATTATAAAATGATGAGTACTTCATGTCATTCGTGTGCATATTTTATGTGTAGAAATTTAAAAAGAAAGAATCATCCTGATTTACATTTCTTTAAATTTCCAACAAATCCGCCACGTGCTAAATTGTGGCTAAAGTGTTGTGGAAATCAAAAATTGCTTTTTATATCACCTACTAAATTAAAAAATATAATTATCTGCGGTAAACACTTAACTGATGATTCATTTTCAAATTTTCGTCGTAACCGATTAAATAAAAGTGCAGTGCCGGTTCATTTTTCAAAAGTTTTACAACAATCTGAAGCCACACGGGATATGGACCAGCAAATGCGTTGTTATGCTGGAGAATCTACTTTAAAAAGGTTGGTATTTAAAAAGATATAAATATATCTGATTTCTGATGTAATCAAATTCTCAATCACGACTTCCCTATATGCACTATTTTCGTTTTTTTTTTTGTCTCAGGGCCGCGGATTTCGATGACAGTTCTTCTGGTTCAGAAGTAAATATGCCATCAGTATTCAATATATCAACTTCATCACATTCTAGAACTGGTTCAGCAATTATGTTCCAAGAAACATTACTAGAAATGCCGTCACCTACTAATTCAGAAAATACACCTCAATAATCAAAAATGAAATATAAAATTTTGAAACAAAAAAAAGAATTGAAACGTTGTCGAGATCAAAATTATCGATTAAAAATCAAAAATTCCAAATTTTCAGAATTTTCAATCATACAAAATTTATTAAACAATAATAAAAACACAAAATGTGTGAAAACATTTGTTAATATGCAATTGTTTCACAAAAAGAAGACACCTGGCTTAAATTAGAAAAACAACTTGCTTTATCAATTTATTATAAAAGTCCTTCTTGTTATTACTTTCTTATACGAAGTATAAGTATGTATTGAATCATGAAAAATTTCGATCTCGAGATTTTAACAGAAATATACTTTTTGACCCTCCCTGAATCGATTCCGACTATTTTTGGAATGACTTCTGTCTGTGTGTGTGTGTCTCTGTATGGGTGTGTGTGTGTGTGTATGTTCTCTACAGCCTAAACGGTTGAAGCTAAAATAATGAAACTTTAAACTTAAGACTTGCATATGCCTGAGGTGTGCACCTCCTATTTTTGAAAATAATATTCAAAGCGGAAGTGCCTGTTTACTCTAGTCATTTTTTGCAATTTCTGCAATAACTCAAAAATGATTACAGTTACAGAAAAATTGCATGAGCAAAAATTAAAGGTATTACTATTTAGCACAACTTTTGTTTGAATATATTTTCCAAAAAGAGTAGTTTTTTCAAAATAAATTTTTGCTTATTATATATATTTTTACATAAATCGTATCATCTGCGCCTGTCAATTGTTTAACAAAATTGACTTAAATAATTTGAAGTTTGACATTTTATATTTATTTTAAGAAATATATTTATTGTAAAAGCGATCTAAAGGTTAGAACAAATAATATAAATTAGAAAAATAATGTAACTACGATATGGTTTAACCCATAAGCGTATAAGAAAGTTCGGTGCATGACACTGCAGATATTTTAATAAAAAATTGACTTAAAACTGCTAAATCGTCTATCCCAGGATCATATAGTAAGCCATACATCTCTTCATTTGCATCTTCTTGGGCTTGGCGTTGATTTTTTTTGCGTAACTCTCACTTTTTTTGAAGTTGCGCTCATGCGTTTTTCTGATATAGAGATGCGTTTAGAATCTCTATATTCTACACAATAGCCCAAATTGCATTTTTCATATCCTTGATTGAATTTGGATTATTTTGGATGGCTAATCCATAGTATAAAGAACATTTCTTCATCACTTTTCCAGTCAAATCTGTAGTTTTTTATTTTGCCAATTTACGTTTTTTTACCGATGGTTTAGATATGGCAATATCTGCGTTTTGTTCCGCTACTGTTTTATTTAATTTTTTTACTTCAGTGATGGTTTTTTTTACGTCTTTCAGACGCCTGAACATTCGTTTTCCAACATGTAGAACGCATTCAAGTTTTGTGACTAAGAAATAATCTCCATACGGATTTGCTATATAATGCTATATAATGCATGTAATATCTCAGTAATTATTATAGCTGTCGAATTAATATTTTAAAACCGCATTCTTAATACAATTACGAGAACATATATGTAAAAAAAAAAAAAAAAAACGATTTTTTGAAAGTGGTTTATGAGAAAGACCCCTTAAGGCACAAATATTTTCCTTTAGGAGAACCTTTAAGAAACAGTTAGAAATTATTTACGTGACATTTAAATTAGGAGAATTAATATTTACAGAAAATTCTATTGTTAGTTCGGCATTTCCAGAACATTGGACCGCTCTTATTTTGTTCCTAACTTCCAGCGGCGAAATTGAAATTTAAAACATATTTAAGAAACTCAATTTGAGAGAACCGTTTATCAAATTTGGCGAATTTGAGCATTGAAATTGAAATAGCACGTTAATTAAATATAGGTGAAATAATTAGCATCTTTGCTTCAATGAAAACGAGAAAAGTAAAGTTTAGTTAAAGTTAATGAACTATGTTTGTAAACCTAAACATTAAATTTGATTTGTACTGCATGTTTTTGTGTTTGTCAACTTAAAAGCACATATGAAAATGTATTTAACTTACTATAATTAATTAATTAATATAATAAATGTATTTAACCCTATGAATGGTTTTTTTCCTCTACTTTGTCCTTTATTTATTGCAAAAAAAAAAAACCAATAAAAATGGTGAGTATTAATGAAAATAAGGCCCCTACGGCACTTTGGGTAGTGGGCCTCTCTAGCTGATGGGCCCATGTGCATCGCACTCCTAGCACCCCCGGTTGCTACGCCCCTGCTGGTTTACACAATGCAAATGTGTAGACTAATTATAACCTCAGCCTAATTTTGAATGAGATTTTTGGAGGATCTGCCCAACGAATGTACATGTTTTATATCTTAAATTAAAAGCAAAACAGAGTATGTAGATTACGAAAATAGTAAATATATAAAAAAGAGCCATTCTCATTTTTTGCAAATTTGGGAAACTATTTGCACCTCTAAACATTTCATTATTCCAGTGAATATTCTTGCAGTTTTTGATTTTATAACGCTAATTATTTACATTTTACAAAAAATGAAACATAATACGCGAAAAACTCTTAATGTAGATGGCAGTGCTGTTGTCTACAAAATGGCCGTGCAAGTAGGAAAACAAAGCCAGTTTAAGCCGCATTGCCATTGAGGTTTCATACGTGTTTTGGTTTTGTATTAAATATTTCTATTAATTGTTACGTTTTCGTCCATTTCTTTCAAAAACTTTTCATCGTTGCGAACGATGAGTCAGTGCAAGGTGCAGTTGGGTGATATTTTTCACTATATTGGGAGTAATTTACGTCCAATTACTGAGGGTGAAGCACATAACGTTATACGGATTTAAAAAATATCCTGCAAACATTGAACTTGTAGGATGGTGCTTGCAAACGAGCAACTTAAATGCAGCACCTCATCGAATAGACATTATTTTATATCAAAATAAAAATTGGCAAGGCACGTGCACATGCAAAACTGGGTTAGGTGGCAAATGTAAACATATCGTGGCAGTTTTAATTTATGCTAACAGGTACGGTTTATAATTAATTATTAAGTATCATGTATGTATAATAAATAATTTATTTGATTTTAGAAACGAGACTTTAGAGCAACTTAGTTGTACTGATATGGAACAGGTATGGGGTAAATTGGGATCCACACCATCATCATCCAAAGTTGCTCACACTTACGGAGTAACAACATGGATGCCGAATTACTGTCATCCTGAATCTAAAAGGAGGAAGATTGTTCCAATTAAGGATCTAACGGAGGTCAATAAAATCAATTGTCATATAATTAAGATAAAACGTGATACAGAATTTTGTAAAAAAAATGCTTGATTGTCTAAAATATGTATATTTTAATAAAATATTGCCATAGATTAAATCATAATACTTGTATTATTTTTATACATTTACATTAATAAAGAACCTGAGAAAATTACGCTAGTTTTCTCTTTACTACACAATTATATTTCTTAACTAAACATAAAACATTTATCAAGCGACATTGAAAATTTTCTTTGCATTTTGATCTTTTGGAAAAAAATGTATGGTCGTTTCTTTCGTACGATAATAAGAACACTGGCACCGAGCAATACTGTTTGCATTTACTTTTTTCCATACTAAATCGATTAAATGTTACTGTATATTATTCCTAATTTTATATATTTTAAGTTATTATCGTCTTTTACGAATATATAAGGCAGGTTTTTTACAAAAATGCATAAAATTTAATATAACGATCAACTTTAACACACAAACCCATATGATGAAATGGTTTGTTTTCCTACGTGCTCCAGTACAAATTTTGTCCGCAAGAGGTCAGCTACTTTGATATTTTTCGCGAATTGCAGCTTGAAAACCACGTATTAGGCGAAATAAAATTCTAGGGTATTGTTGTTTACATGTTGGCAACACTGAATTTCCGTGGCTGGGTTTTTCATGGACTGACGTAAATAAATGCAACTTACTTTCAATGGGGTGATAGACATCAGTATTTCCACCACACATTCTTCAATTTCCGTCGAACACGAATCATACAACGATTTCACATCGTCAGATTCCATCAAACAAGTTCTACACACATTCTTTAACGCAACCGACATTTTGAAACAACTACTCTTAGCATAGATCATTCACTGTAAAACGTCAATGTGACAGTTATACTGAACCAATGAGTATAAAATATACAGCGTTGCCGTTAATATAGGAACAAATAATTACAAAATATATTAATAGATGCCGCTTATAGTACGAATTTCAAACCAACAGATCTGGGTTTACGTCTATGCTATTCTCACTCAAGTCAACAATGAGTGCTAAATAATAATATTTCGTTCTCATTGTCAAAATATATATTATCACTTGCTTTGCGACTTATTCTGACAAAATCGGTCAATAAAAATATATATTTATTTATTTGCCTAAACTGTTGAAGATAAAACTATGAAACTTTAATCTTAAGATTTGTATATGCCTGTCAAGAAAAACTATTTTTGAAGAGATTATTCCAACCTGAAGTTCATGTTCATTCTTATCATTTTTCGAATTTTCTGCCTTAACTCAAGAACGTATCATAAATGGTTAAGGTTTATGACACACACATTTAAAGGGTGGAAACAAAGAACAATCTTAAATTAAATCTCATGTTTTAATATTCGAATTTTCTGCTCAGTTTTATTATCACGCATTATTTTAGAACAAAATAATTTACATTTGTTAAATAATTTCAAAATAATGAATATTTCAATAGTAAATATTCTATGTTTACAACAATGTTCGTGATTTAACCATTTTGTTATAAATAGATGCCCCTTTATTATTTCTAATAATTTAACTTCAACACACAGACGGACGTCATTCCAAAAATAGTCGGAAACGATTCAGGGAAGGTCAAAACGTATATTTCCGTTCAAATCTCGAGATCGAAATTTTTTACGATTGCAATATTTATAGTGGGTTTATACAGAAAAAATTATCGCTACATTTAACATTAGCGCTACATTTAAGGCGAAGAAAAAGATAAACACCATGTTAACCAATGTTGTCGTTTATCAGATTTTAAGACTACATTTCATTTTAACGCTAAGCTAACAAGTTGGCCAACTGTTATCTTTCTTACTAACAAGGGGACGATACGTAGTTGGGGTCACTGATTTGTCTGAAATTTTGTCAGATGGTAGGTGACGCAAAAAAAATAATACAAATTTTGCCATTTTATGCACTTCTCAAGAAAATTCGAGAAAATCGCGGTCAAAGTTTTCACATCATGTTTTGTAGAAAAAAAATGATGCAGCGGCGGCATAGCGCAGCGGATGGCGCGCTGGCCTACGAGCTCACACAGGACTACATCTCACACCTGACAACCAGTTTGGCTTTCGAGCCAGACATTGCACGGTGCACCAGGTGTACAGAATAGCAACCGATATCGCGACTCATTTCAACAAACATAACGTCACGGTCATGACTCTACTGGGCATAGAAGAAGCCTTCGATACGGTCTGGACAGTAGGGCTCATGGCCAAACTCATATCCTTCCAATGCCCTCCGACCTTAACCAAACTAATATTCTCATACTTCTCAAACCGATCGTTCTCAACCAAAATTATCTCCACACATGCAACCCCTAAACCCATAGTAGCAGGAATCCTACAAGGCAGCGTCCTTGGCCCCAAACTTTTCAACCTATACATCAGTGATATCCTCACCTTCCCGAACACTCGCATAGCACAATACGCAGACGACACCGCAATCTACACTCACTCTTTCAATTTAAGATTGTTCTTTGTTTCCACCCTTTAAATGTGTGTGTCATAAACCTTAACCATTTATGATACGTTCTTGAGTTAAGGCAGAAAATTCGAAAAATGATAAGAATGAACATGAACTTCAGGTTGGAATAATCTCTTCAAAAATAGTTTTTCTTGACAGGCATATACAAATCTTAAGATTAAAGTTTCATAGTTTTATCTTCAACAGTTTAGGCAAATAAATAAATATATATTTTTATTGACCGATTTTGTCAGAATAAGTCGCAAAGCAAGTGATAATATATATTTTGACAATGAGAACGAAATATTATTATTTAGCACTCATTGTTGACTTGAGTGAGAATAGCATAGACGTAAACCCAGATCTGTTGGTTTGAAATTCGTACTATAAGCGGCATCTATTAATATATTTTGTAATTATTTGTTCCTATATTAACGGCAACGCTGTATATTTTATACTCATTGGTTCAGTATAACTGTCACATTGACGTTTTACAGTGAATGATCTATGCTAAGAGTAGTTGTTTCAAAATGTCGGTTGCGTTAAAGAATGTGTGTAGAACTTGTTTGATAGAATCTGACGATGTGAAATCGTTGTATGATTCGTGTTCGACGGAAATTGAAGAATGTGTGGTGGAAATACTGATGTCTATCACCCCATTGAAAGTAAGTTGCATTTATTTACGTCAGTCCATGAAAAACCCAGCCACGGAAATTCAGTGTTGCCAACATGTAAACAACAATACCCTAGAATTTTATTTCGCCTAATACGTGGTTTTCAAGCTGCAATTCGCGAAAAATATCAAAGTAGCTGACCTCTTGCGGACAAAATTTGTACTGGAGCACGTAGGAAAACAAACCATTTCATCATATGGGTTTGTGTGTTAAAGTTGATCGTTATATTAAATTTTATGCATTTTTGTAAAAAACCTGCCTTATATATTCGTAAAAGACGATAATAACTTAAAATATATAAAATTAGGAATAATATACAGTAACATTTAATCGATTTAGTATGGAAAAAAGTAAATGCAAACAGTATTGCTCGGTGCCAGTGTTCTTATTATCGTACGAAAGAAACGACCATACATTTTTTTCCTAAAGATCAAAATGCAAAGAAAATTTTCAATGTCGCTTGATAAATGTTTTATGTTTAGTTAAGAAATATAATTGTGTAGTAAAGAGAAAACTAGCGTAATTTTCTCAGGTTCTTTATTAATGTAAATGTATAAAAATAATACAAGTATTATGATTTAATCTATGGCAATATTTTATTAAAATATACATATATTAGACAATCAAGCATTTTTTTTACAAAATTCTGTATCACGTTTTATCTTAATTATATGACAATTGATTTTATTGACCTCCGTTAGATCCTTAATTGGAACAATCTTCCTCCTTTTAGATTCAGGATGACAGTAATTCGGCATCCATGTTGTTACTCCGTAAGTGTGAGCAACTTTGGATGATGATGGTGTGGATCCCAATTTACCCCATACCTGTTCCATATCAGTACAACTAAGTTGCTCTAAAGTCTCGTTTCTAAAATCAAATAAATTATTTATTATACATACATGATACTTAATAATTAATTATAAACCGTACCTGTTAGCATAAATTAAAACTGCCACGATATGTTTACATTTGCCACCTAACCCAGTTTTGCATGTGCACGTGCCTTGCCAATTTTTATTTTGATATAAAATAATGTCTATTCGATGAGGTGCTGCATTTAAGTTGCTCGTTTGCAAGCACCATCCTACAAGTTCAATGTTTGCAGGATATTTTTTAAATCCGTATAACGTTATGTGCTTCACCCTCAGTAATTGGACGTAAATTACTCCCAATATAGTGAAAAATATCACCCAACTGCACCTTGCACTGACTCATCGTTCGCAACGATGAAAAGTTTTTGAAAGAAATGGACGAAAACGTAACAATTAATAGAAATATTTAATACAAAACCAAAACACGTATGAAACCTCAATGGCAATGCGGCTTAAACTGGCTTTGTTTTCCTACTTGCACGGCCATTTTGTAGACAACAGCACTGCCATCTACATTGAGAGTTTTTCGCGTATTATGTTTCATTTTTTGTAAAATGTAAATAATTAGCGTTATAAAATCAAAAACTGCAAGAATATTCACTGGAATAATGAAATGTTTAGAGGTGCAAATAGTTTCCCAAATTTGCAAAAAATGAGAATGGCTCTTTTTTATATATTTACTATTTTCGTAATCTACATACTCTGTTTTGCTTTTAATTTAAGATATAAAACATGTACATTCGTTGGGCAGATCCTCCAAAAATCTCATTCAAAATTAGGCTGAGGTTATAATTAGTCTACACATTTGCATTGTGTAAACCAGCAGGGGCGTAGCAACCGGGGGTGCTAGGAGTGCGATGCACATGGGCCCATCAGCTAGAGAGGCCCACTACCCAAAGTGCCGTAGGGGCCTTATTTTCATTAATACTCACCATTTTTATTGGTTTTTTTTTTTTGCAATAAATAAAGGACAAAGTAGAGGAAAAAAACCATTCATAGGGTTAAATACATTTATTATATTAATTAATTAATTATAGTAAGTTAAATACATTTTCATATGTGCTTTTAAGTTGACAAACACAAAAACATGCAGTACAAATCAAATTTAATGTTTAGGTTTACAAACATAGTTCATTAACTTTAACTAAACTTTACTTTTCTCGTTTTCATTGAAGCAAAGATGCTAATTATTTCACCTATATTTAATTAACGTGCTATTTCAATTTCAATGCTCAAATTCGCCAAATTTGATAAACGGTTCTCTCAAATTGAGTTTCTTAAATATGTTTTAAATTTCAATTTCGCCGCTGGAAGTTAGGAACAAAATAAGAGCGGTCCAATGTTCTGGAAATGCCGAACTAACAATAGAATTTTCTGTAAATATTAATTCTCCTAATTTAAATGTCACGTAAATAATTTCTAACTGTTTCTTAAAGGTTCTCCTAAAGGAAAATATTTGTGCCTTAAGGGGTCTTTCTCATAAACCACTTTCAAAAAATCGTTTTTTTTTTTTTTTTTTACATATATGTTCTCGTAATTGTATTAAGAATGCGGTTTTAAAATATTAATTCGACAGCTATAATAATTACTGAGATATTACATGCATTATATAGCATTATATAGCAAATCCGTATGGAGATTATTTCTTAGTCACAAAACTTGAATGCGTTCTACATGTTGGAAAACGAATGTTCAGGCGTCTGAAAGACGTAAAAAAAACCATCACTGAAGTAAAAAAATTAAATAAAACAGTAGCGGAACAAAACGCAGATATTGCCATATCTAAACCATCGGTAAAAAAACGTAAATTGGCAAAATAAAAAACTACAGATTTGACTGGAAAAGTGATGAAGAAATGTTCTTTATACTATGGATTAGCCATCCAAAATAATCCAAATTCAATCAAGGATATGAAAAATGCAATTTGGGCTATTGTGTAGAATATAGAGATTCTAAACGCATCTCTATATCAGAAAAACGCATGAGCGCAACTTCAAAAAAAGTGAGAGTTACGCAAAAAAAATCAACGCCAAGCCCAAGAAGATGCAAATGAAGAGATGTATGGCTTACTATATGATCCTGGGATAGACGATTTAGCAGTTTTAAGTCAATTTTTTATTAAAATATCTGCAGTGTCATGCACCGAACTTTCTTATACGCTTATGGGTTAAACCATATCGTAGTTACATTATTTTTCTAATTTATATTATTTGTTCTAACCTTTAGATCGCTTTTACAATAAATATATTTCTTAAAATAAATATAAAATGTCAAACTTCAAATTATTTAAGTCAATTTTGTTAAACAATTGACAGGCGCAGATGATACGATTTATGTAAAAATATATATAATAAGCAAAAATTTATTTTGAAAAAACTACTCTTTTTGGAAAATATATTCAAACAAAAGTTGTGCTAAATAGTAATACCTTTAATTTTTGCTCATGCAATTTTTCTGTAACTGTAATTATTTTTGAGTTATTGCAGAAATTGCAAAAAATGACTAGAGTAAACAGGCACTTCCGCTTTGAATATTATTTTCAAAAATAGGAGGTGCACACCTCAGGCATATGCAAATCTTAAGTTTAAAGTTTCATTATTTTAGCTTCAACCGTTTAGGCTGTAGAGAACATACACACACACACACATACAGAGACACACACACACAGACAGAAGTCATTCCAAAAATAGTCGGAATCGATTCAGGGAGGGTCAAAAAGTATATTTCTGTTAAAATCTCGAGATCGAAATTTTTCATGATTCAATACATACTTATACTTCGTATAAGAAAGTAATAACAAGAAGGACTTTTATAATAAATTGATAAAGCAAGTTGTTTTTCTAATTTAAGCCAGGTGTCTTCTTTTTGTGAAACAATTGCATATTAACAAATGTTTTCACACATTTTGTGTTTTTATTATTGTTTAATAAATTTTGTATGATTGAAAATTCTGAAAATTTGGAATTTTTGATTTTTAATCGATAATTTTGATCTCGACAACGTTTCAATTCTTTTTTTTGTTTCAAAATTTTATATTTCATTTTTGATTATTGAGGTGTATTTTCTGAATTAGTAGGTGACGGCATTTCTAGTAATGTTTCTTGGAACATAATTGCTGAACCAGTTCTAGAATGTGATGAAGTTGATATATTGAATACTGATGGCATATTTACTTCTGAACCAGAAGAACTGTCATCGAAATCCGCGGCCCTGAGACAAAAAAAAAAACGAAAATAGTGCATATAGGGAAGTCGTGATTGAGAATTTGATTACATCAGAAATCAGATATATTTATATCTTTTTAAATACCAACCTTTTTAAAGTAGATTCTCCAGCATAACAACGCATTTGCTGGTCCATATCCCGTGTGGCTTCAGATTGTTGTAAAACTTTTGAAAAATGAACCGGCACTGCACTTTTATTTAATCGGTTACGACGAAAATTTGAAAATGAATCATCAGTTAAGTGTTTACCGCAGATAATTATATTTTTTAATTTAGTAGGTGATATAAAAAGCAATTTTTGATTTCCACAACACTTTAGCCACAATTTAGCACGTGGCGGATTTGTTGGAAATTTAAAGAAATGTAAATCAGGATGATTCTTTCTTTTTAAATTTCTACACATAAAATATGCACACGAATGACATGAAGTACTCATCATTTTATAATTATAATAAACAGATGTTAAACTTGTTATTCAAACTGTTAAAGAATTAAAATCAAGCGTGCGTACGGCGTATATAATATAGGTATAGTACGTGGCTCAATGATTCGTTAAATCTAGTTCCTACACTCCTAATTGTACACATTGCTAAACGTTATATTAAATCTATATCCTAATGCCCCGCTAGACCATAGTGCCATCTATGTTCGAGGGCAGTTTGTGAACGTTTTTTCGTCCATAAGGTTATGTCTCTCATATTTTATTTTTACTCAATGCTTGTACCAAGAAGAATATAATAGATAGAGGTACCATTCCTGTGAAAATGAGCGTGTTTAAAAAAGGGTCCTCAAAGAATCTCCATCTTACGGCCCGGAAGTCCAACTAAAACAACAGAACTTAGGTCAGCTAACAAATAGGTGGCACTATTTTAAATATCAAGTACTCAAACCCCGAGCCCATATTTTAGTTTCAATAGCGCATGACGTTACTCAGAAATAAGTAAACAAAATTGAACTTTTCTGTATGTAGCATTTTCTTGCGAGTTAGTATTAATGATTATTAATATTGGTAAAATATATATAACAATACCTTAAACACATAATATAAAATATCTGCAGTGTCATGCACCGAACTTTCTTATCCGCATATGGGTTAAACCATATCGTAGTTACATTATTTTTCTAATTTATAATATTTGTTCTAACCTTTAGATCGCTTGTACACTAAATATATTTCTTAGAATAAATATTAAATGTCAAACTTCAAATTATTTAAGTCTATTTTGTTAAACAATTGACAGGCGCAGATGATACGATTTATGTAAAAATATATATAATAAGCAGAAATTTATTTTGAAACCAGTACTTTTTTTGGAAAAAAGTTTCAAACAAAAGTTGTGCTAAATATAAATACCATTAATTTTTGTTCGCGAAAATTTTCTGTAACTGTAACCATTTTTGAGTAATTGCAGAAACTGCAAAAAATGACTAGAGTAAACATGCATTTCCGGTTGGAATATGGTTTTCTAAAATAAGAGGTTTTCGTGCCAGGCACATACAAATCTTAAGTTTAAAATTTCATAATTTTCCCTTTAGCCGTTTGGGCTGTAGAGCGCTCACATACACACACACACAGACGGACGTCATTCCAAAAATAGTTGGAATCGATTCAGGGAAGGTCAAAACGTATATTTCCGTTAAAATCTCGAGTTCGAAATTTTTCATGATTACAATACTTACTTATACTGCGTATAAGAAAGTAAAAAATATTAAAGGGAATATAAAGCTGTGAAAATATCAACTGATAAATGTGATTTGCGTTTTGATGTTTTATATGAAACGGTTATTTTATATGAAATATGTTTTACCAAAAATTATTGTTTCACGGTGTAAAAGGAATATGCTCATTAGGAACAACAATAGAAATTAACGCCATGTTAATAAGAATTGTCTTTTATTATAGTAAATAACTAAGATTTATTTCCATTTCTATTCTTATATCCAATGCCTTTCAATTAAGTTTGCATTTTGTAAATAATCCAAGAATGGTTTTCAAAACAGTTGCTCAAACAAATAATCTGTAAACCGTAGTGGTCGTTCCGTTATTAGTTTGTTGGTATGTCGTAGATGCGCATAGACCAATATATGTATGTCGAATTACTTTCTTATATGCAATATAAGTAAGTATTGTAATCATGAAAAATTTCGATCTCGAGATTTTAACGGAAATATACGTTTTGACGTGTGCCCAAACGGCTAAAGGGAAAATTATGAAATTTTAAACTTAAGCTTTGTATATGGCTGGCACGAAAACCTCTTATTTTTGAAAACAATTTTCCGACCGGAAGTGCATGTTTACTCGAGTCATTTTTTGCAGTTTCTTGAATTACTCTAAAACGGATGCAGTTACAGAAAAATTGTTGCAGTAAAAATTTTAGACATCAGCATTTTGTACAACTTTTATTTGAAACTTTTTTTCTCAAACGGTTCCGGAAACAAGAAAATGGCTCTTGAAATTTTTTCATATTACATTTAATTTTACATAAATCGTATCATCTGCGCCTTTCAATTGTTTATCAAAAAAAACAAAACAGACTTAAATAATTTGAAGTTTGACATTTTCTATTTATTCAAAGATATATATTTAGCGTAAAGGTGTTCCAAAGGTCAGAACAAATATTATAAATAAGAAAAATAATGTAACTACGATATGGTTTAACCCATATGCGTATAAGAAAGTTCGGTGCATGACACTGCAGATATTTTTTATCTTATGGGCGTGAACTAACAGTGCCTATACATCATGCCAACATTTACAACAATGAAGCCAACTTTTATAACAATGCAGTGCATTTATATCAATGAAGCACATTAATAACAATGTATTAAACAAGTATAACAATATGGTTTATGAATAGGAAGGCCTGTGGTTTTAAACAGACTAAAACCTTTTTATCCCCCTTAAATACACAAATGTGTTTGATATCCATATAATTTATGCAAGAAGCATATAATTATATGCTTCTTGATGCAAGTATTAATTTTTAAAATTTAAAAGAAAGAAACAAAAAGTACAGTTCACAAAAATTCACCTTTTATTGTTATTTTTACACATAAATTAAGTAATTATCCAAATTTTCTCTAACACTGAATACTCGTGACCAAATTTTATGCAGAGGGGGAATAAGTCGTGTCGTCTTAGTTCGCGCTAACTTAAAGCGGCGTCGCGAAATTTTGTTCTAAAACGGGTGGAAGTAGGAAAGTGTGTCGCATAGATCAGATCGCACTAACTCAAAGCAGCGTGTGGAATCTCGCAGAACAAAACGCAGATCGTGCTAACTTAAAGCGGCGTAGCGAAGTTTTGCCCTAAAGCTGATGGAACTAAGGAAAATGACACTAGACCAGATCGCGCTAACTGAAAGCCGCGTCTGAATCCTAGCAGAACCACCACATAGATCGCGCAATCCGAATGCGGCGCTGTGCAGTGAGTTCTAATCGGATGGAAGGGTAGTAGAGTGAATCGCGCTAACTTAAAGCGGCGTACCTACCAAGAGAACGGACTGTTGAATACCACCAAGATAGGATCGATCAGATCCCGATTTCGGGCTCTCCCAAGTTTTTATATGTCTATCCCTACTACTTTTGCAGGAGTGTCATAAACTATGAATTTGTTATACTTAAAAAGGACACCTAATTATGCAAATGTAATATTAAATAAAGAACGCTAGTTTTCCACTACGTTGCAATGTATGGCACTGGCTTAGGGTTGGTCGCGGAATCATTCACCCTCATACGGACCCCGGGTTGGTTCATGCGGCGGTTCACCCGGCATATCCCACCAGTCAGAGAGAGTGCGCTTTCTGACTTAAACTCCCCCGCTCGTCTAACTCGTTTACCGCACGTATATCGTTGTAAGATGTTTATAAGAAAGACATGACCGTAGTGGCCTTATTTGGTATACATTTTGGATACATTTTGAAAAGTGGGAAGATTTTATTACTATTTGGAATCGTATAAATATAGTATAAATGTATTGTAATAGCGCCACTGCTAAATGTGTTTGTTAACGGTTCGACCGAGCGGGGTCTTGGCGTTTACAACGAATTATAATAACGTACAAATATTTTGTTAATATGGTTTTATTTAAGAAAATGAAGTGCAATTCTTGGTTGTAGAAGTCAGAATGTCCTTACGAACTATTACAAAAATGAATCTTATGACTAACTTAAATACTATTGGTTGGAAAGTCCCTCTTAAACATTTGGCTTTGCCAATGGTGCGTTGGTTAGTTAGAAAGCTGACCTATTTAAAAGGGTAGTGAAATTCTTGGAATGGCCACAATTGGCCGGACGAAACATATCTACGCGTTACCAAATATGATTGGGGTCGTTCTTTATGAGGAGAAGAAACAACATATCTAAGGGGTTTACAACGGTTCATGGCCTTGCAAAATAAAAAAGGGTACCATTAACTAATAGGCCAAGGTTGGGTCGGTGTATCCATAGTCGGTAACTATATAACACCTTAAAAAAATAGTAAAATGCCAACTATGATTGGGAATCCCAAAAATCATGTCGGTTCACATAACTTATTTGTTTTTTTTTTATATTAATATTAGATATATTAGAAAATATTGTTTTAGCCTTTAGGCAAAAATTAAAACTAAATACAAGTGGCATATTTTATTCAACACATTATTATACTGTTATACGAGTTGAAACAATTTTTATGTAAAAAGAAATGTACTAAATTTAATTTAAAATTAGACTTTTAAAAATAATCACATAAGAATACCACTTACTTCTGCGTTATTTGATATTTTTAAATAATTTACATAAAAACACCAAGGCCATTGAAGTCTAAAATAATTTAGATTGACAGTAGTTCGGAAACGATTTCAATCGCTAGTGTCCCACCCTGAAATCCATTATTGTTGAAATAATAATTTAGTTCAATACATTTTTATTTTATGATAACAATGTTTTTAATACTTCAAATATAGAAATTAATAGCTTTCAATTAACGAAATAAGTTACCTCTGTAATTTGTGACGCTTAATTAGGTTTTTGCTTTCGGGCGCCAATAATCGGTGTGTTTGCTCCGGTGCTCAGTGAAGAAAATCTATTTCCAGAGGTCTTGAAATATAACAACGAGATAACTTCGATGCAAATAACAAAAAAATGTTTTTATTTTTAAAATACAGTTGAAAAAAAAATGAGAAATATTAAAACAGATTTACAAATACTAGTAAAGAAAAGTATTATATTAATAATGGCCCTATAAAAAGAACAAACTTAATTAGTACAAAATGGTTAAGGCGCGATACTTGTAGTGATAAAAGTAGGAAAAACGGTGGTTGGCATTGTGACGCTATCTGGCCTGGTGTGGCCCACGTAACAATGTCCCCCTTTCGTGTGTGCTGGTTGCCTGGTGCTCGGGCGCCTTCAGCGGATACGGCTTTACGGTCGCACTTACTAGAGGGGTTGCCGGGGATAGCTGCAGTGGGAAGGTTCAGGGTTGTTGAAAGAAAACTTGCGATTTATTTATCTCGTGGCTTTTATTTAACCCTTGGTTTCACTCCAAAGAAAATACAGAGGACTCTGTCGGTGCCGGGGTATGGTCGAAGTTATGGCTAAAATCTCGACATGGCACGGGCCGGTAACATGTCCGCTACTTGGGAGCGGTGTAGTATTTGCCCTAGAGACTAAATAGAACCAAAATCGCGAACCGGTAAAATTACCGGTTGGTGAAACGGCCGGTAATCGCGTCTAGTTATCGCTAGGAGAGCCACAGCTGCCGCTAGACAGGGGAAAAGTAACGCGAAGCTACGGGAGCGAGAGTATCGCGAACCGGTAAAAAGAACGGTTGATAAAAACGGTCGGAAACTACACCTAGCTACTGCCAGGAGAACCACGGCTGCTGCTAGGCACGGTAAAAGTAACGCGGAGTTACGCGAACGAGAATATCGCGAACCGGTAAAGAACGGTTAATAAAAACGGTCGGAAACTACACCTAGCTACTGCCAGGAGAACCACGGTTGCTGCTAGGCACGGTAAAAGTAACGCGGAGTTACGCGAACGAGAATATCGCGAACCGGTAAAGAACGGTTGATAAAAACGGTCGGAAACTACACCTAGCTACTGCCAGGAGAACCACGGCTGCCGCTAGGCGTGAAAAGAACGGAAAGAAACGGTGTGGATGACGTACGCAAACGTCTCGTACTCACCACGCGGTTTGTAAACCTCGGTGTCGACCAGGAAAACCACAGTCAAGACAATCTCGGCAAAATCTCGGATCACTAGGTATCGACCAGGAAAGCCACGGTACAGATACTCGGTGTAGAGTGATTTTACGCTTCAACTAGGGCCTGTATATATACTAGGCTGCTAATTAAACGTTTCGAGGCTTGCAAAGAAACCTGCCTCGATCTGAATATAAAATAAAAGTTGGATCGTTCGCAGCCAAGAATCGAACCCCGGACCTCTAGAACGGTAGTCAAGCACCTTAGCCCCGTAACCATGGTGCTTGCTGTATAAATGACCATAACTTTGTCACTGGTTCTGAAGCTAATACACATTACTTTATCATACTTGAAAAAATGTGATTATGTTCACAAATGATGTCTCTACACGGGTCCGTGCTTAAATCTAATGTACGTTTAATTATACTAATTTAAATAAATACTAAATATTAACAAATTGATACTTTTTTTACGGCATTGTTACGCCTACATAAGTAAGATTTTTACGAAAAACTTCACGGAGCAGTGTAGTTTAACAACTAAACCTTGCATACGTTTAAACAAAATGCATTACCGTTCCTAACTATTGTTTTATTTCGAATATACGAGCAGGTGTTTTTAATAAGAATTATGATGGATAGATGTCTCTACTATAGCAATTTGTTCGAAACAATAATATTATTGCTTTGCGATAGCAGAAGGCGGAGCCATTCCCCTTTCGTCTCCTTGCAATTGAATTATACATACATATATATATATATATATATATTATTATTATTATATATATATTATTAGAAAATCTTTGGTTCTTTGGTGATTAACGGCAGAAATTATTTTTCGTTTTTACAATACTATTTTATAAATTGGAATACTTTTTTATATTTCTTAAATTATCGATGTGATCTTCACTATACTATTTCAAATTATAATAATGTTTTATTTAACCCTTTAAAATTATCTATTCGGTCTAAATTATTTTATTCCAACTTCCAATAATACGATTATATATCCTTTGTCGAAATGGAAAAATTGATAATCATTGTTACCGTTTTGGCGGGAAAAATATATTTAATATAAATGTAATTACATAAAACTATATTTTTTACATTGTATGAATATTAAAACAAATTTGATTCAAATATGCGAATGTTTTAATTCCTATTGAGTATTCATGTGCAAACGACAATTGATTTTTGTTAGAATATTCTAACCAATTTAAAGACGTTTGAAAATATAATCATTTTTGTTCATTCAATATTTTACGTCTTGGGTGAGAATGCCAGCGACGAAAAATCCCAAGTTAATTTTATAGTCTATAAATGCTATTTATAGGCCCAAAACAAAAAATATATATGATATGTATTATAAATACACTTATTTTAATTGGTATATACAATAAACTGCAATTTTTAATAATATCAATTGTGATTAAAACATTTGGTAGTTTTCACAAAATTATTTATTGATAAAACGCAATTTTTAGATCAAATAACTGTGCTTCTTTGTAAATTCAAAACATATGTTGACACCTCAATATTTAAAAGTTTATAGATTATTCTTAAAATGTGTATCTACAGGTTGGAGAAAATTTCAAAAAATGTGTTTTATTAGAGTACTAATCATGATGTCACGTGCGGCACAAATAAACTCTGCTAGCTCAAAATTGAGTTACAGGACTTGCGTAAAATTTTTTAAACATACGCATGGTACATAATTCCACAAATATTTTCAAAAAATGTGTTTAATTAAGGTATTAAAACGGTCACAGGCAAACTAGCGGAACCATAAGCGCTGATTTCTCAAAATTATATCGCAGAATTTTTGCCAAAACATTTTAAAATACCCTTAGGGTACATAACTACAAGTTCCATAAATATTATCGCAGCATTTTTAAAATACTCTCTGAATACAAAATTACAAGTACTTAAGAGTATTTTGAAATTTTTTGACAAACTCAATTTTGAGAAATCGGCGCTTATTGTTGCCACACGTCACACGGTGACTCTTTTAGTACCCTAAATAGACAATTTTTTTAAAAATATTTATTTATCAAACGCAGTTTAAATTATTTCAGTGGGTGTAGAGGGGTGGAGGGTCGTATGTCAGCGCTCTACAGTCTAAACAATAGAAAGTACATTTTTGAAACTTTAAACTTAAGATTTGTCTGGTAAGAAAACCTCTTATTTTTGACAAGAAATAGCAAAGAGGAAGTGATTGTTTAGTCTTGTCATATTTTACGGTTTCTGCAATAACTCAAAAACCGTTGCATTTATAACGAAAATAGTTAGAATACAATACAATACTAATTACAAGAAAATGGCTATTGAAATTTCTTCTTATTTTATTAATTTTTACATAAATCGTATCATTAATTTTGATATTCGACATTTTTTAATTATTGTAAGCAATATATTTAGTGAAAATGTGTTTCAAAGATTAGTAAATTTTTTTCATTTAAATAAAATACGTATAAGAAAGTTCAGTGTAAGACATTGCAGATATTTTTAATGTAAAAGACCATTGGCAGTTTCGCAAATAAAATAATAGTTAAAATTACATCAAGAAGTAGCATTATGACAAGTGAATATTTAACGTAAATATTATAAAATAAGCTAATTCATTACATACCAATAATAATAGTATAAAATATTGGCTTAAATCATTGTTCACTCATAACAAATAATTACTTTTATGAATGCATCTAAATAGTTATCACGTTGGTAACACTGATCAAATATAGAATGAAGTTGGTCTTGAATGTGATATTGTGAATATCAATATATGGAAAAATGTTTTACCGAGTGTAATAAATCACAAAATTATTTTATTTACACATAAAATGATTATTTAATTGTTTTTAAATCATACAATAATATTTCAAACATGGACAATTCACAAAACGATTTAACATCAAATTTAACCTCACTTATTGACAAATACACAACAGATTTGCCGAATATACATGGCGAAAATGAACATGCTATATTCAAAAACTTTTACAACTATTGTGATAAGTAATTACACCATAAATACTATCGTTCGATTACTTCTATTAATTAAATTTATAGAAATATTGCGCATGAATGGCTAAACGAAATGGTAGATAACGTATGTAGAACTTGTTTATTGAGTTTGGAGCAAATGACGTCATTATTTGTGGCGTATTCGAGTGCAACGGGCATTTGTTTTGCGCAAATATTAACGACTTTTGCGCCAATTGAGGTTAGTTTCTTTATTTTATAATTATAAGTGAGTTTAATTAGGCGAAATTAGCAAATCAGTGATTGGAACGCACATAAAAATAATATAAACACATATTTCGCAACATAACCTTACAAATTATTAACCAACTAACAAAAAACCATATACTTCTAGTGCGATTACAATGATGGTCTTCCGAACCAAATCTGTATCAATTGCGCCGATCAACTCAACCAATTCGACGCATTCCGATCGAAATGCATCGCATCAAACACCACACTGGGTCTCGCCATCAATAAAAACGACGCTCAAATCAACAGCGAACCGCAAACCGATCCACTTGCTACGACAAGCAACGCGGATGACATCAAAGAAGAAGAAATCAAACTGGAAATCAACGAAAATCCACCGACGAACGCGAATCAAGCTGAAAACACAAGACACTAAAACGAGAAACCATATTCGTGTGCGCCAAAACACCCAGTCATCCGTAAAACATTGAACAATCGTGAAGCGAAACCATATGCGTCTTCGACCGCCGGTAAGAAACGATGTTCGTGCGACAAGACAAGTGCGAGACTAGTGTCGTGTGGCGTGTGTGGTAAGGCGTTCAATCGCAATTTTAGGTTATTGACTAATAAACGATTACACACGGATAAAAATGCGTTTGTGTGCACGTTGTGCAAGGCGAGTTCGGCGGCGCATGCGTTGAAACACTCGACCGAGAAACCATATGCGTGTAAGGTGTGCGGTAAGACGTATAGTCGCAAGGTAAATTTAATGACACATAAACGGTTGCACGCAAGTGATGATTGGGCGAATGATTGCGGTGTAAATGAGAAGTTTGTTTTTTATGGAAAGTGAGCTGTTTTTGATAAGTAGGGGATACAGATTGGACAGGACGGTGTGGGCTTTCGTTAATGCGTGTTTAATGTGTTGGCCGTGTTTTAGTGTTCTGTGTTCATGTATTCCTTAATATTTGACTGTGTTCGTGGGTGTAATTTTTTGTGAGTTTATTTTTAGTGGGGTGAGTATTGTGTTGTTTGAGAATTTACGTGTGAAGACTATGGTTTCGGTTTTGTTTATGTTTATTTTCCATTTTTTCCAGTATTGTTCTAGGATGTTTATGTGTATTTGTGTTTGTTTTGTAGCTATTTGTGCGTTGAAAGAGTGAGTGTAGATTGCGGTGTCGTCTGCGTATTGTGCTATGCGAGTGTTCGGGAAGGTGAGGATATCACTGATGTATAGGTTGAAAAGTTTGGGGCCAAGGACGCTGCCTTGTAGGATTCCTGCTACTATGGGTTTAGGGGTTGCATGTGTGGAGATAATTTTGGTTGAGAAGGATCGGTTTGAGAAGTATGAGAATATTAGTTTGGTTAAGGTCGGAGGGCATTGGAAGGATATGAGTTTGGCCATGAGCCCTACTGTCCAGACCGTATCGAAGGCTTCTTCTATGCCCAGTAGAGTCATGACCGTGACGTTATGTTTGTTGAAATGAGTCGCGATATCGGTTGCTATTCTGTACACCTGGTGCACCGTGCAATGTCTGGCTCGAAAGCCAAACTGGTTGTCAGGTGTGAGATGTAGTCCTGTGTGAGCTCGTAGGCCAGCGCGCCATCCGCTGCGCTATGCCGCCGCTGCATCATTTTTTTTCTACAAAACATGATGTGAAAACTTTGACCGCGATTTTCTCGAATTTTCTTGAGAAGTGCATAAAATGGCAAAATTTGTATTATTTTTTTTGCGTCACCTACCATCTGACAAAATTTCAGACAAATCAGTGACCCCAACTACGTATCGTCCCCTTGTTAGTAAGAAAGATAACAGTTGGCCAACTTGTTAGCTTAGCGTTAAAATGAAATGTAGTCTTAAAATCTGATAAACGACAACATTGGTTAACATGGTGTTTATCTTTTTCTTCGCCTTAAATGTAGCGCTAATGTTAAATGTAGCGATAATTTTTTCTGTATAAACCCACTATAAATATTGCAATCGTAAAAAATTTCGATCTCGAGATTTGAACGGAAATATACGTTTTGACCTTCCCTGACTCGTTTCCGACTATTTTTGGAATGACGTCTGTCTGTGTGTTGAAGTTAAATTATTAGAAATAATAAAGGGGCATCTATTTATAACAAAATGGTTAAATCACGAACATTGTTGTAAACATAGAATATTTACTATTGAAATATTCATTATTTTGAAATTATTTAACAAATGTAAATTATTTTGTTCTAAAATAATGCGTGATAATAAAACTGAGCAGAAAATTCGAATATTAAAACATGAGATTTAATTTAAGATTGTTCTTTGTTTCCACCCTTTAAATGTGTGTGTCATAAACCTTAACCATTTATGATACGTTCTTGAGTTAAGGCAGAAAATTCGAAAAATGATAAGAATGAACATGAACTTCAGGTTGGAATAATCTCTTCAAAAATAGTTTTTCTTGACAGGCATATACAAATCTTAAGATTAAAGTTTCATAGTTTTATCTTCAACAGTTTAGGCAAATAAATAAATATATATTTTTATTGACCGATTTTGTCAGAATAAGTCGCAAAGCAAGTGATTATATATATTTTGACAATGAGAACGAAATATTATTATTTAGCACTCATTGTTGACTTGAGTGAGAATAGCATAGACGTAAACCCAGATCTGTTGGTTTGAAATTCGTACTATAAGCGGCATCTATTAATATATTTTGTAATTATTTGTTCCTATATTAACGGCAACGCTGTATATTTTATACTCATTGGTTCAGTATAACTGTCACATTGACGTTTTACAGTGAATGATCTATGCTTAGAGTAGTTGTTTCAAAATGTCGGTTGCGTTAAAGAATGTGTGTAGAACTTGTTTGATGGAATCTGACGATGTGAAATCGTTGTATGATTCGTGTTCGACGGAAATTGAAGAATGTGTGGTGGAAATACTGATGTCTATCACCCCATTGAAAGTAAGTTGCATTTATTTACGTCAGTCCATGAAAAACCCAGCCACGGAAATTCAGTGTTGCCAACATGTAAACAACAATACCCTAGAATTTTATTTCGCCTAATACGTGGTTTTCAAGCTGCAATTCGCGAAAAATATCAAAGTAGCTGACCTCTTGCGGACAAAATTTGTACTGGAGCACGTAGGAAAACAAACCATTTCATCATATGGGTTTGTGTGTTAAAGTTGATCGTTATATTAAATTTTATGCATTTTTGTAAAAAACCTGCCTTATTTATTCGTAAAAGACGATAATAACTTAAAATATATAAAATTAGGAATAATAAACAGTAACATTTAATCGATTTAGTATGGAAAAAAGTAAATGCAAACAGTATTGCTCGGTGCCAGTGTTCTTATTATCGTACGAAAGAAACGACCATACATTTTTTTCCAAAAGATCAAAATGCAAAGAAAATTTTCAATGTCGCTTGATAAATGTTTTATGTTTAGTTAAGAAATATAATTGTGTAGTAAAGAGAAAACTAGCGTAATTTTCTCAGGTTCTTTATTAATGTAAATGTATAAAAATAATACAAGTATTATGATTTAATCTATGGCAATATTTTATTAAAATAGACATATTTTAGACAATCAAGCATTTTTTTTACAAAATTCTGTATCACGTTTTATCTTAATTATATGACAATTGATTTTATTGACCTCCGTTAGATCCTTAATTGGAACAATCTTCCTCCTTTTAGATTCAGGATGACAGTAATTCGGCATCCATGTTGTTACTCCGTAAGTGTGAGCAACTTTGGATGATGATGGTGTGGATCCCAATTTACCCCATACCTGTTCCATATCAGTACAACTAAGTTGCTCTAAAGTCTCGTTTCTAAAATCAAATAAATTATTTATTATACATACATGATACTTAATAATTAATTATAAACCGTACCTGTTAGCATAAATTAAAACTGCCACGATATGTTTACATTTGCCACCTAACCCAGTTTTGCATGTGCACGTGCCTTGCCAATTTTTATTTTGATATAAAATAATGTCTATTCGATGAGGTGCTGCATTTAAGTTGCTCGTTTGCAAGCACCATCCTACAAGTTCAATGTTTGCAGGATATTTTTTAAATCCGTATAACGTTATGTGCTTCACCCTCAGTAATTGGACGTAAATTACTCCCAATATAGTGAAAAATATCACCCAACTGCACCTTGCACTGACTCATCGTTCGCAACGATGAAAAGTTTTTGAAAGAAATGGACGAAAACGTAACAATTAATAGAAATATTTAATACAAAACCAAAACACGTATGAAACCTCAATGGCAATGCGGCTTAAACTGGCTTTGTTTTCCTGCTTGCACGGCCATTTTGTAGACAACAGCACTGCCATCTACATTAAGAGTTTTTCGCGTATTATGTTTCATTTTTTGTAAAATGTAAATAATTAGCGTTATAAAATCAAAAACTGCAAGAATATTCACTGGAATAATGAAATGTTTAGAGGTGCAAATAGTTTCCCAAATTTGCAAAAAATGAGAATGGCTCTTTTTTATATATTTACTATTTTCGTAATCTACATACTATGTTTTGCTTTTAATTTAAGATATAAAACATGTACATTCGTTGGGCAGATCCTCCAAAAATCTCATTCAAAATTAGGCTGAGGTTATAATTAGTCTACACATTTGCATTGTGTAAACCAGCAGGGGCGTAGCAACCGGGGGTGCTAGGAGTGCGATGCACACGGGCCCATCAGCTAGAGAGGCCCACTACCCAAAGTGCCGTAGGGGCCTTATTTTCATTAATACTCACCATTTTTATTGGTTTTTTTTTTTTGCAATAAATAAAGGACAAAGTAGAGGAAAAAAACCATTCATAGGGTTAAATACATTTATTATATTAATTAATTAATTATAGTAAGTTAAATACATTTTCATATGTGCTTTTAAGTTGACAAACACAAAAACATGCAGTACAAATCAAATTTAATGTTTAGGTTTACAAACATAGTTCATTAACTTTAACTAAACTTTACTTTTCTCGTTTTCATTGAAGCAAAGATGCTAATTATTTCACCTATATTTAATTAACGTGCTATTTCAATTTCAATGCTCAAATTCGCCAAATTTGATAAACGGTTCTCTCAAATTGAGTTTCTTAAATATGTTTTAAATTTCAATTTCGCCGCTGGAAGTTAAGAACAAAATAAGAGCGGTCCAATGTTCTGGAAATGCCGAACTAACAATAGAATTTTCTGTAAATATTAATTCTCCTAATTTAAATGTCACGTAAATAATTTCTAACTGTTTCTTAAAGGTTCTCCTAAAGGAAAATATTTGTGCCTTAAGGGGTCTTTCTCATAAACCACTTTCAAAAAATCGTTTTTTTTTTTTTTTTTACATAAATGTTCTCGTAATTGTATTAAGAATGCGGTTTTAAAATATTAATTCGACAGCTATAATAATTACTGAGATATTACATGCATTATATAGCATTATATAGCAAATCCGTATGGAGATTATTTCTTAGTCACAAAACTTGAATGCGTTCTACATGTTGGAAAACGAATGTTCAGGCGTCTGAAAGACGTAAAAAAAACCATCACTGAAGTAAAAAAATTAAATAAAACAGTAGCGGAACAAAACGCAGATATTGCCATATCTAAACCATCGGTAAAAAAACGTAAATTGGCAAAATAAAAAACTACAGATTTGACTGGAAAAGTGATGAAGAAATGTTCTTTATACTATGGATTAGCCATCCAAAATAATCCAAATTCAATCAAGGAAATGAAAAATGCAATTTGGGCTATTGTGTAGAATATAGAGATTCTAAACGCATCTCTATATCAGAAAAACGCATGAGCGCAACTTCAAAAAAAGTGAGAGTTACGCAAAAAAAATCAACGCCAAGCCCAAGAAGATGCAAATGAAGAGATGTATGGCTTACTATATGATCCTGGGATAGACGATTTAGCAGTTTTAAGTCAATTTTTTATTAAAATATCTGCAGTGTCATGCACCGAACTTTCTTATACGCTTATGGGTTAAACCATATCGTAGTTACATTATTTTTCTAATTTATAATATTTGTTCTAACCTTTAGATCGCTTTTACAATAAATATATTTCTTAAAATAAATATAAAATGTCAAACTTCAAATTATTTAAGTCAATTTTGTTAAACAATTGACAGGCGCAGATGATACGATTTATGTAAAAATATATATAATAAGCAAAAATTTATTTTGAAAAAACTACTCTTTTTGGAAAATATATTCAAACAAAAGTTGTGCTAAATAGTAATACCTTTAATTTTTGCTCATGCAATTTTTCTGTAACTGTAATCATTTTTGAGTTATTGCAGAAATTGCAAAAAATGACTAGAGTAAACAGGCACTTCCGCTTTGAATATTATTTTCAAAAATAGGAGGTGCACACCTCAGGCATATGCAAATCTTAAGTTTAAAGTTTCATTATTTTAGCTTCAACCGTTTAGGCTGTAGAGAACATACACACACACACACACACATACAGAGACACACACACACAGACAGAAGTCATTCCAAAAATAGTCGGAATCGATTCAGGGAGGGTCAAAAAGTATATTTCTGTTAAAATCTCGAGATCGAAATTTTTCATGATTCAATACATACTTATACTTCGTATAAGAAAGTAATAACAAGAAGGACTTTTATAATAAATTGATAAAGCAAGTTGTTTTTCTAATTTAAGCCAGGTGTCTTCTTTTTGTGAAACAATTGCATATTAACAAATGTTTTCACACATTTTGTGTTTTTATTATTGTTTAATAAATTTTGTATGATTGAAAATTCTGAAAATTTGGAATTTTTGATTTTTAATCGATAATTTTGATCTCGACAACGTTTCAATTCTTTTTTTTGTTTCAAAATTTTATATTTCATTTTTGATTATTGAGGTGTATTTTCTGAATTAGTAGGTGACGGCATTTCTAGTAATGTTTCTTGGAACATAATTGCTGAACCAGTTCTAGAATGTGATGAAGTTGATATAGTGAATACTAAAGGCATATTTACTTCTGAACCAGAAGAACTGTCATCGAAATCCGCGGCCCTGAGACAAAAAAAAAAACGAAAATAGTGCATATAGGGAAGTCGTGATTGAGAATTTGATTACATCAGAAATCAGATATATTTATATCTTTTTAAATACCAACCTTTTTAAAGTAGATTCTCCAGCATAACAACGCATTTGCTGGTCCATATCCCGTGTGGCTTCAGATTGTTGTAAAACTTTTGAAAAATGAACCGGCACTGCACTTTTATTTAATCGGTTACGACGAAAATTTGAAAATGAATCATCAGTTAAGTGTTTACCGCAGATAATTATATTTTTTAATTTAGTAGGTGATATAAAAAGCAATTTTTGATTTCCACAACACTTTAGCCACAATTTAGCACGTGGCGGATTTGTTGGAAATTTAAAGAAATGTAAATCAGGATGATTCTTTCTTTTTAAATTTCTACACATAAAATATGCACACGAATGACATGAAGTACTCATTATTTTATAATTATAATAAACAGATGTTAAACTTGTTATTCAAACTGTTAAAGAATTAAAATCAAGCGTGCGTACGGCGTATATAATATAGGTATAGTACGTGGCTCAATGATTCGTTAAATCTAGTTCCTACACTCCTAATTGTACACATTGCTAAACGTTATATTAAATCTATATCCTAATGCCCCGCTAGACCATAGTGCCATCTATGTTCGAGGGCAGTTTGTGAACGTTTTTTCGTCCATAAGGTTATGTCTCTCATATTTTATTTTTACTCAATGCTTGTACCAAAAAGCATATAATAGATAGAGGTACCATTACTGTGAAAATGAGCGTGTTTAAAAAAGGGTCCTCAAAGAATCTCCATCTTACGGCCCGGAAGTCCAACTAAAACAACAGAACTTAGGTCAGCTAACAAATAGGTGGCACTATTTTAAATATCAAGTACTCAAACCCCGAGCCCATATTTTAGTTTCAATAGCGCATGACGTTACTCAGAAATAAGTAAACAAAATTGAACTTTTCTGTATGTAGCATTTTCTTGCGAGTTAGTATTAATGATTATTAATATTGGTAAAATATATATAACAATACCTTAAACACATAATATAAAATATCTGCAGTGTCATGCACCGAACTTTCTTATCCGCATATGGGTTAAACCATATCGTAGTTACATTATTTTTCTAATTTATAATATTTGTTCTAACCTTTAGATCGCTTGTACACTAAATATATTTCTTAGAATAAATATTAAATGTCAAACTTCAAATTATTTAAGTCTATTTTGTTAAACAATTGACAGGCGCAGATGATACGATTTATGTAAAAATATATATAATAAGCAGAAATTTATTTTGAAACCAGTACTCTTTTTGGAAAAAAGTTTCAAACAAAAGTTGTGCTAAATATAAATACCATTAATTTTAGTTCGCAAAAATTTTCTGTGTTTAAATCAAAACAATTAATTGGATAGCTGTTTTGTATATACGCTAATATATACATTTATATAGAAAAAATTTCATATTTTCTAAGCCCCTAAACGAATGCTCGAAAATCATCAAAATAAAAAGCGCTCTGCCGTGCACACGATTGTTTCTCGTCGGTTCACTTAAAATAAAAAAGACAAATGGCATTTGAAAATATATAGTATATCTTCTTCGTCCAATACGGAACAGTTTTGTAGGCAAACATTAAAAAATTAACAGTAGTTTAAAAAAACCGTATATTTTCTACTATTCAAAATCGGCTGTAATGTATAATCAGAAGTGATTCCACAGGACGAAGTGGGAATTCAATAGGCCATCAAATGTTTAAAAATATCAGCGTGATCGGTCAATGACATTTTTAGATATCTTGGACACCAAGTCGGAGAAATCTTATTTTGAGAAAAACGCGTTTAAAGTTTTTATATAAATTCCGAAAAGTTCTATATAGTCACGTATTACTACGTTTAATTCCTAATTTACTTGCATCTAAGCATGTGAACTTGTGTACTTGCAAGTTTTATTGTTGATTGTCGCAAAAAAATTTAAACAAAATACGAGAATAAAAATTACGAATAAAAAGTTGCACATATATTTATAAATATCTTGGGCTAGAAATTCACCATTGCATTCTAGAAAGATGTGGAATCAATAATATATGAAAATTGAACAATCGATTTTTTTAGGGACGCCTTAACAAAAACATCTGCAGTGTCTTGCACCGAGCTTTCTTATTCGCATTTTGGTTAGACAATATCGTAGTTTCAATACTTTTCTAATATATAATATTGGCTCTAACCTTTGGAACACATTTACAATAAATATATTTCGTAGAGTAGATATAAAATCTCAAACTTCAAATTATTTAAGTCTATTATGTTTCTTTGATAAACAATTGATTGGCGTAGTTGATACAATTTAGTTAAAAATATATATGATAAACAAAAATTTCAATAGCCATTATTTTGAAACCAGTAATCTTTTTAAAATTTTTTATTTTTGACGAAACAAATTTTTTGTAACTATAAATATTTTAGAGTAATGGTAGAAATCGCAAAAGTTGACTAGAGTAAACAGGCACTTCTGGTTTGAATAATAAATAAAAGCCATTGTTTCAAACAATCGTATTAAACTAAATTAATCTACTGTTATTTTAAATATTGAATGAATAGAAATAATTTTTTAAACAATAATTAGCATATTTATAAATTTTCATAAGTTTGTAATTACTCCCTATAGATGGTGCCAGAAAAGGAAGAGAGAACACACTGTGTTCTGTCTTCCTTTTCTACCTTTACTTTGTTCGAAGTTAAAGGC
The DNA here is from genome assembly GCA_944039245.1 of Nebria salina. Classification (NCBI taxonomy): domain Eukaryota; kingdom Metazoa; phylum Arthropoda; class Insecta; order Coleoptera; family Carabidae; genus Nebria; species Nebria salina. The sequence continues at coordinate 5,586,093 of OX063281.1, forward strand.
ACTGTAGGGCAATTCTGAGTCTCTCAATCAAAAATATTGAATAGAGATCTAATCTATCAATGACGTTACATTAATGAATGCGCATTTGAAATCTTTAGGGAATTTCGTGATCTAAAGTTCTTATTTTTTTGTTTATGTCACCACGTCTTGTACTGGTAATTACGTGCTATTTTCCACATAAATTTCATAGAATCTAACAGGAGTTTCGGGAGTAGAAGGAAAGTTGAAAAGCAACGCGTTGTGAGAGTTGCTTGCCCAAGTGTTGAACTCTTGTGGACCAACTAAGATTGTTACTCAATGGCAGCGGGTAAGATTTAAAAAAATAATCTATTAATATAAATATATATATATATATATATATATATATATATATATATATATATATAATGTGTATTGTAATACATAGGTGTGGATTGATATAAAAATGGCCGTGAAGAAGAGAGTGTCTGCCCAAGCCATTACTATTCTTGCTGAATTTATCGGTTTATAATGGAGGGTGCTGTCTTTTAGCAGGCATCTGAATCTTGATTTGAGTACTCCGATACATCTTTCCACTGTACTTCTTACTCGTTTGAAATAGTAATTAAATCGAACCTCCTGATTAGTTTGTGGACGCGGTAATGGGACTAATAACCAGGGCAAGCATGGATAACCAGAATCTCCTTACATAAGAATTCACATATAACGAATAAAAATTTTATTTTAAAACATTTTCTAAATACCCAATATGCTAGTCGTTTGATCATCATTTTCGTGGTTATCTTTCATCATCAACCCAACAGCACTATTTTTCCATACATACGAATCGTGTGTACTTCCTGGGTAACTGGTAATACAATTCTAAATTTTTAAGCGAGCATCACAAATCTTAAAAATATTAAATTTAGTTTTCAATTATAGTACATTTAGTATTAATATATATATATATATATATATATATATATATATATATATATATATATATATTAAATAAAAACATACTATTTGGACATTCAAACTGTGGTAATCTTTTCTATTTACAAACGCATGTTCGTTTTGTGCTTCTGTTGGTTTTACAATTGCAATATGTGTGCCATCAACTCTTCCAACTGTATTATGGACATGATATGTAGCTTCAAAGCTAAATATAGTTTTAATTAAAAGCATAGACCGACAAGCGTAATTGAAAAAAACCTGTTCTTCAATTCCTCGCGTTCTGCGTCATTTCTGGGGAAATGTATCCAAGTTTTCATACAATGCCTTACTAATGCCGTAGACACCTCTTTCAAACTACTGACTACTACAAACTATTGACCATTGGCTGGCTATTGCAGCCTAACAAATTATTTCCTATACACCTCTGATAGCTGCCAATGGCAAAAAAATTCAATGCTGCTAAAATCTAAAACAAAAAAACGATGATTTATACAGTAATAAAACATTTTAAGTATATATAAATATATTGAACTCACTCGTAAATGGTTAGGAATTCTTGTTGGATTTATACCAGCTCCTTGTTGCATGTGAGGGCTTAATGTATCAATTACATAAATACATGCCTCCTTATTCAAACGATAATTACTGATACATTTTTTATCACTAACTGAAAAAGGATCTTAGATGTCTCGTACGTGTCTTCTAAACAAACGACCTCCTTCTATCCGTTATTCCTCTTCAAAATCTTCGAGAACCCGAAGGTCTTCGTATACTAAAGCCATTATTATTAACAAGTTAAAATACAAAAAACGATTGAAAAATTTGATTCTTTAGAAAAATCTGCAAAAAACGTGTGGTTATTAATGCTGCATAAAACAGCGGAACAAATAAATAATATATTAAAAAGATAAAAATTTATTTTTCGAAATATCTCTGCAAAAAAACAAATGTGATTATTACTGCTGCAACAAAAGATAAGAAAACGATTAAGATTTCTTAGAGTAATCTCTGCAAAAAATATGTGAGGTTATTAATGCTGTATAAAATAGCGGAAAAAACAATTATTTAAACAAACGTCAAAATCTCAAACAGTTTTTTAAATCTCAATACCACTCGAGCAAGCGAGCTGTATAGCCCGCAAATTGAGATTTATTTGAAATCCATAACGTCATGACTTGTGTACAATACGTTGCCAATAGATGGCCATAGCGTTTTTGAGCTAGATTTTGGTTTCAGAATAGCCCTACTGGTACATAAAATAAAATTTGAAGGTTATGTCCTGAATGTTTTTTTAATTTCCCTTTTTAATGCATCAATTGTTAAATATTTGTGTGTGTCTCTTTACTTTAGCAGTAAATTTGTTGCGAGTAAATAAACTTTTTACAAACTCCACAACCAATATATAGTTATGAAAATTATTCAAATATACACAAATCTATTCACTTTGACAGCTTAATTATCAATAAAATATATGATAACCGCGTAATAAGTTAATTAATAAAGCGAAAAAGATTTGAGTCAATAGCTTAATTAGTCCAACGCGAACATTTGTACGGGCTAGACGTGCGGTTCCTCGCTCATGCGAGTAGTATTGCCTACAATGCAAATAGCTAATTACACATACCTCAATTTGTGTATTACTTAATTATACGAACGCAGCAAATTTAAATCGCGAATGTAATAGTTTATTTTATATACGTAACTGGGTCACCATGAAAGGTGACCCAAAAACAGTTGCTAAAATTATACAAAGAACCGACGGCAGATATTCAATAATTCCACTATCAGGAAAGAAAGCTATACCAGCTGAATTAAAGAACTTGGGATTTATCCACCGAGCACGCACGAGCGAAGTCGGCCATTCATTTCTACGCACAGGCTTCAACATCTCACGCACCCCAACAAAAGACCAGCATAATGGATTCCGAAGGATCGCCCGCCTTCTCAAAAAGCGCAAAAATAGTAAGATCTCCCATTTTTACTAGGAAACTATCAAACTTCGAAACTAACAAAGTACCACCAACACCCCCACCACGAGAGCAAATCGCAACCCCTACAGGAAAACCGGAAAGAAAATTCAAAGTTGTACTACATGATCTTCACCACAATGTTGACATCGAAGAATTAAAGAAAGAAATACACTCATATGGACACAATGCATTTAATATATGGAATATTAAGCATAAAATAACAAAAGCCCCTCTATCTATGTTCTTTGTTGAGTTGCAACAAATGGACAATAATAAAGAAATTTACGACACTAAATACCTTATGCACTCGAAAATCAAATTTGAACCTCCACGTCAAAAAAGAGAAATACCTCAATGTACAAGATGCCAAAGATTTAACCAAACAAAAAATTTCTGCAACCTTTCACCACGTTGCGTTAAGTGCACTGGTGATCATCTGACTAGAGACTGCCCCAAACAAGATAAAAGTATTGCCGCAACCTGCACCAACTGTGGAGGAAACCACCCAGCGCACTACAAAGGCGGTAGTGTCTTTAACGAAATACAGTCACGTAAGTTCCCACCCCTTAGACAAAAACAGAATACAGTCAACCATAAAATAACCGGAAATCCAATACAACCAGGCGTATCACAAGCCCAAAAGACAAGAGCCAAGGTCCAACAGACACAAGAAGAACATAACATACAACAAAATTTAAATCATACTTCCGACAAACAGCAAGATAGTAAACTAGAAGCTATGATGATCAAATTGATGAAGCGCATGAACACCATGCTAAATCTCCTCACTACCCTTGTGGCTAAAATGAAATAATGCCCCAGCTCCTAAAAATCGCTCTCTGGAACGTCAAGGGTCTTGGACATTTCAGCCAAGAAGTAAAAATTTTTATAGCAGAACACAGCATAGATGTGATGCTCATTTCCGAAACCCACTTTACAAATAAGACGTATCTGAAGATACCAGGATACTCAATATACAATACTAAACACTCAGATGGTATTGCGCATGGTGACACTGCCGTAGTCATCCGAAAGCAAATTAAACTTCATGAACTAAATAAATACCAGACCTAGACACACAATTAACAAAGCACAATTTAAAGACTTTTATAACACTCTGGGGCCTAGATTTATAGCTGGAGGTGACTACAATGCGAAAAATCTCTACTGGGGTTCATGACTGACCACCCCTAAAGGTAGACAACTCTACCAAGCAAAGCAAGAGAATAATCTACATCATTTATCTACTGGCCAACCTACATACTGGCCTAGCGACAGAAGAAAAGTTCCGGATCTCATAGACTTTTGTGTAGTAAAAGGCGTGTCATCACATTATCTAAATGCAGAAAGTTGCTTTGATCTATCATCGGACCACTCTCCAGTCATAATTACCGTAAATAGGCAAATAAAACAATAAAACAAAAACCTCCATCACTCATTAGTAAAAACCAGACTTGCACACATTCAGAAATCTGCTGGACAACAAGGTTTCACTCAAAACCGAACACGAAATAGACGAAGCCATAGAATTCCTAATTGACGTAATACAAGAATCAGCATAAGGCGTAACACCGGTACAATATGCCAATCATAAACGAGAAAATTTTCCGAAAATCGTTAGGGACATCGTCGATGAAAAACGGAAACTACGCAAACAATGGCAAATAGCAAGATTACCACAGGACAAAACAAAACTTAACCAGGTCATAAAAGTAGTCAAAAAGCTACTATGCAATCTGCGAAATAAATCTGTCGAAGAATACTTAGAAAATCTCACCCCGCCAGCATCCACAGACTATTTCCTCTGGCAAACAACAAAAAAGCTCAAACAACCGGAACAGTCAAATCCACTCTTACTCCTAGCAAATGGTGGCTTGGCCAGAACCGCCCAGTCAAAAGCGAACATATTTGCGCGACATTTGTCATCAGTATTCCAACCTTTCCTTAGGGAAATTTCGGTAGAAGCAGAAAAAGAAATCCTGCAGTAGCTAGAGACTATCCTACAACTCTGATTGCCTATAGTCAAATTAAAAACTAGTGCAATAAAAAACGTTTTAGCAAATCTTGACCCCAAAAAATCTTCAGGATATGACCCAATAACAGGAAGGATTCTACAAGAACTTTCTTCCAAAGGAATCAAGCTGATAACAATGATAAATAAAAACACTCGGTGTAATTTTCACAAATTTAATATTTTAATAGAGACGACTAGTTTCGGTTATGACACCATCTTCAGGTCTCACCTTGAAGCCTGCGTGACCTGATGTAATGGTCGAGAAGGAGCGTGTTCGCCAGGGTACCGTCCGTCTTACGGAATCCGCGCTGCATGGAACATATCTCTACCGCGGCGTCGATCCTGTGGGCTAAGATGCGATGCAGCAACAGCTGCACCGCAGAACCGATGGTGATGGGCCAGTTAGCCGGGTCGCGTAGGTTCCCCTCCTTAGGAATAAGGATGGTCCTAGATTCCCGCCATACGCTAGGTGTGTGCCGCCGATAGAGGACCAGGTTAAAGATGACCAAGAGAAGGTGTTTTGGACATCTCCGGACCTGGCTTACCGTTATTCCATCCGGCCCTGGAGAAGAGTTGTTCCAGGACCGCATGGCGGCAAGGAGCTCGCTCTCCTCTATGGGGCGATGCGTATGTAGGGGGGAGCCGAAGGTGGTGATACGCTCACCGTCTAATGGAGCTAGGTGATGGAATTGGGCGGCCGCTATGAAGAAGTGGCAATTTGGAATGCCTAGCACCTTGTGATCGTGGTGGGGGCCGCCTGGAAGGGAAGAGTTTCCTCAACCAGTTGGTAGCGGTTTCGTCAAATGCGTTGAGAGGTCCGGTTTACCCTTGCTGGATTTAAATCTTAGTATCCGTGTCGGAATTTTGTTGTGCTTCGACGAGGAACTGAACGAAAGCCTCGTCGAGTTCCGAGGGACCGAGCCTCTCGCTGTTAGGATCTTGGGGGGCACTTGGTATGGGGATTGCAACAGGCGAATCCGATTTTGGCCTGCTCGTGGATGGTGGCGGAGGTGGCGGACTCGGGGAGTCCAGCACGATGGTGGTGGGGGGCAAAGGGCTAGTGGATGTCCGAAGGGCAGTCCGTCGACGAGGGGGCGTACCGTCCCAGGAGGGGACCCTTTTCCTCTTGGCGGTGACTTTGCCAGGAGGGAGACCAGATGGAATGGTCAGGGTTGGTGCCGAGTCCTTCCTCTTGGGCGGTGGCTGCGCCAATGGGGAAGACGAAGGACGTCTTTTCCCCGAAGTACTGGCTAGCACTGGGGTGGAAATGGGAGGTAGCCGAACGGACATCAAGGGGATTGGTGGGTTTGCCTTTGGGGCGGGAGGCCTCAAGCCAGAATGTCGATGAAGGACGGAGCTGGCTGGGGATCCCGGTCGGTGAGGGGGCCTAACCGCCGCAGAGAGAAGCGGAGGGATGCTCCTTAGAGGTGGTGGAGTCTGAAGCGCGGGCGAGGGTTGGGGGGCAGAAGATGGGCCTGGATTGAAAAGGTGTTTCAGTGCCACATCTTTCTGCTCTTTCTGCGCTCTCGCCAAGTAGAATTGGTATTCTGGCTTCTCTCTGCGGTACCGTATCTGGTGTTGCGTCAGACCGGTGGCCCGCTCAAGCTCTTTGAGGTTAACTAACCCCTTTTTGCTCTTAGCCTCTATAGCAGCTATAGAGGCCAGCAATTTAGTTTCAGGGGCGGGGAGTTTTTCCTCGAGTTGTTTCCTATAGTTCACGGGGTGAGCCCGGCGTTCGCGCTGGCGCACGGAAGCAAAACTCGGGAAGGACATGTGGCAAACCTCACATCTGGTGCGGTCACGAGTACCGCAGTCCTTAACGTGGCGAGCCATGCTAGCCTTGAGTGGGTTGGTCTTACCACACTTGGGGCAGCTATGCTGACTCGTGGAGGGGCGCTGAACTTGATCAGTTGGGTCCTGCTGGGCGCCAGAATGAGACTTGGCGCCGGAAGTAGAGGGGGTTATGGCAGGACCCGCGGATGCCGCTGGGGTTGCAGCGGATTGCTGTGGTCTCGCGACCGACACAGCATAGGAGGAGGGTCTCCCCGTGGAAGACGGAAGAGAGCCAGATGGAGTGTTATGGGACGTTGCGGAGGTCGTCGTAATGGGTTCCTGGGCCCTCCCGGAAGAGGGTACTGGGGTGGCCGAACCCTTGTCCACCCTCATCCGAGGCTTATTATTTTCTTCATCGCGTGCAGAAATAATTAAGGGCCGTAAGTGTGAGGAGGGATGCAACCCCCCCTCACGCCCTAACCCTACCACAGTTAGCCTGCATTCACATTCGGCGGAAACACTCATGTATCGGCCGATGATGGCTTGGTGCGTGGACAGAAGTCCTTTGAACCGGCTGATTTTTTATCGAACTTCTCTGCTCTAGATCCAATGTGTTCTGTTAGTCTCTTTCCCCCTGATCTAATGGGGGTTTTAGAGACGTAACGGCGCTACCTCGAGAAGGGTGTAAACTTATATTTACGCACAATTGGTCTTTGCATATGGCTAGGCATTGGCGGTTATCAGTCCCTGTGGCAGTAGGCACGGGGCCCGACTTACCTTGAGTACAGGTACCCAAAGCATCAGCTCCCCCGGTCCTACTGCCACAGTTATGATACCCTAAGGTTTAGCATCACATATACCTGGTCTTGCGACCACAGCTGTTAACTATGACTATCGCTCTGCCGTATGCTTCTTGGTCGGTTCGGACAAGAGTAGTAGCCGGACGCATCCTCGGACCCGAGAAGAGCATCTCGACATGCAAAATCATGCACACATGCCCATGCAGCGTGCTCATGCAATTGGTTTTTCCTCACTGTTTGCGCCTGCTTGCTACCCTTGAACTTATATTCCCCTGTCCGCACATGGCACAGTTAAGAGAGTCATAGTTACTCCCGCCGTTTACCCGCGCTTGCTTGAATTTCTTCACTTTGACATTCAGAGCACTGGGCAGAAATCACATTGCGTCAACACCCGCTGGGGCCATCGCAATGCTTTGTTTTAATTAGACAGTCGGATTCCCCAGGTCCGTGCCAGTTCTGAGCTGTACGTTAAATGGCGGCCGACGAGGACATCCAGCGATAGCGTGAACCATCCGACCCAGAGCCTCATAGCAAGTAAGTTCCGTGGGAGGCCAAGGCACGGGACCGAGTTTGGATTCGCGCAAGATTCACGAAAGCACAGTGGCACACACGCATGTACGCGGTCGACAGACCGTGGACAGGTATGACGTATACAATCGTTTCACTAGTCTGCACCTCGCCCAGGCCCGGCACGTTAGCCGAAACCCACTTCGCTTACCCGCCCGACACGCCCCGCACCCCAGAGCCAATCCTTATCCCGAAGTTACGGATCCAATTTGCCGACTTCCCTTACCTACATTATTCTATCGACTAGAGGATCTTAACCTTGGAGACCTGCTGCGGATATGGGTACGAACCGGCGCGACACCTCCACGTGGCCCTCTCCTGGATTTTCAAGGTCCGAGGGGACAATCCGGACACCGCCGCAACTGCGGTGCTCTTCGCGTTCCAAACCCTATCTCCCTGCTAGAGGATTCCAGGGAACTCGAACGCTCAAACAGAAAAGAAAACTCTTCCCGGATCTCCCGACGGCGTCTCCAGGTCATTTTGGGTTACCCCGACGAACTCTCTTGCGAGGGCCCGAATTTTTAACGGTTCCGCTGCCGGGTTCCGGAATAGGAACCGGATTCCCTTTCGCCCGATGGGTGTGATACCAACAAAAATAAAAATAAAATCATTTATATACAGGAAATAGATGCGCGACACACACACATCATATATGATCGAATTTTATACTATATGACCGTACATCACGAAAATAAACTACACATCAGACATTATCCACTTTCCATCTCGCCGCAAATACACACACATGTTACTTACGTTATGGCGTTGACAGGACGAATGAGAGACATAATATATAATATTATCTATACGATATACAAACATTATATACCACATATAATGCGCACAAACAACAACTGCTGTAGTTGTTGAGTGATATATCTATATAGAGGAGAGACACCGCGACACAGGCACGTACGCAAAACACAACACAACTACACTAGAAAAGTGTACAAGTAACTAGTACAAGTGTTATTCTATATATGTGTGTGTGTTGTTTTAGTTGTTGCATTTGTACGAACATGTGCACGAGAGCTTCATATATATGTCACATAATGATGTATATAAAAATGTATATCACTTTTTGTATAAATATATATTTATATATTTATATATGTTCAAATTTTTCCTTACCATAGCAGCACCTATATACAGAGTGATATGTGCGTACCGACAGATAGACGAGATATATATAGAAAAGTGTTGGTTGATACGTTGATACTCGCCACCGCACAAGCAGCAGCGCGTGTGTTATTTTCTATATGCAATGAAAGTCAAACATTGATAAAAATGTATATACCAGATATTTTTATGTATCTCTATTTCGTATTGTATACAATAATAGATAGTTTTCTATATAGTATTTGATTGAAACACACCAACATCAACATCGGATTTCTCCTAGGGCTTAGGATCGACTGACTCGTGTGCAACAGCTGTTCACACGAAACCCTTCTCCACGTCAGTCCTCCAGGGTCTCGCTGGAGTATTTGCTACTACCACCAAGATCTGCACCGACGGCGGCTCCAGATGGGCTCACGCCCAATCCTTCTGCGCTCACCGCCGCGACCATCCTACTCATCGTGACATAACGGTGCTCGACCACGCGTACGCAGTTAACAAGACATCCGAATTGCCACGACGGTAGAGTATAAGCATGACACTTTAGCGCCATCCATTTTCAGGGCTAGTAACTTCGGCAGGTGAGTTGTTACACACTCCTTGGCGGATTCCGACTTCCATGGCCACCGTCCTGCTGTCTTAAGTTACCCAGTTACCAAGTTACCACCGAAGTTACCAGACGTGTGTGCACAGTGCTCAAGTTTGAGGTTAGTTGGTTAGTCAGCATTTATCGCAATTGGGGCGCAGCGCTGATGGGGTAGAGCCCGTTCGAGGCCAGCAGCGGGTGTAAATACTGTAGACAGTGAAGAGCGCGGTGTGTGAAGAGTGCGGAGAGGGAAGAGTGCGGAGTGGGAAGAGTGCGTTGTGGGAAGAGTGCGGTGTGGGAAGAGCGCGGAGTGGGAAGAGTGTGGAGTGAGAAGAGTGCGGAGTGGGAACATCGCCCTGTGGGGATAGTGATTGACAGTGCGATAGCGAAGTGACGTAGTGGTGGAACATCGTCGGCTAGGGATAGAGTGTAGGTGCAACATCGAGTGGGGTTGACAGTGCGGGAAAAAAAAAAAAAAAAAAAGGCTCACCGAAATTTCTTCTGCCCACCGAAAAGCCAAATCTGGTGTCAGATCGGGTGAAACGGCTTCCGTTCACCAGATACCGCTCGGACTAGGCCCAAAAAATTCAAGATCAAACCAAGCCGTGAACTGTAGAGACTATACATCGTGCGGGAAAATCCAAATCTACTGCCAGAATCGATAAAACGCGCCCGACCGCGAAAATTTAACGGGCGAAGGGGAGCGGCAAATTCAAGTTTGAAAAAAAAAAGGGCGGCAAAATTAAAAAATTTGAAAAGCGGCAAAATTATATTCGAATAATGGCGGGTATTGAGGTAGAAACGACGGGAATCGAGGGAAATCTTGCGCTAGAAAGCGTAACAGTAGAAAAGGTTTATAAATACTGTGAAGATATAAAATTGGCAATACCACTGAGTGGAGCACAGGCGGTGGTGGTAAAGGATCGAAGGAAGTTCCACGAATATACGGATGAGTGTAGCGGAGCTCAGTGGCGCTCTAAAAGTACTGAGGAGCGAGCTGCGGGAGAGAGACAAGAGAATAATACAGATGAGTATTAAACTGAGAGACAGGGTAGAGGAGAGACCAAAGGAAATCACAATCCAAAATTCAACAATCGGAAACAAGAACAAGAAGAGTTATGCGACAGCCACAGCGAAGACATACGCAATCTTGGTACAGCCAGAAGACGAGAAACAAAAAAGCGAGGAGACGAGGAAAATAATTAAGGGATTCATAGACCCGGTGGAGGGGCAACTCTCAATAATGGAAATGAGAGGAACTCAAAAAGGGGGAGTTATTATAAAATGCAGTAAGAAAGAAGACACGGAGAAGATAAGAAAGGCAATGGCAATAGTGGAGAATAGTAAATTGGAAGTGAAAGAAGTGGAGAAACATAGACCAAGGGTGATGATACCAAGGATAGAAGTAGACACGGACGAAGAGGACCTGATAAGAAGCATATGGAAGCAGAATGAGAAGATCAAGAGCGAATATCCGAGAGAGGAGGACCTTCAAAAAGAAGTAGTGGTAAAATTACATTTGAAATCCAGATGGGACAAAGAATACAAGAACGTAGTGCTCGAGGTAAGCCCGAAAGCGAGGAAATTGATACTCGACGGACTAATCAACATCAAGTGGCAGAGAGTTCAGGCAAAGGACTACATATCGGTAGTCCAGTGCTATAAATGTTATGATTACGGGCACATTTCAAGTAAGTGTGACAGCGAACAATTATGTGGGTTCTGCGCAGAAGCCCACGAGTATAAAAAATGTAAAAACAACAAACCATGCTGTGCAGTTTGCAAAAGAGCAAATGCGAGAACTCGACAATCAAATCTCAAGGTTGATACACACCATGATGCAAAATGGACGAAATGCCCCACGTCGGAGAGGGTGAGGATGGCTGTTATAAAAAGTATCGATTATTATGGGGAGTAGAGAGATAAGACAAGATAATGCGGAAGACAACAGGGAAGAGAGGAAGGCACAAAGGAGCGAAGGCAGCGAGGAGAAAGTTGGAGACAGTAAAAGGGAGGGAAAGGCAGTAAAATGCTACCAGACGAATCTGAATCTGTCAAAGAGTGCTACCAACAGCATCTGCAAACTGATGGAAGAGAACGAGATCGATTTGGCTTTTGTACAGGAACCTAATGTCAAAGGGAAAAAGATAATTGGTCTAGGGGATAAGAGTAAGGTGTTATATAGTTGGAGAGCCCAACCAGAGACGGCAATATATGTGAACAGCCAAAGTATAGATGCGTGCTACTTAGAACATCTGCCAGGGGAACACGTGACAACCGTAGAAATAAGCACGGAAACAATCAGATTCTACGCAATATCAGCATATGTGCCGTGCGAAAAGAACAAAAAGAAAAACTTCCAGGAAGTCATCGATGAATTGGAGAGGATAATTTGGCAAGTTATAGATAAAGGGCAGGTGATTCTATGCGCTGATACAAACAGCAAATCAGCAAACTGGGGCAGCGAGGAAGAGGACGGAAGAGGAAGAACTTACACGGACATGCTGGAGAGATTAGGGATGACAATACTCAACGAGGGAGATACGCCGACATTCGACGGCCCAGCTGGAAGAAGTTTCATAGACGTGACGGCGGTCACATAAAGGATGTACGGGAAGATTAATGACTGGCGAATAGCAGATGAACGAACAACATCAGACCATAGATTGATACAATTTACGATAGAAAGCAGAAGAGGAGAAGGAGAGGAGAAAGTAGGAGGTTTCTGTAGCAAAAAGGCCAACTGGGAAGAATTCGGTAGGAGCTTGCAGAGAAGTGAAGATAAACTAAGAAAAATGATGAAAGAAGCAGAAACTAGACAACAAACGAACGAGTTGGCTCTAGAACTTAACAACGTGGTCGGAAGAGCATGCAATGAATCAATGCCAAAAAGGAAAGGATTTAAGGGAACTGTACCTTGGTGGACGCCCCAACTGACGGAAATGAGAGAAGAGGTGAGGAACAGGAGGAAGAAATATCAAAAGGCAATGGGAAAATACAGGGAGGAGCTAAGGATAGATATATTGAGAAATTCAATGAATACAAGACCCAAAAACCAGGTTGGAAAAGTGGAAGGAGTTCTGCAGTGAGAGCACCAAGGATAACCCATGGGGAGCCGCGTATAAGGTGATAAGAAATAAGAAACCAGATTAGCGGCAATTAAGAAAAGCGATGGAACCCACACGAGCAGCCTGAGCGAGACCATGGCGGAGCTACTGGGGAATTTCTTCCCGGAAGACACTGAAGAGGAAGACAGTGAAGAACAAACAAGGGAAAGGGAGAGATCCAGGAGGGCAAAAGGGGAAGGCACGGATAGGGAAATTAGAAAAGCAGAAATAGAGAGAGGAATAAGAACAATGCATCCCAGGAAGGCACCAGGGCGTGACGGAATCACAGCGGATGTGGCCCTAAGGCTTTCGAGAACATACCGGAGATATTCGAAGGGATATACAATAAGTGCCTGGAGAAAGGGGTGTTCCCAACTTGTTGGAAAGTGGCAAAAATAGTTCCGATACCAAAGCAGGGGAAGAATGATTACACAATCGCTAAGAACTACCGGCCAATAAGCCTACTTCCAGTACTGGGGAAAATCCTGGACAACATTATGATAGGAACACTGGTTAGAGAGAAGGGGATGATTTAACAAAAACCAATTCGGGTTCACGAAAGGGATAGCGACAACAGACGCGATAGGCAAGCTGGTGGAAGAAATAAGGAAAGCAAAGAGGGAAGAACAATATTGCGCTGTGGTATTGATCCGATCTTCGGCTTCATGCGTTAAGCAAGCCGAAGATCTCACCCATTTAAAGTTTGAGAATAGGTTGAGGCCGTTTCGACCCCAATGTCTCTAATCTTTCGCTTTACCGGATGAGACTCATTCACAATTTTGTGTTATTCAATCGAATGCCAGCTATCCTGAGGGAAATTTCGGATGGAACCAGCTACTAGATGGTTCGATGAGTCTATCGCCGCTATACCAAGTTCTTACGATCGATTTGCACGTCAGAATCGCTACGGACTTCCATCAGGGTTTCCCCTGACTTCATCCTGACCTGGCATAGGTCACCATCTTTCGGGTCCCAGCGTGTACGCTCTAGATCCGCCCCAACTCGCAATGAGTGTGAGGGACGGTCCGGGAGTGCGAGGCTTCACCGACAATTGGGAAGCCCATCTTCCCTTAGTTTATGTAAAAATTATAAACTTTTACTTTCATTTCGCCTTTAGGTTTAGTTTGTGTATCTGACCCAATGACTCGCGTACATGCTAGACTCCTTGGTCCGTGTTTCAAGACGGGTCCTGAAAGTACCCAAAGCTCAGACGTCGCCGACGGGTGACGCGGGATCGGTTACATAGCCCATGCGACCAACAGTAATGTGAGTGCGGAATCGGCACCAGTCCAATTTCCACGGTCTACACAGAGTTTACTTGTCACAGGGTGTGAAAACGCTCCGCTACAAAAGAGCAACGACCCACCACCTGACGGTTTCTACCATCGAGTCACCTGCCGGGATACCGCTAAGGTCTGTGCGACAACAAGCACGCTACTGCGAATAAACTCAGCAAACGGTGTTGCCGTACAGGCTGTCCTTATAGCGCGGATACCATAGACAAGTGCCCAATGGGTCGCGACGCATCTCTTAGGATAGAAATGCACACCTCCTGCAGTAAACAGTACTGATAACGGGGCGTCCAGCACTACATCGGCGCGAACCGTTGCAGCACGAAGACGTCCCATGTAAAACGTTAACAGTATGCTACCACAGGCGAGGTGATTGAATCTCTCCCTTCGAATAGTTCGGGTTTCTCAGGTTTACCCCTGAACGGTTTCACGTACTATTGAACTCTCTCTTCAAAGTTCTTTTCAACTTTCCCTCACGGTACTTGTTCGCTATCGGTCTCGTGGTTATATTAAGCCTTAGATGGAGTTTACCACCCACTTAGAGCTGCACTCTCAAGTAACCCGACTCTAAGGAGAAACCCACCCGGACGTGGTAACGGTCACTACGGGCCTGGCACCCTCTATGGGTGTGTGGCCCCGTTCAAGAAGGACTTGGACACGTTACACACTTACCGCGTTAACTGGGCTCTCCTAAACACCACATTGCCCTGTAGCCGTTTCCGACTACGGGCTTCGGTGCTGGGCTTTTCCCTGTTCGCTCGCCGCTACTAAGGGAATCCTTGTTAGTTTCTTTTCCTCCGCTTAGTAATATGCTTAAATTCAGCGGGTAGTCACACCTGCTCTGAGGTCGCATAAATAAATATATATATATATATATATATATATATATATATATATATATATATTAAAAAACTTTCACGATATATGCTATATCGTTATCAGAGGATACATGTAGCATATACAACACAGAACACGTACTACTTTTATCGTACAAAAACCAAATTAAACACACACATCGTAATCAACAGGCAGGTCCGAGATAGAGAGACAAAATATAGTGCAACTACCATTAGTAGTGTTGGTTTCGTAACACTCGGCCTCTCTGACATTTTTTTTGGTGTATAACACAAACACAATAACACTCATATAGAAAAAAGATATCTCAGTTGACACCACCTCTACGTCAAGTAGACGGACGACGCAAACTCACACCAGTCACCACAAATTCTCTAACCACGGGGCATTACATATCACATATCATATCATAACCAAATAACCAACAGTTTATTTAGAATATAACTATAGACGTATTATGAAGGAGTGGTGTGGTGTGATGTGATGTGGTGTAGTGGTCTATGCCACCATCATCATCATCATCATCACCACCATCACCATTATAACTGCACGAACAAAATTGCTATATAGTGTATATTGGAATATCTCAAGTGGCCGTCACATTTGTAGTTTACATAGATTTTCAGTGTATTAAAATCATCATCCGCATGCAGCTTACAATAACGATACACGGTGTTTTTGACGTAAGTTACGGACAGAGTATAGTGATAACATGAGCAACGTCAGGTCACTTACACTCTACATCATCGCGAACAGTGTATATAGTTAGGTAAGAGTGATCGCATGTCAAAGGTCTTGATCGGTATAGGGGACAACAATACTACACAACAGCAGCAACATTTTTCTTATATATATTTCCCCACACATATATTACACTACACAAACTGCCTCAGAATTGTATTGTATAACGGAGAGTGTGACAAGTATTAGATATATAATTAAGTGAGCATACACAACAACAACAACACATAAATATATTTTTTATTTATATATGATGAATATAATGTGTGATATTGTAAACTGATCTGTGCTATATAGTTCACGGTAAACACTGTACGCTTAAATGTGTTAGTTGAACGTAACAATTTAAATGAGTAGGGACGCTTGGTCTTTGCTTGAACGACCACTGGAATCGTGTAAGTGTGCACAAGTATACGTACTACGAGTAGTAGTAGTAAACTTGTTTAATTGCACAAATACAGAGACACTGGGACACGTCCAGACCGATTGTATACTCTTGTTACTTAACACACACACACAGTGAGTGACAGTGAACACACAGTTTTAACATTCACAACACAATATAGACATATAAATATATATAAATATTTTTTTATATAGTGTGTGGTGCGTGTGCAGAGATTCCCTCTAATAACTAACATTGCACTAGCATCTCCTCAATAAACTCCCACAGCGTATTGATAGTAAATGTATATATAATGAGTGAGTGTAGAAATATAAAAACATTGGAGTGATGTGTGGATGTTGCCACAAGATCCTATAACCCTGCCATACAAGAGAAACTTTTATATTTGAACTCTTACAAAACAACTGTTCTCATAATGATAATAATAATACTATTATTATGTATATTATGTGATAATGTAAAGACGGACGAGCGCTACCCACTCTGGTCACACTCTGGCCGCACAGCATTAATACGTAAAGACACACTAAAATGTGTGTAAAGTTATACGAGTATGCGATGTTTAATATATAAATGTGATAATAATACGACTATGCGTTCTCTAGCGTTTGTGCCGTTGACATGAGACCGATGTATACACACAAAATTGTATTGGCATATACGGCTTGGTTTCTATCTTTCTATCTAATATAGTTATAATATATATTAATATGTGTAGTAAATACTTGGTAGTATAGAGAGTAAAATATTATGGTTTCTAGAGTGAGTGTGTAGGACGACACACATACGAGACGACAGTGATGTCGATATCTATGATTTTCTCTATAATAGTAGAGTGAATATATATGAAATATGCTAGTACCATGACAGAAGAGGCTTCTCTTTGTGAAACTACTGACAACAACAACAGCAGTAGCAGCAGCAGCAGAGCATATACTGACTACTCTATACGGTGTTGTCGGATTGTGTTTTGGTCTTTTTATGTACGAGTACAAGTCACACGCGTGTGTGTATGTGCGAGTATCTTAATAACACATATACGCTACCGGTTAGGTTTGCGACGAACTGTATCAACATATAACACATCAGATGCCCGCGCGTCTATAGCGCTTGACAAGTGAGTGGTGTTTTACTACTCAGCCGCCGCTCACCTTCTATTTAAGGAACCGGGCTGGGTTTGGTATATTAAACTGTATACATGTATTATAAAAAGTCCCAGTCCACAGAGTATTCTCTGTATATCTAAATATATTTCAATATATTAAATATTGATAATACATAGAATAATATACATACTACGGGGACTCCTCTGTTTCATACACACAGTATAGAGTACAGTCTATGAAATGGTGGTGTGTTGGGTTTTGGAGGTGTGTGTGTGTGTGTGTATATTGTACGTCTGCGAGTGCAAAATCACAGCCGCACACACATCATCTACAACAGCAACCGGCAAACATACAATCATCGACCAGCCACACGCACAGACGGCAGAACAATTTTATACATCAGAATAAGCCCAACGCCGGATACCCAACATCGCCTGACATCTATTACACAGCAACACATATCCACCGGTGTGCGTGAATCTGCTCGCGTTGTCTGTGTATATATACTAACTACTCTCTGTGTGTGTTGTGTGTACACTGTGTATTGTTCAACCAAGTACATGTTGGAGACAGAGTTTTTTTGTTCTGTCTCAATTTAGTAGCAATGAGAATGAACGCTACGAACGCAAACAGCAACAGCAACAGCAGAAGAAGCAGCAGCAGCAACAGCAGAGGCAACAGCAGAACACACCACACTAGTGGCAGCGGTGTATACTGAAGACCGGCAGTCTGGTAATTTTAATACGACCCTCAGCCAGGAACAGTATCCGAGGACCGCAATATGCGTTCGAAATGTCGATGTTCATGTGTCCTGCAGTTCACAAGTTGACGCGCATTTAGCTGCGTTCTTCATCGACCCACGAGCCGAGTGATCCACCGTTCAGGTTTATATTTGTTAGGATTATAATAATAGTCATTCATTTTCCGCCACACACAATTCTTTATTGATCATCATCATCATCAACAGCATAATAATAATAATAAAAAAATTTTATATAATATTAGTCAGAGACACATATAATATTATACGGTTTCACCGATCAGACACTAACCACTCACCATTGCCCCCCCAAATGAGTGTGTAAAGTCGAGTCAAAACCTTACACACTATATATATATATATATATATATATATATATATATATATATATATATATATATATATATATATATATATATTTATATATACATATATATACATATATATATATATATATATATATATATATTTATATTTATATATATCACATTTATTGCAAATGGCTATCGTCTACTGGTGCGACGATTGAGAGACTAGCCCCCGTCGGTGACTTATTCTTGTGTGTTGTGTGTGAGTGTGTTGTTACAACATAAAACTAGTCCTACTAGTGTGAACTACGCTATGTGTATTGCTTTATCATATGCACACGTCTCTCTATTTGCGCTGTGTGAGTCTATGTGTGTCTTTTCTCACCACTTTAATATAATAATGTACAGAGGAGACGCCGTGTCCTCTCCTCTGCAAGTGGTAGAAAAGACATCACCACAACTGTATTTTATAAATATGTAGAGACCGAAGTAGCAATGAATCAGACAGATACACACACAAAACTAGGCACACAGGTAAGTGTAAAAGTCGATGTAACAAACATCAACGTCAGCGTCAACAACAGCAACGAGAATAATTCTATATATATATCCCATCATAAATTCATTCTTGTGTGTTGTGTGTGAGTGTGTTGTTACAACATAAAACTAGTCCTACTAGTGTGAACTACGCTATGTGTATTGCTTTATCATATGCACACGTCTCTCTATTTGCGCTGTGTGAGTCTATGTGTGTCTTTTCTCACCACTTTAATATAATAATGTACAGAGGAGACGCCGTGTCCTCTCCTCTGCAAGTGGTAGAAAAGACATCACCACAACTTTATTTTATAAATATGTAGAGACCGAGGTAGCAATGAATCAGACAGATACACACACAAAACTAGGCACACAGGTAAGTGTAAAAGTCGATGTAACAAACATCAACGTCAGCGTCAACAACAGCAACGAGAATAATTTTTTATATATATATTATATATCCCATCATCAATTCATACGGGGGTTTCTATTAATAGATGTGCGAGTATGTATGTACTAGGGGGTAACATACACAACATCACCTAACACTCAGTGCTTGAGTGCGAGCTTCTTCACGCGAAGCACCGCACTTGCAAGGTGCTCTCTTATTTTTGAAATATCAATTCCCGCCCAAGGGGAAATAGCCATACCGAGGTAGTTTATAGATTTTTCCGATGTGGTCTCCGGAATCTTATCTCCGTTGTGTAGTCGCAAGTCGGGGTCAGCTAAGTACCAGGAGTCTTTGGTTGGCACAATGCGGAAGGTGGTGCATTTACTAGCGGCAATACTTATGCCTAAGCCCCGGAGGTAATCTTCCGTTGTACTTAACTGCTCTGAGGCCTGTGATACGTTATTCGCGCAGAGCAAAATGTCATCCGCGAAGGCCAGGGATGCAATGGTTGTGTCTGCATTGATCCTAAATCCCGACTTGGCTTCCAGCGCCAGGAGCAAGGGTTCAACTACTGTGTTAAAGACTAATGGACTGAGGCGGTCACCTTGCTTGACCCCGCGCTGAAAGTCTATCTTCAGGGTTGTGGCTCCCTGGTGTATGATGGTGTGCACATCCTTGTAGGAATCCTCCACTAGCCGTATCACTTGCTCAGGGAGTCCCTTCCTCCGTAGCGCTGGTGCTATTGCTACGTGAGGGATCGTGTCGAAAGCTTTACTAATATCGAGTTGAGTCACGACCAAACCAAGTTTTTGAGATTTCGCGTATCTCAAAATTTCGCTAAGGATGTGCACGTTATTGAAGCACCCCTGCTCCGAAACGAACCCTTTCTGCCGGGGTGTAAACCGGACGTGGGCTCTTAATTTTTGGTCCATGATGCCCCAAAAGCATCTGGCCAAAAGGGAACTTATTGTAATAGGACGGTAGTTCCCGACTGCGCCACCGTCCTTGCCCTCCTTAAGAATTAAGGATGTCCGATTTAGTCTCCACTCGCTTGGCTGTTTAGAGCAAACCATTATGAAGTTAAATAAGAGCTGGAGAACTTCTATGATGGCCCAGTTGTTGATATCTTGGCGTTTGATACCATCTGGGCCGCATGCGGTCGCCGACTTTGATCTCGCGATACGGTCCTTGACCTCCTTGGAGGTTATAGCGGTTAGGACTTCGCTCAGTGCAATAGGAGGATCCGAATCGCCGAGATCAGGTAACTGTACGGTCGGCTTCTGCCCCCATAACTTCTCGTACAGCCCCTTAACTTCTTGGACTGGTAGAGGTTTAGAATCCTCTATCCAGTCTATACCGCGTCTGACATATTTTGCGACTTGGCCTGGATTTTTCTTGTCGGCCGTATATGTATCTTCGCTTGATACGTTTACTACGACCTCCCCCACCCGGGAGCCGTCGCTCATCCTCGCCCTTTTTGGGTTGCAGCTCCGAGATGATGGCGTAGACGTGATCGACATGAGCTTGGGGGACTTCCCCGTCTACGTCTCCCGAATACTGCAGGGCATCCTTCAGACACTTTACAAGAGCTTTGAATCGCAAGGGCATAGTGGCTTCTTTTGCATGATGGTGTTGAATGCATCCACTCACAATGCCCTCTCTCCACTCTTTCTCTAGTGGAGGTGAGACGGCTTCTTCCACGACAACAGTGGGGATAATCCCTATCACCCCGTGAAAGGCCTTACCCTCAATATCCTCGCCTACCTCTGGCGGGGTGGAAGTCCTCTGCGGTTGAGCAACGGGAGTAGGTTCCAATTCTGGAGCTAATTGTTGTTTGAGATAGCGGTCACGGAGCTTCCGGTAAACCGGCATGCACCGCTTATCTCGCACCTGTTTGGCCGTCTTTCCTTGTAACTTATTAGTCATGATAGTTATCAAGGCTGGGTCTCCCACATACTCCTGTTCTACATCTAGCATGATCCTCACGTCCTCTTCAGAGAAGAGTTTACCCAGCCTTGGACGGCCCTTGGCTTCTTCCGCGGCCCTATGCTCCCGCGCTCTGTCCTCATTCCTGATATCAGGGTGGGCTGTCCTCTGATGCTGGGACAGCCCCATTTTGCTTTTATAATACTTGTCACAATGAGGACATTTAACTTCGCCCGCAGTGGGCTTCCTGGGGCCTGAGCATTTAGGAACATGACACAGTGCCCCGTGCTTCGTTCGGTACTCCTTCCCGCAAGTTTGACATTTAAAGAGCAGAGAGAAAGCCCCATGGGCTTCCTTAGCGTGTGCTACTTCGTCATTCAATTCTAGGAAAAAATAGTTTCCCCTACCAGATAGGAGACATATCTGGCAGGCACGCCTACCGAACGGCACCAAAACCTCGTATACCATGTCGTTGCCTGGGTCGTCAACAATGGTTCCCGATCATAGCACCCGGGCAGTGGAACCCTCCTGCCCGGAGCCCGAGGCTTCTTTATGTAGACTTGTAGCAAGAAACTTCGAAACCACCCCGGGCGAGCTAGACCCGGGGCAGCCATGGCTAATTTTAGCCGTGATGGAACACATCCATCACGTTACCGACTCTCGGGTGGCCACTGCCGGACCCAGTTAGACAAAAAAATTTTTTTTTTTGTCTCAAAATTTTTTTAACTATACCCGTCAAGCGATCAGTGGGAGAGATGGTCGCTTGCCCGAAACAATACGGATACGAAATGTGACCATCGTGCGATTGTAAAGTTTGCATTACACGAAAATTTCACACAAAAGGTCTGTATCTCGAGTTTTAGTGGCCGTAGACAAAATTTGATAACATATTTGGTTTCCTCTTTCAAAATCAGAAAAATGAATTTTTCTGATTCTGCTCTCCTAAAGTCATTTTGGTACCCTTGACAGACCTAATTTGAAAAAAGTCCGACCGCGATATTGTTGGCCGGAAGCGACGGTGCACTTTCCGCCATCCTTACATGGGCTGCGTGGTCCCGAAAAACGACCTTTTTGAAAAAGTGCGATCGATGAAAGTAGACGTTTTTTCCTGTACCAAGAAAATTTTACCTAATTATTTTTTCTTTCACCAATCACATATCAATCGGTGAAAGTACGATAGGTGAAAGTGGATTTATTTCAAACTTCCAAGGGTATTTTACCTAATTTTTTTTGCATTTCTCTCTTAACCATATACTCCTCTAGGGCATAAGTAAAAAAAATTTAATAATTTCCAAAATAAATTTTTTTTAACACTTTGAAATTTTTTTCTTTCATCTTTAGCACATCAATCGGTGAAAGTACGATAGGTGAAAGTGGATTTATTTCAAACTTCCAAGGGTATTTTACCTTATTTTTTTTGCATTTCTCTCTTTACCTTATACTCTTCTAGGGCATTAATAAAAAAAAATTTATAATTTCCAAAATAAATTTTTTCAACACTTTGAAATTTTTTTCTTTCATCTTTAGCACATCAATCGGTGAAAGTACGATAGGTGAAAGTGGATTTATTTCAAACTTCCAAGTATATTTTACCTAATTTTTTTTGCATTTCTCTCTTAACCTTATACTCCTCTAGGGCATTAGTAAAATAAAATTAATAATTTCCAATATAAATTTTTTCAACACTTTGAAATTTTTTTCTTTCATCTTTGGCACTTCAATCGGTGAAAGTACGATTGGTGAAAGTGGATTTATTTCAAACTTCCAAGGGGATTTCACCTAACTCTTTTTGCATTTCTCACTTAATCTACGTACACTTTAGGGTAATAGTAAGAAAAATTTCATAAATTTCATAAATTTTATTTTCAACACTTAGAATATTTTTTCTTTCATCCATCTAACATCAATTGGTGAAAGTGGATTTATTTCAAACTTCCAAGAGTATTTTACCTAATTTTTTTTTGCATTTCTCACTTAATCTACGTACACTTTAGGGTAATAGTAAGAAAAATTTCATAAATTTCATAAATTTTATTTTCAACACTTAGAATATTTTTTCTTTCATCCATCTAACATCAATTGGTGAAAGTGGATTTATTTCAAACTTCCAAGAGTATTTTACCTAATTTTTTTTTGCATTTCTCCCTTAATCTAGGTACACTTTAGGATATTAGTAAAAAAAATTTCATAATTGTCATAAATTTTATTTTCAACACTTAGAATATTTTTTCTTTCATCCATCTAACATCAATTGGTGAAAGTGGATTTATTTCAAACTTCCAAGGGTATTTCACCTAACTCATTTTGCATTTCTCACTTAATCTACGAACACTTAAGGGTAATAGTAAGGAAAATTTCATAAATTTCATAAATTTTATTTTCAACATTTAGAATATTTTTTCTTTCATCCATCTAACATCAATTGGTGAAAGTGGATTTATTTCAAACTTCCAAGGGTATTTCACCTAACTCATTTTGCATTTCTCACTTAATCTACGTACACTTAAGGGTAATAGTAAGGAAAATTTCATAAATTTCATAAATTTTATTTTCAACACTTAGAATATTTTTTCTTTCATCCATCTAACATCAATTGGTGAAAGTGGATTTATTTCAAACTTTCAAGGGTATTTTACCTAATTTTTTTTTGCATTTCTCACTTAATCTACGTACACTTTAGGGTAATAGTAAGAAAAATTTCATAAATTTCATAAATTTTATTTTCAACACTTTGAATATTTTTTCTTTCATCCATTGAACATCAATTCGTGAAAGTGGATTTATTTCAAACTTCCAAACTTAAAGTCTTTCATTTGCACGGTTCTCATACTATAAGACCACTCTAGAGAATAAAGAAAAGTATATTTAAAAAACCAAAAAAAAAAAAAAAAACTTCAACACATTAAAATCTATCTCTCTTTCGTCCAAGCGTACTTCAATCAGTGAAAGTGAAATTATTTCATACTTCCAAAGATATTTTACCTAATTTTGTCTGCACGGTTCTCATAGTATAAGGCCCCAAATACAACACACACACACACACACACACACACAACAATATCACGCTGAACTACCCTACTGCCGGTCGTTGTAGCAATAAAGTCTCTAGGTAAAACATGCTAGGACTTAATCACGGTTGCATGCTAACTTTTTGCCACCCTTGCGTTAAAGCGGACTTAGGCGTTTAATTAAAAGTACGGATTTTGCATAGTTGGAAATTATAGATGAATTTCGACCGAAAAAGCTGATTTTAAACACGGTTGCATGAACTAGTTCTTAATCACGGTTGCATGAAATTCAATCAGTGAAAGTGGATTTATTTCAAACTTCCAAGGGTATTTTACCTAGTTTTTTTTGCATTTCTCACTTAATCTACGTACACTTTAGGGTATTAGTAAATAAAATTTCATAATTGTCATAAATTTTATTTTCAACACTTAGATTATATTTTCTTTCATCCATCTAACATCAATTGGTGAAAGTGGTTTTATTTCAAACTTCCAAGAGTATTTTACCTAATTTTTTCTGCATTTCTCACTTAATCTACGTACACTTTAGGGTATTAGTAAATAAAATTTCATAATTGTCATAAATTTTATTTTCAACACTTAGATTATATTTTCTTTCATCCATCTAACATCAATTGGTGAAAGTGGTTTTATTTCAAACTTCCAACAGTATTTTACCTAATTTTTTCTGCATTTCTCACTTAATCTACGTACACTTTAGGA
>OX063281.1:5615996-5628496 GCA_944039245.1 Nebria salina
TCGGTAGACCTGCCGGTTCTAAACCCATATTGCCTATTGCTTCTGGTACCAATTATCTTATCTTCTAGCCTATTTACCATCATTCTTTCTAGCAATTTCCCCATAACTGGTAGCAGACAGATCGGCCGGTATGATCTAGGGTTAGATCTGGGCTTCTCTGCCGACTTCAGTAGCACACAAACTTTGGCCTTTTTCCATTCCTTTGGGAAATATCCCGCGTGCAAGCATTCATTAAAAATGGCCAATACATAATCTGGCAGAAGCCCACATGCAACGCGTACCACCTCCGGGCTGAAACCATCCAGCCCGGCTGCCCTTCTCATGCGCATTCGCTTAACTGCCGCTCTTAATTCTATTTCCGTGAAGTTGGTGACTTCCGGCACATGCACATCCTCTATACTATATGCTCTCGCGTTGCTCGCGGGGAAAAACTCGTCCAATAGGATGTGGACGCTTTCTCCCCATGTACGCGCTTCTCTCTCGCCGCTTTTCATCATGCTCATTATGTCCCCCCCACTTTCCTTTACCCCTACATAGCCGGTAGACATCGCCCCAAGGCTCCGCATTCCCCCTCATGCTTACAAACTCTCTCCAGCTTTTCCCTTTCTCCTCTCTCATGCAGCGCTTGAACTCTCTCACTGTAGTACTATATTCATGCCTTAAAGCATTCAAATTCGCATAGCCATTCCTTCGCCCTCTTTGAAACCGCCTTCTGGCATGCATTACTACCCTCCTCATCCTATCTAAGCTTGGTGTCCACATTTCGAACGCATATTGCGGTCCTCGGATACTGTTCCTGGACTACGCCTGGCTGAGGGTCGTATTAAAATTACCAGACTGCCGGTCTTCAGTATACACCGCTGCCACTAGTGTGGTGTGTTCTGCTGTTGCCTCTGCTGTTGCTGCTGCTGCTTCTTCTGCTGTTGCTGTTGCTGTTTGCGTTCGTAGCGTTCATTCTCATTGCTACTAAATTGAGACAGAACAAAAACACTCTGTCTCTAACATGTACTTGGTTGAACAATACACAGTGTACACACAACACACACAGAGAGTAGTTAGTATATATACACAGACAACGCGAGCAGATTCACGCACACCGGTGGATATGTGTTGCTGTGTAATAGATGTCAGGCGATGTTGGGTATCCGGCGTTGGGGTTATTCTGATGTATAAAATTGTTCTGCCGTCTGTGCGTGTGGCTGGTCGATGATTGTGTGTTTGCCGGTTGCTGTTGTAGATGATGTGTGTGCGGCTGTGATTTTGCACTCGCAGACGTACAATATATACACACACACACACCTCCAAAACCCAACACAACACCATTTCACATAGACTGTACTCTATACTGTGTGTATGAAACAGAGGAGTCCCCGTAGTATGTATATTATTCTATGTATTATCAATATTTAATATATTGAAATATATTTAGATATACAGAGAATACTCTGTGGACTGGGACTTTTTATAATACATGTATACAGTTTAATATACCAAACCCAGCCCGGTTCCTTAAATAGAAGGTGAGCGGCGGCTGAGTAGTAAAACACCACTCACTTGTCAAGCGCTATAGACGCGCGGGCATCTGATGTGTTATATGTTGATACAGTTCGTCGCAAACCTAACCGGTAGCGTATATGTGTTATTAAGATACTCGCACATACACACACGCGTGTGACTTGTACTCGTACATAAAAAGACCAAAACACAATCCGACAACACCGTATAGAGTAGTCAGTATATGCTCTGCTGCTGCTGCTACTGCTGTTGTTGTTGTCAGTAGTTTCACAAAGAGAAGCCTCTTCTGTCATGGTACTAGCATATTTCATATATATTCACTCTACTATTATAGAGAAAATCATAGATATCGACATCACTGTCGTCTCGTATGTGTGTCGTCCTACACACTCACTCTAGAAACCATAATATTTTACTCTCTATACTACCAAGTATTTACTACACATATTAATATATATTATAACTATATTAGATAGAAAGAAAGAAACCAAGCCGTATATGCCAATACAATTTTGTGTGTATACATCGGTCTCATGTCAACGGCACAAACGCTAGAGAACGCATAGTCGTATTATTATCACATTTATATATTAAACATCGCATACTCGTATAACTTTACACACATTTTAGTGTGTCTTTACGTATTAATGCTGTGCGGCCAGAGTGTGACCAGAGTGGGTAGCGCTCGTCCGTCTTTACATTATCACATAATATACATAATAATAGTATTATTATTATCATTATGAGAACAGTTGTTTTGTAAGAGTTCAAATATAAAAGTTTCTCTTGTATGGCAGGGTTATAGGATCTTGTGGCAACATCCACACATCACTCCAATGTTTTTATATTTCTACACTCACTCATTATATACATTTACTATCAATACGCTGTGGGAGTTTATTGAGGAGATGCTAGTGCAATGTTAGTTATTAGAGGGAATCTCTGCACACGCACCACACACTATATAAAAAAATATTTATATATATTTATATGTCTATATTGTGTTGTGAATGTTAAAACTGTGTGTTCACTGTCACTCACTGTGTGTGTGTGTTAAGTAACAAGAGTATACAATCGGTCTGGACGTGTCCCAGTGTCTCTGTATTTGTGCAATTAAACAAGTTTACTACTACTACTCGTAGTACGTATACTTGTGCACACTTACACGATTCCAGTGGTCGTTCAAGCAAAGACCAAGCGTCCCTACTCATTTAAATTGTTACGTTCAACTAACACATTTAAGCGTACAGTGTTTACCGTGAACTATATAGCACAGATCAGTTTACAATATCACACATTATATTCATCATATATAAATAAAAAATATATTTATGTGTTGTTGTTGTTGTGTATGGTCACTTAATTATATATCTAACACTTGTCACACTCTCCGTTATACAATACAATTCTGAGGCAGTTTGTGTAGTGTAATATATTTGTGGGGAAATATATATAAGAAAAATGTTGCTGCTGTTGTGTAGTGTTGTTGTCCCCTATACCGATCAAGACCTTTGACATGCGATCACTCTTACCTAACTATATACACTGTTCGCGATGATGTAGAGTGTAAGTGACCTGACGTTGCTCATGTTATCACTATACTCTGTCCGTAACTTACGTCAAAAACACCGTGTATCGTTATTGTATGCTGCAAGCGGATGATGATTTTAATACACTGAAAATCTATGTAAACTACAAATGTGACGGCCACTTGAGATATTCCAATATACACTATATAGCAATTTTGTTCGTGCAGTTATGTTGGTGATGGTGGTGATGATGATGATGATGATGGTGGCATAGACCACCACACCACATCACATCACACCACACCACTCCTTCATAATACGTCTATAGTTATATTCTAAATAAACTGTTGGCTATTTGGTTATGATATGATATGTGATATGTAATGCCCCGTGGTTAGAGAATTTGTGGTGACTGGTGTGAGTTTGCGTCGTCCGTCTACTTGACGTAGAGGTGGTGTCAACTGAGATATCTTTTTTCTATATGAGTGTTATTGTGTTTGTGTTATACACCAAAAAAAATATCAGAGAGGCCGAGTGTTACGAAACCAACACTACTAATGGTAGTTGCACTATATTTTGTCTCTCTATCTCGGACCTGCCTGTTGATTACGATGTGTGTGTTTAATATGGTTTTTGTACGATAAGAGTAGTACGTGTTCTGTGTTGTATATGCTACATGTATCCTCTGATAACGATATAGCATATATCGTGAAAGTTTTTTATATATATATATATATATATATATATATATATATATATATATATATATATATTTATTTATGCGACCTCAGAGCAGGTGTGACTACCCGCTGAATTTAAGCATATTACTAAGCGGAGGAAAAGAAACTAACAAGGATTCCCTTAGTAGCGGCGAGCGAACAGGGAAAAGCCCAGCACCGAAGCCCGTAGTCGGAAACGGCTACAGGGCAATGTGGTGTTTAGGAGAGCCCAGTTAACGCGGTAAGTGTGTAACGTGTCCAAGTCCTTCTTGAACGGGGCCACACACCCATAGAGGGTGCCAGGCCCGTAGTGACCGTTACCACGTCCGGGTGGGTTTCTCCTTAGAGTCGGGTTACTTGAGAGTGCAGCTCTAAGTGGGTGGTAAACTCCATCTAAGGCTTAATATAACCACGAGACCGATAGCGAACAAGTACCGTGAGGGAAAGTTGAAAAGAACTTTGAAGAGAGAGTTCAATAGTACGTGAAACCGTTCAGGGGTAAACCTGAGAAACCCGAACTATTCGAAGGGAGAGATTCAATCACCTCGCCTGTGGTAGCATACTGTTAACGTTTTACATGGGACGTCTTCGTGCTGCAACGGTTCGCGCCGATGTAGTGCTGGACGCCCCGTTATCAGTACTGTTTACTGCAGGAGGTGTGCATTTCTATCCTAGTAGATGCGTCGCGACCCATTGGGCACTTGTCTATGGTATCCGCGCTATAAGGACAGCCTGTACGGCAACACCGTTTGCTGAGTTTATTCGCAGTAGCGTGCTTGTTGTCGCACAGACTTTAGCGGTATCCCGGCAGGTGACTCGATGGTAGAAACCGTCAGGTGGTGGGTCGCTGCTCTTTTGTAGCGGAGCGTTTTCACACCCTGTGACAAGTAAACTCTGTGTAGACCGTGGAAATTGGACTGGTGCCGATTCCGCACTCACATTACTGTTGGTCGCATGGGCTATGTAACCGATCCCGCGTCACCCGTCGGCGACGTCTGAGCTTTGGGTACTTTCAGGACCCGTCTTGAAACACGGACCAAGGAGTCTAGCATGTACGCGAGTCATTGGGTCAGATACACAAACTAAACCTAAAGGCGAAATGAAAGTAAAAGTTTATAATTTTTACATAAACTAAGGGAAGATGGGCTTCCCAATTGTCGGTGAAGCCTCGCACTCCCGGACCGTCCCTCACACTCATTGCGAGTTGGGGCGGATCTAGAGCGTACACGCTGGGACCCGAAAGATGGTGACCTATGCCAGGTCAGGATGAAGTCAGGGGAAACCCTGATGGAAGTCCGTAGCGATTCTGACGTGCAAATCGATCGTAAGAACTTGGTATAGCGGCGATAGACTCATCGAACCATCTAGTAGCTGGTTCCATCCGAAGTTTCCCTCAGGATAGCTGGCATTCGATTGAATAACACAAAATTGTGAATGAGTCTCATCCGGTAAAGCGAATGATTAGAGGCATTGGGGTCGAAACGGCCTCAACCTATTCTCAAACTTTAAATGGGTGAGATCTTCGGCTTGCTTAACGCATGAAGCCGAAGATCTGATCAATGAATGCCAAGTGGGCCACTTTTGGTAAGCAGAACTGGCGCTGTGGGATGAACCAAACGTAGAGTTAAAGCGCCAAAATTGACACTTATGGGATACCATGAAAGGCGTTGGTAACTTAAGACAGCAGGACGGTGGCCATGGAAGTCGGAATCCGCCAAGGAGTGTGTAACAACTCACCTGCCGAAGTTACTAGCCCTGAAAATGGATGGCGCTAAAGTGTCATGCTTATACTCTACCGTCGTGGCAATTCGGATGTTTTGTTAACTGCGTACGCGTGGTCGAGCACCGTTATGTCACGATGAGTAGGATGGTCGCGGCGGTGAGCGCAGAAGGATTGGGCGTGAGCCCATCTGGAGCCGCCGTCGGTGCAGATCTTGGTGGTAGTAGCAAATACTCCAGCGAGACCCTGGAGGACTGACGTGGAGAAGGCTTTCGTGTGAACAGCTGTTGCACACGAGTCAGTCGATCCTAAGCCCTAGGAGAAATCCGATGTTGATGTTGGTGTGTTTCAATCAAATACTATATAGAAAACTATCTATTATTGTATACAATACGAAATAGAGATACATAAAAATATCTCGTATATACATTTTTATCAAT
The DNA here is from genome assembly GCA_944039245.1 of Nebria salina. NCBI lineage: Eukaryota > Metazoa > Arthropoda > Insecta > Coleoptera > Carabidae > Nebria > Nebria salina. Next base: position 5,621,920 of record OX063281.1, read on the forward strand.
GTTTGACTTTCATTGCATATAGAAAATAACACACGCGCTGCTGCTTGTGCGGTGGCGAGTATCAACGTATCAACCAACACTTTTCTATATATATCTCGTCTATCTGTCGGTACGCACATATCACTCTGTATATAGGTGCTGCTATGGTAAGGAAAAATTTGAACATATATAAATATATATTTATACAAAAAGTGATATACATTTTTATATACATCATTATGTGACATATATATGAAGCTCTCGTGCACATGCTCGTACAAATGCAACAACTAAAACAACACACACACATATATAGAATAACACTTGTACTAGTTACTTGTACACTTTTCTAGTGTAGTTGTGTTGTGTTTTGCGTACGTGCCTGTCTCGCGGTGTCTCTCCTCTATATAGATATATCACTCAACAACTACAGCAGTTGTTGTTTGTGCGCATTATATGTGGTATATAATGTTTGTATATCGTATAGATAATATTATATATTATGTCTCTCATTCGTCCTGTCAACGCCATAACGTAAGTAACATGTGTGTGTATTTGCGGCGAGATGGAAAGTGGATAATGTCTGATGTGTAGTTTATTTTCGTGATGTACGGTCATATAGTATAAAATTCGATCATATATGATGTGTGTGTGTCGCGCATCTATTTCCTGTATATAAATGATTTTATTTTTATTTTTGTTGGTATCACACCCATCGGGCGAAAGGGAATCCGGTTCCTATTCCGGAACCCGGCAGCGGAACCGTTAAAAATTCGGGCCCTCGCAAGAGAGTTCGTCGGGGTAACCCAAAATGACCTGGAGACGCCGTCGGGAGATCCGGGAAGAGTTTTCTTTTCTGTTTGAGCGTTCGAGTTCCCTGGAATCCTCTAGCAGGGAGATAGGGTTTGGAACGCGAAGAGCACCGCAGTTGCGGCGGTGTCCAAATTGTCCCCTCGGACCTTGAAAATCCAGGAGAGGGCCACGTGGAGGTGTCGCGCCGGTTCGTACCCATATCCGCAGCAGGTCTCCAAGGTTAAGAGCCTCTGGTCGATAGAATAATGTAGGTAAGGGAAGTCGGCAAATTGGATCCGTAACTTCGGGATAAGGATTGGCTCTGGGGTGCGGGGCGTGTCGGGCGGGTAAGCGAAGTGGGTTTCGGCTAACGTGCCGGGCCTGGGAGAGGTGCAGACTAGTGAAACGATTGTATACGTCATACCTGTCCACGGTCTGTCGACCGCGTACATGCGTGTGGGCCACTGTGCTTTCGTGAATCTTGCGCGAATCCAAACTCGGTCCCGTGCCTTGGCCTCCCACGGAACTAACTTGCTATGAGGCTCTGGGTCGGATGGTTCACGCTATCGCTGGATGTCCTCGTCGGCCGCCATTTAACGTACAGCTCAGAACTGGCACGGACCTGGGGAATCCGACTGTCTAATTAAAACAAAGCATTGCGATGGCCCCAGCGGGTGTTGACGCAATGTGATTTCTGCCCAGTGCTCTGAATGTCAAAGTGAAGAAATTCAAGCAAGCGCGGGTAAACGGCGGGAGTAACTATGACTCTCTTAAGCGGAAAAATCTATAAACTACCTCGGTATGGCTATTTTCCTTTGGGCGGGAATTGATATTTCAAAAATAAGAGAGCACCTTGCAAGTGCGGTGCTTCGCGTGAAGAAGCTCGCACTCAAGCCACACCAGAAGGTAGATCTTATCTCCACTTACCTAGTCCCGCACTACCTGTACCAGTTAGTGCTAGCCTGTCCCGCAGCAACACTACTGAAGAAAATCGATCAGGAGCTACGGGTAGTTATCAGAGATATTTACCACTTGCCGCAATCTGTGACGAATAGCATTATCTACTGCGGCAAACGAGACGGGGGACTAGGTTTTCCGAAATTAGAGGTGGTGGTTACGACCGCCACGCTCAGGGCGGGGTTGAAATTTTTGGGTAACCCCGACCCTGTGATGAAAGCTCTTGCGGTGGGTACTGGGATGGAGAACCGTCTTGCCCAGTTATCAAAATCCGCTAGGTTACAATGGCCAGTAACTATGAAGGACCTTCTGCATTATAAGCTGTCGCAGAAGAAGTCAGAGCTTCGTCACTGGGCCAGTTGTGGTTCGCAGGGTAAATCGGTAAGTGCCCTGACCGATGACAGGATCGGCAATGCTTGGCTTAACGACCCAACATTGCTGAAGCCCTGTCGACAGATAACAGCCCTCAGGATGCGAACCAATACCTGTGCAAATAGAACCGCAATGCACAGGGCTGCGCCCCAGGTTGATCTGAAATACCGGAAGTGCAAGACCCAGTTGGAGACCCTGGGTCATATTTTAGGCCAATGTATCTGCACAAAGGCCGATAGGATCAATCGCCACAACGAGATAAGAGACCTCGTTGTGGAGAAGATAGCTCGACAGGGCACGGCGGTAGTAGTAACAAAGCAGCCAACAGTTCGGCTGCCTTTGGGCGGGAATCTTAAACCTGACCTGGTAGTGAAGAGCCAGGGAAGGGTCTTCGTGGTCGACTTCACGGTCCGCCACGAGGACGGAGAAAACCTCGCTCAGGGACACATCGACAAAGTTAATAAATATAGCCAGCTGCTACCGTCCCTTCAGGAGGTCTACGGAGCGACCTCTGGAGAAGTCCTACCGGTCGTGGTAGGAACGAGGGGGGCCATGCCCAAATCCACGATCCTAGCTCTCGCCACGTTAGGTATAAAGGATCGTGGAACGCTATTAACAATTTCCCTAATAGCTCATCGTAGTTCCATCGAACTATATCACCGGTTCATGGACTACGATACCCCCCTCCGCCGGCGAGGCCGGCCGCTTTGGCGGGTTACTCGACAACCCCCTTAGCAAGTCCTCGGCAAACAAAGCGCATGGCAACAGATTGATCTCATGTCTTAGGTTAGGAATATCACTCAAGATATTAGTTGTTAAGGGACGAGCAGACGTGCGAGTCCAACCAAAGCTTTTTTATTTAATTTATTTATTTATTATTATTTATTTATTTATTTTATTTATTAAGTTTTTACATATTTATTAAATTTTTATTTTGGTGACTGTGCATAAAGCACCTTTTAAATATTTATTATTTTTTATTATTTTTATATCTCTTGACAGTTTTGGTGGGTGCTCCAAAACCCTTAGGTTAAGTTTTATAATTTTACCTATTTAAGTTTTATTTATTTACCTCTAAGTTTTAAATATTTATTTATTTATTATTTTACCATTTTTGACGGGCGCTACCGCAAACAGCGGATTATAAAACGTAGTTAAGTTTTAATCTGTTGTGAGAGATCAATCTGCCCATGCTGCGAGTCGTAAGGTCTCTTCGGAGTACCACGGCGGCGGGCGGGTAGCTCGTGTTTGTTTTTTTATCGACTACCCGGGCGACTACCTCCACGAGGTCTTTCCCGGAAACAATCTGCGGATTGGCTAAATGTCGCTTCCTTATCAAATAGGTACCGTTCTGGCTAATTTTTCCGAAGTCCAAAAGCACCGTTCCATGTTTAAGCCGAGGCACTAGATAGTAGAGAGCGAGTACGGACCTCTGACGAAGCCAGTCATGTCCTCTTCATAAAAGCATTCATGCGATCGTCATCTTAGGTAGAAGGAGTAAGATGACAATTTAGGGCCACCTCACCCACTAAGAGGAAATAATGCAAAGACTAATCTTTTGCACTCCATATAGCCAAATGCCTCGTCATCTAATTAGTGACGCGCATGAATGGATTAACGAGATTCCCACTGTCCCTATCTGTCTCGCTCTCACCATTGGGGTCAAAGGTCCTCGGACTGGAGACACCACTGGAAGGTCCTTCGCGGCCGAGTCTTGATTGGCCTTAACCCAATCCCATGCCCATGGGGGTCGTGGCGAATACGCCTATAGGCAGGAATCGCCACGTTAATCTAAATAAGCAGGATTTCCCTGCAACACTTGTTGTCCCTATCTACTAGTCTGTGTTCTAACTCCGTTGGAGACAGACGTGTTTGGCAGCTGCTATAAGCGACAAACATTTCTTACGTGTTTTTCAAAACTAATTGTTTATTTCCTGTCTCGTTTTGTGTCTATGCGTAACCTGTAATTTCGTTTTTATCGTTGTTACGTGAGTGTAGCAAGTTATATGTCGTGCTACAAATCGTGTTTGTAACACGATCTTGTATCTTGCCGGCTGAAGTGTACGTGTCTGGTGGTAGTTGTGCCGTTCTTTTTTTTGTAACCCCACTGCTGCCCGGATTGGTAGGCGTTAGAGCCACCAGTGGCCGCCAATATGGCGGAGTCAGTAGGTGGGGCCCCTGACGTCGCAGAAAGCATGGACGAGGGTGTCCCGTCCATGCAAGGAAGCTCAGAGGTGTCGGGAGCGCGGAAGAGGGTGCGGCCGGATGAGCGCGATGAATGGAGTGTGTCTTCGGGAATGAATGTGTACAAAGACGCAAATCTTTGTGGAATGAAAGAGATTGGCGCAAAGATGAGGATGTTTATTTCGGAGGACGCCAGTAGGATCAGCAAGTCGTCGGCTAAGTTCTTACTAGATAGAGTAGCGGAGTACGAGGAGCTGGTTATGAATGTGCTATTGACGAATGAACGAATGTCTGGGAAGTTGGAGGAGATGAATGCGAGTCTGTGGCGAATGAATGAGGTTAGGGAGAAGGAGAGGGCCATTGAAGGTAGCACAAAGCAGGTCGTTTCACCGCTTAGTAAGATTGAAGAACCACCGAAACCAGCACCGCGACGCAAAACTTATGCGTGCGTGGTAAACACCGCAGATAAAACAATTACGAGCTCCAACATAGAGCAAATGGTGCAGAAAACTGTGCGGCCAGCCGTGAGCGACTGGGTGAAAGTTGTCGGCACTCGGAAGACGCGGGCCGGGGGACTCGCTATCGAAGTGGCCTCGGAGAGGGACCTTTAGGCCCTTAAGGACTGTAGTAAGTTCAAGGACCTGGGGTTATCCGTCTCCGAGCCACGAAGGGTGGGTCCCAAGGTCATCATCTACGATGTCGACAACAGCGAAGTAATGGATGAGTTCATGGGTGAGTTGTATGAACGTAATTTAAAAAGTGTGATGTCTGAGAGTGAGTGGAAAGAACGAGTGAAGGTCGTATCGCGGAATGGGAAAAAGGGGGATCAATGTGGTAACCTCATCCTTGAGCTGCCGAGGAAGGCGAGGGAATGCATGATTAACAACGAGCGAGTGTATGTTGGATGGAAGGGGTATAAAGTTAGGGCGTACGACCGTGTGCAACAATGTTATAAATGTTATGGGTATGGGCACAGAATGAGTGATTGCAAAGAAAAGCGGAAGCTTTGCAAAAAGTGTGGTGTAGCTGGTCATGTCATGAGTGAATGCAAACTATCGTCCCCGAAGTGTCGGAACTGCGGCTCGCGCAAACTTCCGCATGCGCACTCCGTTGTGAGCCAGGATTGTCCGTTGTACATGAGAGAGCTCGTCCGACTTAAAGAAAGAGAAACGAAAGAGTGATGGGTATGTTGAGAATACTCCAGTTGAATTGTCAGCGGTCGTATGAGGTTATGTTGGATGTTGGTATGACTTTGATGAATGAAAACGTACACGTGGCCGTTCTTCAAGAGCCGTACGTTGCGCATGGGAAAGTGAGTGGACTTCCACCCAGCATGAAAGTGATTGCGAATGAAAGAGGCGGTGCGAAGGCGGCCATAGTCGTCAACGGTGTGTTTGACGTTGTGGCCGTGAATGATTTGATTACTGAGCATGGGGTATGTGTATGGATTGGAGGTGTTTTCGGCGAGGTGTATATCACGTCCGTCTACTGCCAGTTCGGGCAGGCCCTGGCGGTCCATTTAGAATACTTGGAGAGAGTGTTTGATGTTGCGAATGATTAGTGTGTTTTTGTAGGTATGGATGCTAACGCCGTGTCTCCGTTGTGGTACAGCAAGATTGGACACAGATATCGCGAGAGTGAGGAAAGAGGCTTGTTGTTGGAGGACTTCATTCTTCAGCACCAAGTCCGGGTAATGAATGAGCCGAGTGAATGCTTCACATTCAGCTCGGCACAGGGAGAAAGCGACATCGACGTCACCCTCATGAGGGGGTCTCTTGGGGGTGGCCTCGGTGAAAGCTGGATTTTGAAGCCTGAATGGAGTATGAGTGACCACAACGCGATATTAATAGAGCTTGGCCACCGCAGGGCACGCAGGCCAGGGGCCGCTGCACCTGGGTGGAGCACAAGCAACGTCGATTGGGATGAGTTTATGAGAATGATTGCGTTTGAATTCCCCGGTGACAGCATCGGGGAATTCCAACGACTGAATGTGGATGATCAAGTGCGACAAATGAATGAGCGCTTAACGCTTGTATGTAACAGAATGCTTCGGAAAAAGGTAGGCCGAGGGCGTAAGCCCTACTCTTGGTGGACGGATGAGCTTCAGCGAATGAGGAGGGCCGCCAGGAAGGCGAGACGTGAGTACCAGCGAATGAGGAAGAGAGTGAATGTGGATGTAGTTTACTACAAGCGTGAATGGAAGCGCCATGAACAGCTGTATAAACAAACCCTTCACGCGACAAAGGAAAGCAGCTGGCGCGAGTATGTAAGAGTTAGAGGGAATGCTGAACCA
>OX063281.1:5633496-5649034 GCA_944039245.1 Nebria salina
TGTAACCGTACACTACTGAAATGTTTTAAGAGTATATAGTACAAAAAGTACGCGAAGCTCTCACACGTCTATGTAAGAAGCTTTATAGATAGACAGGCCAGTGTGTGTATATCGTAGCAGGACGGTGTACACAACACATATGATAAAAATTATACATAAATAAATATGTATATTATATATGTGTATATAAATATAAAAATTGTTGCTATGACCAATATCGGACGCCCGTGGCAACTCTAACAAGTATTGGTGCTCTGAGTACGACAGTAGTGTGTGTGTTTGTTTGTGCAGGGAAAAGAATACTGTGTGTGTTGTACTCCCTTACACTCAGAGACACGCACGTTACGTTGTGCTTGGAATAGGCGTTGGTATACAGCATAACTGCGGGGAAACGTTCTGACTACGTAAACCTCTACAAAGCAGTTAAATATTATAAAAATTACAACTTTTTTCCGAGTATGTGTGTTCTGTGTGAACCATATATGTGTATATAATGTATACGCGGAAAAAAGATAACTATGCAATGACTCTCAGAAATCCGTGCGAATTGTAGGTACCCTACTGAATGTGACATAAAAAATTGTTGCCACGACCAATATCGGACGCCCGTGGCAACTCTAACAACTATTGGTGCTCTGAGTACGACAGTAGTGTGTGTTTATGTGTGTGCAGGGAAAAAAAATACTGTGTGTGTTGTACTCCCTTACACTCAGACGCGCACGTTATGTTGTGCTTGGAGTAGGCGTTGGTATACAGCATAACTGCGGGGAAACGTTCTGACTACGTAAACCTCCACAAAGCAGTTAAATATTATAAAAAAACTTAGCCCGTATGTGTTCTCTGAAACATACGGTTACTATGCAATGACTCTCTACGTTCCGAGCGAGAATAGTATCTTTAATAATATTGCCTCTGGATAACGATCGTTCTATCGTGTCTTGCGGCTCACTGTGTGTCCTACTATATTCATTTCTGTAACGGTAGTAAACAACGGCGAGCGTACGTGACATCTAAACAAATGATGTAGACTAGGGCACAATAGCACTGTCGACTCACGCACGTTTGTCAGTCGAACCCTGACCAGAGTTTGACTATATAGTAAATAACACGACGCTTGAACGAGACCATCGGTCCTCTTGTTTATGTAAATATTATTAAAGACACGATACACGATACACGATAATTCTCTGAAACACTGGCGCCTTCAATCTAGCGACGAGTACGGAAGAGATTATTTGAACTCTCAAATAATATTAATAATAATAATATTGAAATCGATATCTCATCTACATACCACACCCCATACACTCACTACTGGGTGTTGTGTAAAAGTGTGTGTGAGTGTGTGTCTAGCCTGTGTGGTTGGTTTTTATATATAGTGTATGTTGTGTATGTATGGGGAAGAGAAACCTGTGTGGTGTCCGCTCCCCTATACACATACAAACATTTTATAAAAGTGTGTAGATATACATATAGATGTTCAAATATTATTGAAATAAATATAGAAAAACTACGTAGCCCGGTATGCCAGAAAGTAAATTTTCGATACCGGTGTCTCTCGATATAAATAGAAAAACTAATACTAAAAAAATTTTTGTGTAAAATTTTTATGTATTTGTTTGTGACAAATTCCCTGGTTGATCCTGCCAGTAGTCATATGCTTGTCTCAAAGATTAAGCCATGCATGTCTCAGTACAAGCCAAAATAAGGTGAAACCGCGAAAGGCTCATTAAATCAGTTATGGTTCCTTAGATCGTACACACATTTACTTGGATAACTGTGGTAATTCTAGAGCTAATACACGCAAACAGAGCTCCGACCAGAGTTGGAAGGAGTGCTTTTATTAGATCAAAACCAATCGGCGGGCAGGCACTTGCTGTCTGTTCGTCGCCCTATTTGGTGACTCTGAATAACTTTATGCTGATCGTACGGTCTTGCACCGGCGACGCATCTTTCAAATGTCTGCCTTATCAACTGTCGATGGTAGGTTCTGCGCCTACCATGGTTGTAACGGGTAACGGGGAATCAGGGTTCGATTCCGGAGAGGGAGCCTGAGAAACGGCTACCACATCCAAGGAAGGCAGCAGGCGCGCAAATTACCCACTCCCGGCACGGGGAGGTAGTGACGAAAAATAACGATACGGGACTCATCCGAGGCCCCGTAATCGGAATGAGTACACTTTAAATCCTTTAACAAGGACCAATTGGAGGGCAAGTCTGGTGCCAGCAGCCGCGGTAATTCCAGCTCCAATAGCGTATATTAAAGTTGTTGCAGTTAAAAAGCTCGTAGTTGAATCTGTGTCCCGTGCTGTCGGTTCACCGCCCGCGGTGCTAACTGGCACGTCTCACGGGACGTCCTGCCGGTGGAAGACCAATCGTCGCAGTGTTGTCTGGGGTCTGTGCGTGCATAACGCGCGTACAGAATTCCCGGGTGCTCGGTGATCCTTCCGACTTTTTTAAATCCTGTCGCGGTGCTCTTAATTGAGTGTCGAGGCGGGCCGGCACGTTTACTTTGAACAAATTAGAGTGCTCAAAGCAGGCTAAAATTTCGCCTGAATACTATGTGCATGGAATAATGGAACAGGACCTCGGTTCTATTTTGTTGGTTTTCGGAACCCCGAGGTAATGATTAATAGGGACGGATGGGGGCATTCGTATTGCGACGTTAGAGGTGAAATTCTTGGATCGTCGCAAGACGGACAGAAGCGAAAGCATTTGCCAAAAATGTTTTCATTAATCAAGAACGAAAGTCAGAGGTTCGAAGGCGATCAGATACCGCCCTAGTTCTGACCATAAACGATGCCAGCTAGCGATCCGTCGATGTTCCTCCGATGACTCGACGGGCAGCTTCCGGGAAACCAAAGCTTTTGGGTTCCGGGGGAAGTATGGTTGCAAAGCTGAAACTTAAAGGAATTGACGGAAGGGCACCACAAGGAGTGGAGCCTGCGGCTTAATTTGACTCAACACGGGGAACCTCACCAGGCCCGGACACCGGAAGGATTGACAGATTGATAGCTCTTTCTTGATTCGGTGGGTGGTGGTGCATGGTCGTTCTTAGTTGGTAGAGCGATTTGTCTGGTTAATTCCGATAACGAACGAGACTCTAGCCTGCTAAATAGGCGTACTCTACCGGTATCTCGAAGGCTCACATCTTCCGTACTAACCGTACGTTTGTTCGTCGGTGTTTCAATCGGTGTTCATACACTGTGCGAGCATTTTGCGGCTTCGTGCGGGCGGAATGTTGTGGTTTTTACTACCGGCGTACATTTTAATCTTCTTAGAGGGACAAACGGCTTATAGCCGTATGAGATTGAGCAATAACAGGTCTGTGATGCCCTAAGATGTTCTGGGCCGCACGCGCGCTACACTGAAGGAATCAGCGTGTCTTCCCTGGCCGAATGGTCCGGGTAACCCGCTGAACCTCCTTCGTGCTAGGGATTGGGGATTGCAATTATTCCCCATGAACGAGGAATTCCCAGTAAGCGCGAGTCATAAGCTCGTGTTGATTAAGTCCCTGCCCTTTGTACACACCGCCCGTCGCTACTACCGATTGAATGATTTAGTGAGGTCTTCGGACTGGTACTCGGCCGGCGTTTCGACATTTGCCGATGTCGCTGGGAAGATGACCGAACTTGATCATTTAGAGGAAGTAAAAGTCGTAACAAGGTTTCCGTAGGTGAACCTGCGGAAGGATCATTACTGTGTCTCTAAAGAAAGAAACAAATAAAATTTGTGAAATGTGCATGGGCAACACCATATACACTATCTGTTACAGACGGACACTTGATCTAAATAGTCCACATAATAAATAGTAAAACAGGGGGACAGAGTAAAAATGTGATATATTTATATATACATTTTTATATGTGTATTGGTGGCACTGATGATGAAAAGATGGTGGCTTCATCTCACGTTACCACATTCCTCCTCCATATTATCCATCAACATGCACTTATCATTAATACATATATATATATATATATATATATATATATATATATATATATAAATATATATAAATAAACCGCACAAATCATTTATACGTTTAATATATATCATAGACTTATTGAAAAACACACGAGCTGTGTGCGCTGACTGTGTATATGTTGAGAAATATATATGTATATAACAAATATTTAGACTTGTGTTGTGGTTATTTGTGTGGTATTATAGTGTATGGTATGGGTGTATGGTTTGGAAGTGGACGAGATGTCGTACGACGACAAAAAGAGACAAATCGATATACACAAACTCGCACATACTTCACTACACACAACACAGAAGCCTCTCGCGATTTGACATGGAAACGTGTGTGCGCACCGTGATTTGTGACTGTTAGGTTTGAATCTGTGTATGCACCAGTAAACAGAGCCTAACACCGAGTCTTGGGGCAATTGTGTGTGAAAGTGTCTAACAGTGTAGTAGGTTGTATGTGTTGTATGTGAGGTATACGTGATGTTTGTGTGTATCACCACTCATTGGCCAATAACGTATACAGGGATAACCGTTATATAGCACTGAGTGTTGGGTGATGTTGTGTATGTTACCCCCTAGTACATACACACTCGCACATCTATTAATAGAAACCCCCGTATGAATTGATGATGGGATATATAATATATATATATATATATAAAAAATTATTCTCGTTGCTGTTGTTGACGCTGACGTTGATGTTTGTTACATCGACTTTTACACTTACCCGTGTGCCTAGTTTTGTGTGTGTATCTGTCTGATTCATTGCTACCTCGGTCTCTACATATTTATAAAATACAGTTGTGGTGATGTCTTTTCTACCACTTGCAGAGGAGAGGACACGGCGTCTCCTCTGTACATTATTATATTAAAGTGGTGAGAAAAGACACACCTAGACTCACACAGCGCAAATAGAGAGACGTGTGCATATGATAAAGCAATACACATAGCGTAGTTCACACTAGTAGGACTAGTTTTATGTTGTAACAACACACTCACACACAACACACAAGAATGAATTTATGATGGGATGTATATATATAGAATTATTCTCGTTGCTGTTGTTGACGCTGACGTTGATGTTTGTTACATCGACTTTTACACTTACCTGTGTGCCTAGTTTTGTGTGTGTATCTGTCTGATTCATTGCTACTTCGGTCTCTACATATTTATAAAATACAGTTGTGGTGATGTCTTTTCTACCACTTGCAGAGGAGAGGACACGGCGTCTCCTCTGTACATTATTATATTAAAGTGGTGAGAAAAGACACACATAGACTCACACAGCGCAAATAGAGAGACGTGTGCATATGATAAAGCAATACACATAGCGTAGTTCACACTAGTAGGACTAGTTTTATGTTGTAACAACACACTCACACACAACACACAAGAATAAGTCACCGACGGGGGCTAGTCTCTCAATCGTCGCACCAGTAGACGATAGCCATTTGCAATAAATGTGATATATATAAATATAAATATATATATATATATATATATATATATATATATATATATATGTATATATATGTATATATAAATATATATATATATATATATATATATATATATATATATATATATATATATATATATATATAGTGTGTAAGGTTTTGACTCGACTTTACACACTCATTTGGGGGGGCAATGGTGAGTGGTTAGTGTCTGATCGGTGACACCGTATAATATTATATGTGTCTCTGACTAATATTATATAAAATTTTTTTATTATTATTATTATGCTGTTGATGATGATGATGATCAATAAAGAATTGTGTGTGGCGGAAAATGAATGACTATTATTATAATCCTAACAAATATAAACCTGAACGGTGGATCACTCGGCTCGTGGGTCGATGAAGAACGCAGCTAAATGCGCGTCAACTTGTGAACTGCAGGACACATGAACATCGACATTTCGAACGCATATTGCGGTCCTCGGATACTGTTCCTGGCTGAGGGTCGTATTAAAATTACCAGACTGCCGGTCTTCAGTATACACCGCTGCCACTAGTGTGGTGTGTTCTGCTGTTGCCTCTGCTGTTGCTGCTGCTGCTTCTTCTGCTGTTGCTGTTGCTGTTTGCGTTCGTAGCGTTCATTCTCATTGCTACTAAATTGAGACAGAACAAAAAAACTCTGTCTCCAACATGTACTTGGTTGAACAATACACAGTGTACACACAACACACACAGAGAGTAGTTAGTATATATACACAGACAACGCGAGCAGATTCACGCACACCGGTGGATATGTGTTGCTGTGTAATAGATGTCAGGCGATGTTGGGTATCCGGCGTTGGGGTTATTCTGATGTATAAAATTGTTCTGCCGTCTGTGCGTGTGGCTGGTCGATGATTGTATGTTTGCCGGTTGCTGTTGTAGATGATGTGTGTGCGGCTGTGATTTTGCACTCGCAGACGTACAATATACACACACACACACACACCTCCAAAACCCAACACACCACCATTTCATAGACTGTACTCTATACTGTGTGTATGAAACAGAGGAGTCCCCGTAGTATGTATATTATTCTATGTATTATCAATATTTAATATATTGAAATATATTTAGATATACAGAGAATACTCTGTGGACTGGGACTTTTTATAATACATGTATACAGTTTAATATACCAAACCCAGCCCGGTTCCTTAAATAGAAGGTGAGCGGCGGCTGAGTAGTAAAACACCACTCACTTGTCAAGCGCTATAGACGCGCGGGCATCTGATGTGTTATATGTTGATACAGTTCGTCGCAAACCTAACCGGTAGCGTATATGTGTTATTAAGATACTCGCACATACACACACGCGTGTGACTTGTACTCGTACATAAAAAGACCAAAACACAATCCGACAACACCGTATAGAGTAGTCAGTATATGCTCTGCTGCTGCTGCTACTGCTGTTGTTGTTGTCAGTAGTTTCACAAAGAGAAGCCTCTTCTGTCATGGTACTAGCATATTTCATATATATTCACTCTACTATTATAGAGAAAATCATAGATATCGACATCACTGTCGTCTCGTATGTGTGTCGTCCTACACACTCACTCTAGAAACCATAATATTTTACTCTCTATACTACCAAGTATTTACTACACATATTAATATATATTATAACTATATTAGATAGAAAGAAAGAAACCAAGCCGTATATGCCAATACAATTTTGTGTGTATACATCGGTCTCATGTCAACGGCACAAACGCTAGAGAACGCATAGTCGTATTATTATCACATTTATATATTAAACATCGCATACTCGTATAACTTTACACACATTTTAGTGTGTCTTTACGTATTAATGCTGTGCGGCCAGAGTGTGACCAGAGTGGGTAGCGCTCGTCCGTCTTTACATTATCACATAATATACATAATAATAGTATTATTATTATCATTATGAGAACAGTTGCTTTGTAAGAGTTCAAATATAAAAGTTTCTCTTGTATGGCAGGGTTATAGGATCTTGTGGCAACATCCACACATCACTCCAATGTTTTTATATTTCTACACTCACTCATTATATATACATTTACTATCAATACGCTGTGGGAGTTTATTGAGGAGATGCTAGTGCAATGTTAGTTATTAGAGGGAATCTCTGCACACGCACCACACACTATATAAAAAAATATTTATATATATTTATATGTCTATATTGTGTTGTGAATGTTAAAACTGTGTGTTCACTGTCACTCACTGTGTGTGTGTGTTAAGTAACAAGAGTATACAATCGGTCTGGACGTGTCCCAGTGTCTCTGTATTTGTGCAATTAAACAAGTTTACTACTACTACTCGTAGTACGTATACTTGTGCACACTTACACGATTCCAGTGGTCGTTCAAGCAAAGACCAAGCGTCCCTACTCATTTAAATTGTTAGGTTCAACTAACACATTTAAGCGTACAGTGTTTACCGTGAACTATATAGCACAGATCAGTTTACAATATCACACATTATATTCATCATATATAAATAAAAAATATATTTATGTGTTGTTGTTGTTGTGTATGCTCACTTAATTATATATCTAATACTTGTCACACTCTCCGTTATACAATACAATTCTGAGGCAGTTTGTGTAGTGTAATATATGTGTGGGGAAATATATATAAGAAAAATGTTGCTGCTGTTGTGTAGTATCGTTGTCCCCTATACCGATCAAGACCTTTGACATGCGATCACTCTTACCTAACTATATACACTGTTCGCGATGATGTAGAGTGTAAGTGACCTGACGTTGCTCATGTTATCACTATACTCTGTCCGTAACTTACGTCAAAAACACCGTGTATCGTTATTGTAAGCTGCATGCGGATGATGATTTTAATACACTGAAAATCTATGTAAACTACAAATGTGACGGCCACTTGAGATATTCCAATATACACTATATAGCAATTTTGTTCGTGCAGTTATGTTGGTGATGGTGGTGATGATGATGATGATGATGGTGGCATAGACCACTACACCACATCACATCACACCACACCACTCCTTCATAATACGTCTATAGTTATATTCTAAATAAACTGTTGGTTATTTGGTTATGATATGATATGTGATATGTAATGCCCCGTGGTTAGAGAATTTGTGGTGACTGGTGTGAGTTTGCGTCGTCCGTCTACTTGACGTAGAGGTGGTGTCAACTGAGATATCTTTTTTCTATATGAGTGTTATTGTGTTTGTGTTATACACCAAAAAAAATGTCAGAGAGGCCGAGTGTTACGAAACCAACACTACTAATGGTAGTTGCACTATATTTTGTCTCTCTATCTCGGACCTGCCTGTTGATTACGATGTGTGTGTTTAATTTGGTTTTTGTACGATAAAAGTAGTACGTGTTCTGTGTTGTATATGCTACATGTATCCTCTGATAACGATATAGCATATATCGTGAAAGTTTTTTAATATATATATATATATATATATATATATATATTTATTTATGCGACCTCAGAGCAGGTGTGACTACCCGCTGAATTTAAGCATATTACTAAGCGGAGGAAAAGAAACTAACAAGGATTCCCTTAGTAGCGGCGAGCGAACAGGGAAAAGCCCAGCACCGAAGCCCGTAGTCGGAAACGGCTACAGGGCAATGTGGTGTTTAGGAGAGCCCAGTTAACGCGGTAAGTGTGTAACGTGTCCAAGTCCTTCTTGAACGGGGCCACACACCCATAGAGGGTGCCAGGCCCGTAGTGACCGTTACCACGTCCGGGTGGGTTTCTCCTTAGAGTCGGGTTGCTTGAGAGTGCAGCTCTAAGTGGGTGGTAAACTCCATCTAAGGCTTAATATAACCACGAGACCGATAGCGAACAAGTACCGTGAGGGAAAGTTGAAAAGAACTTTGAAGAGAGAGTTCAATAGTACGTGAAACCGTTCAGGGGTAAACCTGAGAAACCCGAACTATTCGAAGGGAGAGATTCAATCACCTCGCCTGTGGTAGCATACTGTTAACGTTTTACATGGGACGTCTTCGTGCTGCAACGGTTCGCGCCGATGTAGTGCTGGACGCCCCGTTATCAGTACTGTTTACTGCAGGAGGTGTGCATTTCTATCCTAGTAGATGCGTCGCGACCCATTGGGCACTTGTCTATGGTATCCGCGCTATAAGGACAGCCTGTACGGCAACACCGTTTGCTGAGTTTATTCGCAGTAGCGTGCTTGTTGTCGCACAGACTTTAGCGGTATCCCGGCAGGTGACTCGATGGTAGAAACCGTCAGGTGGTGGGTCGCTGCTCTTTTGTAGCGGAGCGTTTTCACACCCTGTGACAAGTAAACTCTGTGTAGACCGTGGAAATTGGACTGGTGCCGATTCCGCACTCACATTACTGTTGGTCGCATGGGCTATGTAACCGATCCCGCGTCACCCGTCGGCGACGTCTGAGCTTTGGGTACTTTCAGGACCCGTCTTGAAACACGGACCAAGGAGTCTAGCATGTACGCGAGTCATTGGGTCAGATACACAAACTAAACCTAAAGGCGAAATGAAAGTAAAAGTTTATAATTTTTACATAAACTAAGGGAAGATGGGCTTCCCAATTGTCGGTGAAGCCTCGCACTCCCGGACCGTCCCTCACACTCATTGCGAGTTGGGGCGGATCTAGAGCGTACACGCTGGGACCCGAAAGATGGTGACCTATGCCAGGTCAGGATGAAGTCAGGGGAAACCCTGATGGAAGTCCGTAGCGATTCTGACGTGCAAATCGATCGTAAGAACTTGGTATAGCGGCGATAGACTCATCGAACCATCTAGTAGCTGGTTCCATCCGAAGTTTCCCTCAGGATAGCTGGCATTCGATTGAATAACACAAAATTGTGAATGAGTCTCATCCGGTAAAGCGAATGATTAGAGGCATTGGGGTCGAAACGGCCTCAACCTATTCTCAAGCTTTAAATGGGTGAGATCTTCGGCTTGCTTAACGCATGAAGCCGAAGATCGGATCAATGAATGCCAAGTGGGCCACTTTTGGTGTGTTGTGTGTACACTGTGTATTGTTCAACCAAGTACATGTTAGAGACAGAGTGTTTTTGTTCTGTCTCAATTTAGTAGCAATGAGAATGAACGCTACGAACGCAAACAGCAACAGCAACAGCAGAAGAAGCAGCAGCAGCAACAGCAGAGGCAACAGCAGAACACACCACACTAGTGGCAGCGGTGTATACTGAAGACCGGCAGTCTGGTAATTTTAATACGACCCTCAGCCAGGCGTAGTCCAGGAACAGTATCCGAGGACCGCAATATGCGTTCGAAATGTCGATGTTCATGTGTCCTGCAGTTCACAAGTTGACGCGCATTTAGCTGCGTTCTTCATCGACCCACGAGCCGAGTGATCCACCGTTCAGGGTTATATTTGTCAGGATTATAATAATAGTCATTCATTTTCCGCCACACACAATTCTTTATTGATCATCATCATCATCATCAACAGCATAATAATAATAATAATAATAAATTTTTTTTTATATAATATTAGTCAGAGACACATATTATATTATACGGTGTCACCGATCAGACACTAACCACTCACCATTGCCCCCCCAAATGAGTGTGTAAAGTCGAGTCAAAACCTTACACACTATATATATATATATTTATATATGTATCACATTTATAGCAAATGGCTATCGTCTACTGGTGCGACGATTGAGTGACTAGCCCCCGTCGGTGACTTATTCTTGTCTGTTGTGTGTGAGTGTGTTGTTACAACATAAAACTAGTCCTACTAGTGTGAACTACGCTATGTGTATTGCTTTATCATATGCACACGTCTCTCTATTTGCGCTGTGTGAGTCTATGTGTGTCTTTTCTCACCACTTTAATATAATAATGTACAGAGGAGACGCCGTGTCCTCTCCTCTGCAAGTGGTAGAAAAGACATCACCACAACTGTATTTTATAAATATGTAGAGACCGAGGTAGCAATGAATCAGACAGATACACACACAAAACTAGGCACACAGGTAAGTGTAAAAGTCGATGTAACAAACATCAACGTCAGCGTCAACAACAGCAACGAGAATAATTTTTTATATATATATATTATATATCCCATCATCAATTCATACGGGGGTTTCTATTAATAGATGTGCGAGTGTGTATGTACTAGGGGGTAACATACACAACATCACCTAACACTCAGTGCTTGAGTGCGAGCTTCTTCACGCGAAGCACCGCACTTGCAAGGTGCTCTCTTATTTTTGAAATATCAATTCCCGCCCAAGGGGAAATAGCCATACCGAGGTAGTTTATAGATTTTTCCGATGTGGTCTCCGGAATCTTATCTCCGTTGTGTAGTCGCAAGTCGGGGTCAGCTAAGTACCAGGAGTCTTTGGTTGGCACAATGCGGAAGGTGGTGCATTTACTAGCGGCAATACTTATGCCTAAGCCCCGGAGGTAATCTTCCGTTGTACTTAACTGCTCTGAGGCCTGTGATACGTTATTCGCGCAGAGCAAAATGTCATCCGCGAAGGCCAGGGATGCAATGGTTGTGTCTGCATTGATCCTAAATCCCGACTTGGCTTCCAGCGCCAGGAGCAAGGGTTCAACTACTGTGTTAAAGACTAATGGACTGAGGCGGTCACCTTGCTTGACCCCGCGCTGAAAGTCTATCTTCAGGGTTGTGGCTCCCTGGTGTATGATGGTGTGCACATCCTTGTAGGAATCCTCCACTAGCCGTATCACTTGCTCAGGGAGTCCCTTCCTCCGTAGCGCTGGTGCTATTGCTACGTGAGGGATCGTGTCGAAAGCTTTACTAATATCGAGTTGAGTCACGACCAAACCAAGTTTTTGAGATTTCGCGTATCTCAAAATTTCGCTAAGGATGTGCACGTTATTGAAGCACCCCTGCTCCGAAACGAACCCTTTCTGCCGGGGTGTAAACCGGACGTGGGCTCTTAATTTTTGGTCCATGATGCCCCAAAAGCATCTGGCCAAAAGGGAACTTATTGTAATAGGACGGTAGTTCCCGACTGCGCCACCGTCCTTGCCCTCCTTAAGAATTAAGGATGTCCGATTTAGTCTCCACTCGCTTGGCTGTTTAGAGCAAACCATTATGAAGTTAAATAAGAGCTGGAGAACTTCTATGATGGCCCAGTTGTTGATATCTTGGCGTTTGATACCATCTGGGCCGCATGCGGTCGCCGACTTTGATCTCGCGATACGGTCCTTGACCTCCTTGGAGGTTATAGCGGTTAGGACTTCGCTCAGTGCAATAGGAGGATCCGAATCGCCGAGATCAGGTAACTGTACGGTCGGCTTCTGCCCCCATAACTTCTCGTACAGCCCCTTAACTTCTTGGACTGGTAGAGGTTTAGAATCCTCTATCCAGTCTATACCGCGTCTGACATATTTTGCGACTTGGCCTGGATTTTTCTTGTAAAGCTCTTGGGTTCGGCCGTATATGTATCTTCGCTTGATACGTTTACTACGACCTCCCCCACCCGGGAGCCGTCGCTCATCCTCGCCCTTTTTGGGTTGCAGCTCCGAGATGATGGCGTAGACGTGATCGACATGAGCTTGGGGGACTTCCCCGTCTACGTCTCCCGAATACTGCAGGGCATCCTTCAGACACTTTACAAGAGCTTTGAATCGCAAGGGCATAGTGGCTTCTTTTGCATGATGGTGTTGAATGCATCCACTCACAATGCCCTCTCTCCACTCTTTCTCTAGTGGAGGTGAGACGGCTTCTTCCACGACAACAGTGGGGATAATCCCTATCACCCCGTGAAAGGCCTTACCCTCAATATCCTCGCCTACCTCTGGCGGGGTGGAAGTCCGCTGCGGTTGAGCAACGGGAGTAAGTTCCAATTCTGGAGCTAATTGTTGTTTGAGATAGCGGTCACGGAGCTTCCGGTAAACCGGCATGCACCGCTTATCTCGCACCTGTTTGGCCGTCTTTCCTTGTAACTTATTAGTCATGATAGTTATCAAGGCTGGGTCTCCCACATACTCCTGTTCTACATCTAGCATGATCCTCACGTCCTCTTCAGAGAAGAGTTTACCCAGCCTTGGACGGCCCTTGGCTTCTTCCGCGGCCCTATGCTCCCGCGCTCTGTCCTCATTCCTGATATCAGGGTGGGCTGTCCTCTGATGCTGGGACAGCCCCATTTTGCTTTTATAATACTTGTCACAATGAGGACATTTAACTTCGCCCGCAGTGGGCTTCCTGGGGCCTGTGCATTTAGGAACATGACACAGTGCCCCGTGCTTCGTTCGGTACTCCTTCCCGCAAGTTTGACATTTAAAGAGCAGAGAGAAAGCCCCATGGGCTTCCTTAGCGTGTGCTACTTCGTCATTCAATTCTAGGAAAAAATAGTTTCCCCTACCAGATAGGAGACATATCTGGCAGGCACGCCTACCGAACGGCACCAAAACCTCGTATACCATGTCGTTGCCTGGGTCGTCAACAATGGTTCCCGATCTTAGCACCCGGGCAGTGGAACCGTCCTGCCCGGAGCCCGAGGCTTCTTTATGTAGACTTGTAGCAAGAAACTTCGAAACCACCCCGGGCGAGCTAGACCCGGGGCAGCCATGGCTAATTTTAGCCGTGATGGAACACATCCATCACGTTACCGACTCTCGGGTGGCCACTGCCGGACCCAGTTAGACAAAAAAATTTTTTTTTTGTCTCAAAATTTTTTTAACTATACCCGACAAGCGATCAGTGGGAGAGATGGTCGCTTGCCCGAAACAATACGGATACGAAATGTGACCATCGTGCGATTGTAAAGTTTGCATTACACGAAAATATCACACAAAAGGTCTGTATCTCGAGTTTTAGTGGCCGTAGACAAAATTTGATAACATATTTGGTTTCCTCTTTCAAAATCAGAAAAATGAATTTTTCTGATTCTGCTCTCCTAAAGTCATTTTGGTACCCTTGACAGACCTAATTTGAAAAAAGTCCGACCGCGATATTGTTGGCCGGAAGCGACGGTGCACTTTCCGCCATCCTTGCATGGGCTGCGTGGTCCCGAAAAACGACCTTTTTGAAAAAGTGCGATCGATGAAAGTAGACGTTTTTTTCCTGTACCAAGGAAATTTTACCTAATTTTTTTTACTTTATTCTAAATCAATGTTATTTAGTTATTTAGTTATTTAGTTATTTAGTTATTTAGTTATTTAGTTATTTAGTTATTTAGTTATTTAGTTATTTAGTTATTTAGTTATTTAGTTATTTAGTTATTTAGTTATTTAGTTATTTAGTTATTTAGTTATTTAGTTATTTAGTTATTTAGTTATTTAGTTATTTAGTTATTTAGTTATTTAGTTATTTAGTTATTTAGTTATTTAGTTATTTAGTTATTTAGTTATTTAGTTATTTAGTTATTTAGTTATTTAGTTATTTAGTTATTTAGTTATTTAGTTATTTAGTTATTTAGTTATTTAGTTATTTAGTTATTTAGTTATTTAGTTATTTAGTTATTTAGTTATTTAGTTATTTAGTTATTTAGTTATTTAGTTATTTAGTTATTTAGTTATTTAGTTATTTAGTTATTTAGTTATTTAGTTATTTAGTTATTTAGTTATTTAGTTATTTAGTTATTTAGTTATTTAGTTATTTAGTTATTTAGTTATTTAGTTATTTAGTTATTTAGTTATTTAGTTATTTAGTTATTTAGTTATTTAGTTATTTAGTTATTTAGTTATTTAGTTATTTAGTTATTTAGTTATTTAGTTATTTAGTTATTTAGTTATTTAGTTATTTAGTTATTTAGTTATTTAGTTATTTAGTTATTTAGTTATTTAGTTATTTAGTTATTTAGTTATTTAGTTATTTAGTTATTTAGTTATTTAGTTATTTAGTTATTTAGTTATTTAGTTATTTAGTTATTTAGTTATTTAGTTATTTAGTTATTTAGTTATTTAGTTATTTAGTTATTTAGTTATTTAGTTATTTAGTTATTTAGTTATTTAGTTATTTAGTTATTTAGTTATTTAGTTATTTAGTTATTTAGTTATTTAGTTATTTAGTTATTTAGTTATTTAGTTATTTAGTTATTTAGTTATTTAGTTATTTAGTTATTTAGTTATTTAGTTATTTAGTTATTTAGTT
>OX063282.1:602500-894528 GCA_944039245.1 Nebria salina
ATTTAAATTATATTACTATTAATATTAACAACAAAACGTTTAAACAACACTAAAATAATAATTATATAAATTACACTCGAAAATTTCATGTGTAAAATGCACAGAAACATTTTCGAGTATAACAATTTTTTTTCGTGTTTTTATTTTATTGAGTAATTTAAAACAACGAAAGCTCTTTTAAAATTATTTACATAATAATTAATATTAACAACAAAACGCTTTAACAACCCTAAAATAATTAATAAAGTAACGACCTAAACTGTCCTAACCTACCCTAACCTAACCTAGCTTAACCTAACCGACCCTGACCTACCCTAACCTAAAAAAAATTATAAATGCATTAATTATTATGTTTAAACAACCTAACCTAACCTAACCTAAAATAATTAATAAAATCACAACCTAAACCGTCCTAACCTAACCTACCCTAACCTAGCTTAACCTAACCGACCCTGACCTACCTTAACCTAACATAAAAAAATTATAAATGCACTAATTATTACGCTTAAACAACTTTAAAAATAATTAAATACCTAGAATAATTACACACCTAGAATTTTTACAGTGTACTTAGAATAATTTCTAAAAAAAAATAATTTTAAATTAACTTTAAGAAAAAATATTAAAATTAACAACAAATTGCTTTAACAACCCTAAAACAACTAATAAGTGCTTTAATTATTACGCTTAAACAATAAAAAACAAAAAAGACGCTCAGAATTTTTAACAGTGTACTTCATAGAGTAATTTATAAAAAAAAAAAGTATTTTGAAAATAAAAAAAATTCTGTTGTCCTGTTTTAAAATTCTATAACACGCGTTGAATAGTTTTCTGTAAAGATACATTTTGACCCTTTGCACTTGGAATATGAATGGCTGAATATATTTGAATATTTTTTCATTATTCACAAAAGAGGTCAGACTTACGGCTTGAGAACTACCATTTACATAATCCGTAACAAACAATACTAGAAACGCGTTTTTAAATAAACCACTTACAGAAGAAAAAAAAAAAAGCTAAAAAAACACTCGTGCAATATTAGTTAACGTTGCCGTGAAAATTAATAAAATATTATTTGTTCTACCGTTTAGTATAGTTCTGTTACATTTTTTCTATCTGGGTTAGTTAATCAACTTGTTAACAGTGTACTACCTAACGACTTCAACACAACCTTGTAGTTACGTATGTGATAATAAAGGAATTTAATTTTATCGGTTACGTCGCTACAAACAGCGAAAGTATTTTTTTTTCCATTTTATCTACAAACTATTTCATTTTTACATATATTCACTCATATATCCAAAATATACACTTTTATGTGAATAGTTCCCCATACCCTACATTCATACATCATTGTACCACACCCCTAATTTATTTAAAATAACTTACTACGCTTCATTTACCCGAAAAACACAAAAACTACAACAAATAATAAACGTTTATATAAAACAAGTTCACAATTTTGTTAACAGTGTACTTTTTTGGAAAAATTTTCAACCAAAAGTTGTTAGAAATATAAATATCTATAACTTTCATTCTTAAAGTTTTCTTGTAAGTGTAACCGTTTTTGTGTAATTGCAAAAAGAACATAAACTGACTAGAGTAAACAAGCACTTGCATCGTAACACACCCCTAATTAATGTAAAATAACTTATTACGCTTCATTTACCCGAAAAACACAAAAACTACAACAAATAATAAACGTTTATATAAAATAAGTTCACAATTTTGTTAACAGTGTACTTTTTTGAAAAAAAATTCAACTAAAAGTTGTCAGAAATATAAATATCTATAACTTTTATTCTTAGAGTTTTCCTGTAAGTGTAACCGTTTTTGTGTAATTGCAAAAAGAACATAAACTGACTAGAGTAAACAAGCACTTACATCGTCTCACACCCCTAATTAATGTAAAATAACTTATTACGCTTCATTTACCCGAAAAACACTAAAACTACAACAAATAATAAACGTTTATATAAAACAAGTTTACAATTTTGTTAACAGTGTACTTTTTTGGAAAAATTTTCAACCAAAAGTTGTTAGAAATATAAATATCTATAACTTTCACTCTTAGAGTTTTCCTGTAAGTGTAACCGTTTTTGTGTAATTGCAAAAAGAACATAAAATGACTAGAGTAAACAAGCGCTTACATCGTCTCACACCCCTTATTAATGTAAAATAACTTATTACGCTTCATTTACCCCCAAAACACAAAAACTACAACAAATAATAAACGTTTATATAAAACAAGTTCACAATTTTGTTAACAGTGTACTTTTTTGAAAAATTTTTCGAATAAAAGTTGTTGGAAATATAAATATCTATAACTTTTATTCTTAGAGTTTTCCTGTAAGCGTAACCGTTTTTGAGTAATTGCAAAAAGAACATAAAATGGCTAGAGTAAACAAGCACTTAGAATTTGAAGATAGGCTATTAAAAAATATGGGATATTTTTGCTAGGTGTGTATATATATTAAGTTTGATAGTTTTACAATTCTATTTTTAATCGTTTAGGCTATAAAAAATATTTTAGTTTAAATTACGAACGCAATTACCGATAAAACGTTCCCATAATTAAACAATTATCTAAAGTAGCTTTCCTTGTCCGTCTATAATTATTATCAAAGTATTAAAACAAACAAGTTGATAATAAATGTAAAAAAAAATAAATAATTCGCGCAAAAACTTATCGAATTATTTAAAAAATAACGAATTACCTTTTGTTCCAACACAGGACACATTCCGTACGTCAGCGCCCTCCTGTAACACATCCATCTACACGCCTGCAGCGAGCAGCACCCCCAGGATGCAGTCAAACAGCGTAACTATGTCATCGTTGGGGCTAGATTCCAAAATAAAAAGAAACGCAAAATAAATAAATCACTTTTTAAAATAATTAATAATTTATATATATATAAATAGAAAAATAGGTGTAAGTTTACTCTAAACACAATTTACACCTATTTTAAACAATAATTGTGCCGTTTTTAAGTTAACGCCCGAAGGGCGTTAATTTGTATTAATTAATTAATAAATAAAAAATAAAAGAAAAATACTGCATTTTTTTTTTTTCGTACAAATAAACAAAATAAATAATAAAAACATTTAATAATAATAATAAAAGCTGCATGCATTGTATATTAATAAAAAAAAAAAGGACACATATTATGATTGCCACTTAATACACCTCTGCACTGTTTTTCGGCAATGAACTACATTATTTCTCGTACAATTTCTTGCGCAATTTATTGCGCAATTTCTTGTACAATTTCTTGTACAATTTATTGCGCAATTTCTTGTACAATTTATTGCGCAATGTCTTGCGCAATGTCTTGCGCAATATCTTGCGCAATGGCTTGCGCAATGTCTTGCGCAATGTCTTGCGCAATGGCTTGCGCAATGTCTTGCGCAATGTTTTGCGCAATGTCTTGCGCAGTCTTGCGCAATTACTTGCGCAATTTACTTGCGCAATAATCTTGCGCAATTTCTTGTAAAAGCTCTGATTAGAAAAAACTTTTAAGGTAAGTAATTTATTAATACTCGCCAATTTGAGTTTGATTGTAATTTGCGGATGCATTAATTAAGAAAACCAATTAAAATTAGGTGTTAATTAGTGGCAAACTGCAAAGGTATATTAGGCACAGATTTATTAAAAAAAACCCCGAGTGAAATTGCGCGCAAATTACGCATTTTATGGCAAATTTACGTAATTTTTAACGGAAAAAAATGTTAAAACATACAGATTTATTATTTAAAATTAGTTATTTCGAGTTGTAGTATTTTTTTTTTTGAGTTTTTGGGGACAATTTGCACTTGGGGCTTTTTTTTTGTAAACGTTAAGGGTGGCTTAGTTACAACATATAATGGATAGAACAACTTACATATTTTGTCAGATGATGGTTTGAACATTTACATTAGTAAAAGACAAACAGAAGCAGTAAATAATTAACAACTATAATGAAAAAAAAAACACGTTTATCACCATCACTAAAAAATAAAAATTGTGTACCGAGTTTTTTTTTTTTTGAGGAGATTTGAACTGGATTTCGTTAAGGGGCTAATTTTTTTTTTTATAAATAGAATATTTATTTTTATCCTTGTAACACTGGTCGATATATATTACAAGTGCCTCTACGCATCCATACGATTATTGTAATCGAAAAATAAATTGTTAATTATTTTAAATAACTATGTGATTAAAATTGATAACAATAAACAAAAAAAAAAAAAAGTACAGATAGCAAAAATTAAATAACAATTATAAACATAATTAGGAACACCCGAATCGAACGAAATTTAAACGAAAGAGTTCTTTGGTTGTCTGAGGGGGGGGGGGGGGGGTGGACATAAAAAAAAAAAATAACGCAAATTGTGTACTAGTGTGTCAATTAGTGTCGTGTCACCCAGCGTATGACACACCAACAGAAAGCCTATTTTAAAATAGTCGTCAATAAACAATTATTTTGTGTAATTATTATTTATGATGATTAATATAAACAATAGTGCCACGAGAATAGAAAACGAACTTAAACAAAAAAAAAAAATTTTAAATAAAAGAAAAAATCTAGAATATCCAAAAAAAAAATAATAATAATAAACATATTCCAAACATAACAAAGTTACCGCAAAAAAAAAATGCACCATATCATTCACGAATCAACATCCAAAAAAATTTTTTTTTTTGGTCTTTCTTTCCATTTAATATTATTTACCAACAAATTTTCTTTTAGTTGTAGTAAAACTAGAAAAAATATCTCACTGTTCCATGTATAAATAGTAGTAATTGCAACTACAAGTTCCTGAGAAATGGTCACCATTTTTTATTTTTTTATTATTTGGGGGGGGGGGGGGGCGCGCACAATTCACAGCGCCAACAATCAAAACCCCCCGTAAGAAAAGCCCGTTTGGTGTGGGATAACACCTGGAAAGGTGATAAGAGTGGGGGGGATGCGCGCGCACGTTTTGCAGCTTTCAGTTGGCTGTTAAAGAAAAACACGAGAGACTCAACATGAAGGAGTTTACCCAAAGGATGACAGCGAATTGTAGCAGCTCGACATTTTTTTATTGTGTGTGTTTTTTTTTTTTTTTGGACTTTAGTATGGTCGGGTCGCATCTCTGGAACGTTTCAGTTGCACTTTCAGTCGCTTGCTGCCGATTTGGAAACCGTTCATGGCGGTGATGGCGGCTTGCGCCGACGCTGGACTATCGAACGACACAAATCCAAAACACTTCGACAAGTTTGTTTGTTTGTCTATGAACACCTTCGCGGACACTACATGACCGAATGGCAGAAACGTCGATCCCAAATCGGTGTCGTTGAACTCTTGCGGCAGGTGGTAGATAAATAAGTTACAGCCATCCGGACCTGCAACAATTATCCGAACAATGGACACACACATACCACATCTAAACA
Organism: Nebria salina; assembly: GCA_944039245.1. Lineage (NCBI taxonomy): Eukaryota > Metazoa > Arthropoda > Insecta > Coleoptera > Carabidae > Nebria > Nebria salina. The sequence continues at coordinate 607,914 of OX063282.1, forward strand.
CAATACCCCCAACATATCTCATATTAACACATTAAACAACTACACAATTCCTGGAATTCATACAAAACACCCCCCAATAAACACTTTCTTATACATGATTTGCAATTAATATTCACTCCATCGCCAAATAACTCCAAAAGTTTCTAAAATCATCGACATATCATCACCTTTACACAGCACCCACCTTCTAAAATAATCTACAAATAATATACATATGAAATACTAAAAGTATCTTGTTCTTGGATACCTTTACGAGGCACCCACACCTTTAAATATCAATAAAACCACTTTTTAAACCTTCTAAAATAATCTACAAATAATATAAATATGCAATATTAAAAGTATCGTGTTCTTGGATACCTTTACAAGGCACCCACACCTTTAAATATCAACAAAACCAATTTTTAAACCTTCTAAAATAATCTACAAATAATATAAATATGCAATATTAAAAGTATCTTATTCTTGGATACCTTTACGAGGCACCCACACCTTTAAATATCAACAAAACCACTTTTTAAAGCTTCTAAAATGGTCAATAAATAATATACCTAAGCAATACTAAAAGTATCTTATTGTTGGATACCTTTAAGTAGCACCCACACTATCAAAAATAAAATCAAGTTAATAAAAATATTTCTTAAAGCTCTTAAAATAATCTATGAATAGTATACCTATGCAATACTAAAAGTATCTTGTTCTTGGATGCCTTTACGAGGCACCCACACCTTCCTAAAGCTCTTAAAGAGGTCTGTAAATAATATACTCATTCAATACTATAAGCATCTATTCCTGGACACCTTGACAAGGCACCCACATTTTCATATATGAAATCTAATCAACGAAATTAATTCCTAAAGCTCTTAAAGTGGTCTACAAATAATGTACTCATTTAGCACTATAAGTAACTTTTCTTGGATACCTTTAAAAGGCACCACCACTTTCAAATATAAAATCATATCAACGAAATTAATTCCTAAAGCTCTTAAAGTGCTCTATAAATAATATAGTAACTCAACACTATAAGTAACTATTCCTGGACACCTTTACAAGGCATCCACACTTTCAAATATAAAATATTATTAAGGAATCTAATTCCTAAAGCTCTTAAAGTGGTCCATAAATAATGTAATCATTTAGCACTATAAAGAACTATTCTTGGAAACCTTTACGAGGCACCCACACTTTTAAATATAAAATATAATCAACGAAACTAATTCCTAAAGCTCTTAAAGAGGTCTATAAATAATTCACTCATTTAACTCTATAATTAACTTTTCTTGGACACCTTTACGAGGCACCCACATTTTCAAATGTAAAATCTTATCAACGAAATTAATTCCTAAAGCTCTTAAAGTGGTCTATAAATAGTTTACTCATTTAACATTATAAGGAACTATTCTTGAAGACCTTTACGAGGCACCCACATCTTCAAATTTAAAATATTACCTACGAAATTAATTCCTAAAGCTCTTAAAGTGGTCTATAAATAATTAACTCATTCAACACTAAAAGGAACGATTGTTGGACACCTTTACGAGGCACCCACACATTTAAATATAAAATCTAATCAACGGAATTAATTCCTAAAGCTCTTAAAGTGCTCTATAAATATAATTTACTCATTTAACACTAAAAGGAACAATTCTTGGGCACCTTTACGAGGCACCCACGCTTTCAAATATAAAATCTTATCGACAAAATTAATTCCTAAATCTCTTAAAGTGGTCTACTAATAATGTACTCATTTAGCACTATAAGTAACTATTCTTGGACACCTTTACTAGGCATCCACACTTTCAAATATAAAATCTAATCAACGAAACTAATTCTAAAAGCTCTTAAAGTGGTCCATAAATAATATACTCATTCAAGACTATAAGTAATTATTCTTGGAGACCTTTACGAGGCACCCACACTTTCAAATATAAAATCTTATCAACGAAATTAATTCCTAAAGCTCTTAAAGTGGTCTACAAATAATGTATTAATTCAGGACTATAAGTAACTATTCTTGGACACCTTTACGAGGCACCCACATTTTCAAATATAAAATCTAATCAACGAAATTAATTCCTAAAGCTCTTAAAGTGATCCACTAATAATGTACTCATTCAGGACTATAAGTAACTATTCCTGGACACCTTTACGAGGCACCCACACTCTCAAATATAAAATCCAATCAACGAAAATAATTCCTAAAGCTCTTAAAGTGGTCTATAAATAATGTACTCATTTAATACTATAAATAACAAATCTTGGACTCCTTTATGAGGCACCCACACCTTTAAATATAAAATCCAATCAACGAAAATAATTCCTAAAGCTCTTAAAGTGGTCTATAAATAATATACTCATTTAATACTATAAATAACAATTCTTGGACTCCTTTACGAGGCACCCACACCTTTAAATTTAAAATCCAATCAACGAAACTAATTCCTAAAGCTCTTAAAGAGGTCCATAAATAATTTATTCATATAACTCTATAAGTATCTGATGCTGGACACCTCTACAGAGCACCCACCCTACTAAATCGCTCCAAGAAAGCCTGGATGCTGCATTTAAAGTAATTTAAGGACTAATTGCAACCAGGAGGAGATAAACAAATGATGTATAAGAAAGTTTAATAAATAAATGACCTCAAATCTCACTCTAGTAATTAATTAAAAAGCTGAAAGTGCTTTCCTAGAAAAAGTAAAAATTCTCTTACCTTCAACTTGTTTCCCGGCAACCGCAGCCGCCGCATTGGCCAACGACGTATTCCCCAACAACGTATTATACATATTGCTACCGGCAGTCAATTCCGTAGCAGCTTGAGCCGCAAGCGTCGGCGTCACTTGCGGTAAACAAGCCCTATCCGTCATCGCGTTCTTCCCCAACAAATTCGCCATGCACAACGGCGACGCCGTCGACGGTTGCGTCATCGCCGCCAACGCCACCAGATTCTGCATACCAATCGGCGCCAACAGACTCTCCGTGCCCGACTGCAATAAATGTTGCTGCAACAACGCACTATTATTCATAGCTTGCAGCAACTGGAAATGCCCGGAGTTTATAGTGTCTGTTTGCAGTAACGTTGGAAACTGTTGCGTGGGGGTCTGGATTTGAGGGGTTTGTACCGCCGCGGCCCCCCACAGCGAGGCTTGGAGTTGCGCGTAGCGTTTTTGGTCTTTTTCTTTTTGGGTGTCTGCGAATTTGACTACTAGGGGCGCTGAGCAGCCTTCCATGGTCTGGGAATGGTGGAGGGTCTTTATGGCGACGACTGCTGCTTGTTTGGAGCTATAGGTGACGAAAGCACAACCCTTAGAGTTACCAGTTGGGTCGCGGAGGACTGTACACTCTTCGATTTGTCCATGACTGTTAAACATTGCTCGTACGTCGTTTTCGCCGAGTTTTTTACTAAGCATACCAACGAATAATTTACGCTCTGCAAATTAAACAAATAAACAATTTAAACCGGAACATAACACTGTTAAGATAGGCGCAAAGGTTAAAAAACTTTCGCGTAAACATCTACAATAAAATTCCGCGAACTATAAACAAGGATAAGCGATCGAAAATCAATTAAAACACAAATCAAATATGACTGCACCGTTCCTATATCAATAAAGCGACATTTCCCAGCTTAGGGTACACTTTTCGCAAAAAACACTCAAATAAAAATTATTCTATATAATCATACCTACAACTTTTACTCTTATATATTTTACCATAAACACCACCATTTTTGAGTTATAGCAAATATAAACATATTAAAATAAAAACATATTTACAATGAGCACCGCTTGTTCCTATACCCATGACCTCGAGACAAAACCAGCATTCAAGACAGATTTCCCAATTACCGGTACACTTTTCGCCAAAAACACTCAAATAAAAATGGTTCCTCACAATCATACCTACAACTTTTACTCTTATAGTTTTTCCCATAACTATTAGAGTTTTAGAGTTATTACAAATATAAACATTTCCCATATATGACAAAAAAGCGGAATAGTGCCTAAAGTTTGTTTAATGAACTTACATATATAATCGCGATTTCCCGCTATGCGGGAAACTCTACGAGGAAAACTTATAGTACAAAAAGTGTTTAGAATTTAATTATCTATAACTTTTATCATAACTATTTTTAATAAAAATGTACTGTTTTCGCGATATTCAATAAAAACCATCAAAAAAATTGACTTTCTAAATAAATTTTAAAGGAAAGAAAGATTTCCCAGTTACTGGTACACTTTTCGCAAAAAACACTCAAATAAAACTTGCTCTCCACAATCACACCTACAACTTCTACTCTTATAGTTTTTACCATAACTCTTACAGTTTTAGAGTTATTACAGATATAACCAAATCCCATATATGACAAAAATGCCAGATGGTGTCTAAATGTTGTTTAATGAACATACATATATTATCGCGATTTCCCGCTCCGCGGGAAACTTTACGAGGAAAACTTATAGCGCAAAAAGTGTTTAGAATTTAATTATCTATAACTTTTATTAAAACAATTTTTATTAAAAATGTATTGTTTTCGAGATATTCAATAAAAACTGCAAAAAAAATTTTGACTTTCTAAATAATATTAAATAAAATGGGGAAAAATCGTAATAAATATTACGAAATGTGTGATTTAATAAACAATAAGTGTATAGAATCTCATGCACACGCATGGCACCACAAAATTCCGAATCGTACAATAATTACGCGACCTTCATTGCAAAATTGCAATTTCAGGTGACCTAGCATACATCTGGGTTATTAGAGAAAAGTAAGAGTTGGTAAACAGAGGATCGCATAGGAAACTCATAAAAAAAAAAAAAAAAATTACGCAACTAACCTGGTAACAAGTACGGGCCCGTATTCATAGACGGCTGCCAGTACGCCGCGCTAATAGCAGGGTACGTTCCGCCGGAATGCGGCAACGTCGGACTTTTCGAAGAAGCGCGACTTTTCATTTTCATTTAATAACACACTTAAAAATCACTACTATATATATAAAAATTAAAAAAAAAATAAATTGTTTTATGGCACTTAAAATACACTATTAATATTTTTTTAAATATATATATATATTTTTTTTTTGATACGCGTTTAACACTTAATTAAATTAAATGATGGTGAAGACACACCTTGAAATAAATAGCGATACGAGCACACAACAGTCCGTCAGTGTTTGAGGTAACGTATGCGACACTTGGACGAGGTAATCGCGGGTCGAATACAAATATATCTATGCGCGCCGGTGCTGCATTGTGGCACATACCTAATCACAAACGTGGTATGGAGACACCGGGGTAAAGTCGACTCAAATGTGTGACCGCGCATACGAGGCTTAAGTCGTTGAAAAGGTTTCGGTTTGGGTTTCCGCTTATTAGTTCCTGTCTTTGTATAATAAATACTCCACTAACAGTATTTACGTGTACTGGGATTTGCTTTTGAGACTGGTTTTGTCGATATTTCCGACGGGGGGCTTTATGCGCTTTTTTTTTATTTTTTATGAGATTAGGGACTCTGTATGCAAGTGTCAATCACTTCTACATTGATAACGCTATTTTTATGCTTAATTTAACGCGGTGCAGTCATATCAGTTCAATTGAGAAATAAATAAAAAAAAAAAAATAAATAATAAAAATATCGTCACATTGAAAATACATACTAAATTATTGCGTTTATCCTTGAATGTACAACGATGACCAACCATAAACACACACTAACACACCTAAATACACACACACACACTTAGCGCGTAAACACACACACACACATACATACAGCGCGCCTGTACTCATACATCATTCACACACGTGCAACATGCACATGCATGCACACTCATAAACACACGCATAAAACACACACACACACACACATATACAAACTCACATATATATTTATATTTATATACTCTCTTTCATACACATTCACACACTCACACACTCTCAAACGCACTCAAAACACACTCAAAAGTACTCATAACACATTCAAAAACACTCCAAACACACTAAAACACACTAAAAAATACTAAAACACATTCAAGCACACTGAAAACACACTCAAAAGTACTCATAACACATTCAAACACACTCCAAACACACTAAAACACACTAAAACATACTAAAACACATTCAAACACACTGAAAACACACTCCAAACCCACTCACACACACCCACCCACTCAAAAGTACGCAAAACACACTCAAACGCACACAAAACACACTCACACACACTCAAACACACTCCAAACACACATACACACACTAAAACTCACTCAAACGCACTCAAAACGCACTCACACACACTAAAACACACTCAAACACATTCAAACACAATCCAAACACACTCATACACACTAAAACACACTCAAACACACTCCAAAGACACTCACACACGCTAAAACACACTCAAACACACTCCAAAGACACTCACACACGCTAAAACACACTCAAACACATTCAAAACACACTCAAACGCATTCAAAACACACTCAAACACATTCAAAACACACTCAAACGCATTAAAACACACCCAAACGCATTCAAAACACACTCAAACGCATTCAAAACACACTCACACACTCGTACACACACACACACACATATATATATATATATATATATATATATATATATATATATATATATATATATAAAAATAAAAACACACAAACACATCTATATTAACACAAACACACCCATAAAAAACACACACACACACACACATTGTACACTCACGCGATCACATAGACACAAATGCACTTGATATATGTACATACATAATACATACGTAGCGCATTACATAAACAAATACGTCATATTTCGCTGTGAGCAAAACAAGAAACAATAATAATATCGAAACATCCAAGCAACAGTGGGAAATTAAACGACAATTCATTTAATAAACAAATGAATAAAATTAATAAACAACAATAGTTAAAATAAAAAAAAAATAAAAAATAAATAAAAAAACCACTCACCACTTCTGTTCTCGTTATCAGCCGGCTTCATTTGTATAGGATGATGCATCTGCAATAAACCAAAATTACCCCTTAAATATCTCGACCCAATTTAAATTAATCAGGGGGCTGTTACGACATTACGTCAAAGAAAATTCGCGTCGCGACGCCTCGCGTCTGGAGGAAAACTTATAAATAACCGCGCGTCGATTGACATCGAGTATATGTTACGCCTGATTGATTGCCAACAACTCAACAACAATAACAACCGGCACAGAGAATAGACAACTATTTTTGTTACATACCAACAACTACAAATTTCCAACAAATAAAACAAAAAAAAAAACCCCGCATGAAACGCCCCTGATTTATTAAAAATATACATAAATGACCAAAACAAAAAGTACAATAGTTTCGGCATTTTTTCCCACAGGGTAACAATAGGCCTTTTTTTGATTATCTAGAATTAATGCGCGCATATACAATAAAAGAATAGGTGTATGAAAGAACAGGTGAAGAATTGTTAAATCTACGCAAATTTCCCGCTAACATGCAATGTATACTTTAATTTGCAGAAAATATGTAAAAATGTATTCAAATAAATTTAAATTCGTAATAAAATGAGTTGATTTTAATGTAAGAATAGGAAGAGTTATAGTTTTTTTTTTGGCGGTGTCAGCATTGCGCATATCTCAGCTGAAACGTGAGTCGCATGCCGTACAGGGTATGCTTACCCTGTACGCGTACGCGCGGCGCGTGATACCCTATAAAATCTAAACATGAGAAATGCATAGGTGCATATAAAACTACTCGAACTCCTCGAACTATACGTGCTATAACTCTGATTTAACTCATTCAAAACTAATTTAAAATATACCAAAATGTAGCTTATTTCATAAGCTTTAATTCGGTGTATTGTACTTTTTTATTTTAATTAGTATAATAGTAAAAAAAAATCGAAAACAAAATTATGCAACTACTTCACGTATAACTCATTTCATGTACTGTATATAAGCATATACTACTATTCAATCTTTAAGTACAAATAACTCTTATATAATTCATTCAAATCTAATTTAAAATATATCAAAGTGTAGCTTATTTTATTAGCTTTAATTTGGTATATTGAACTATTTTATTTGAATTAGTAAAACAGTTAAAATAAATCGAAAACAAAATTATGCGACTACTTCCCGAATACCTCATTGCATGTGTACACTACAAATATTCAATCTTTAATTACAAATAACTCTAATTAAACTCATTACAAATTAATTTAAAGTATACCAAATTGTAGCTTATTTCAAGAGCTTTTTTTTGGTGTACTGCACTTTATTATTTATATTAGTATAACGGTAAAAAAATATGAAAACAAAAAAAGCAACTATTGCGCGATTGTCTCCCAATATATATATATATAAGCATTTACAACTATTCAATCTTTAATTACAAATAACTCTGATTTAACTCAATCAAAATTAATTTAAAGTATACCAAGTTATAGCTTATTTCAAGGGCTTTCTTTTGGTATATTGCACTATTTTATTCAATTTAGTATAATAGTAAAAAAATACGAAAACAAAAAAAATGCTACTCTTATGCGAATGTATCACGGCAAGCATAGATGCATATACAATTAGTCAATCTTTAATTGAAAATAACTCTGATTTAACTGATTGTAAATAAATATATAAATACACCAAATTGTAGCTTATTTTAAGGGCTTTATTTTTATATATTTCACAATTTTATTTGCATTAGTTTAACAGTAAAACAAATCGAAAACAAAATAATACTCAGACTAGGCGAATATATCACAACTACTCAATCTTTAACTACAAATAAATCTGATACTACTCATTCAAAATTAATTTAATTAACATTAAATTATAGCTTATTTTATTGGCTTTCATTTGGTATAGCGCAATTTTTTTATTTTATTTAGGATAAAAGTAAAAAAATCGTATTACTACAACGCGAATATCTCACAACTTGTCGATTAAGTAAAATCATATAAACTTAAAGTACAAATAACTTTGGTGTCACTAATTCAATTTTAATGTATTATATATCAAAATGTAGATAATTTTATGCCCTTTTTTTGGTGTGTGGCGTTTTTTGTTTTATATGTGTATAAAGGTATAAAAAAAGGTTTACTTACCCCGCTAAGAGTTTTGATGTTGTGTAGCGCGTCTTGGGCTTGCAGAGCTGCTTTGCGGGTGTAGAACGTAACAAAACAGCAACCTGGAACGCACGGAACAATTTTTTTTCTATAAATATACAGACATATATTTATGGAAAATTTAACGGTTTCATAATAAATACGCAATTAAATGCATATATATGCACTTTTAACTAAACATCCTTGGAACGATTATATTTTGCAAGATTAGTCCACAAAAGTTATCGTCAGCGAAATTACGACGGAGATATCAAATAACGTACTTGAAACAAAAGCCATTTTTTCAAATATTCTCAAACAGTGTTCGTTAATTAATGAATTGTAACATATTTAACGTTAATCACTTTGGTAAAACCAACAATTTTAAAAGCATTCAAAAATTTGTTCATTTATTTGTTATAACTCAAATAAAAACTAATCGAAACTATTTTTAAAATAAATAACTGCAGATAATAACAATACCTATCACACTATAAACAATTTATTTTAGCGATTAGAATATTTACGTCGACTTATAGATAAAAACGCGCACATGAAAACACGATTTTAAACAATTTTAACTCGTGAACACGTGTGTAACTATAAACTCTACGGCAACGAAACTGTACAAACATTTAAATCTTGTAAGCAATTTAATAGTTTTGCTTTCAAATGCGCATGCTTCGGAAAAAAAAGCCATTTGAAACCCATATAGGTTATCATTAGTTATAATATGATAAGGATTTTTAGTTAAAATTAACATTCACAGCGAAACAATCACTTATATCTCAAAAACTATTATAGTTACGAGAAAATCATATAAAATAAAAATATAGATAATTAAATAATAAACAACTTTTATTTGAAACTTTTTTTTATAAAGTTTGCCAATTTCGTAAAAATGTACATATTAACTCATAATAAAACTTTTCCCCCACTATAACTCAATTTATTACTAAAACTACTCTAGTTACACAAATATTGTATTAATAAAAATATAGACTATTAAATTATAAACAACTTTTATTTGAAAAGTTTTTTCAAAATAAACTCCAATTACGAGACAATCAATTTTGAAAAATCGCTCGCGCTATATATACATCTCATTGAAATTAATATGCACAGCGAAGCAATGACGTATATCTCAAAAACTATTATAGTTACGAGAAAATCATAAAAAGCAAAAATGTAGATAATTAAATAAGAAACAACTTTTATAAGAAATTTTTTTTTATAAACTTTACCAATTTTGTAAAAATGTTAATTTAACTCCATAATAAAACTTTTTCCCCACTATAACTCAATTTATTACTAAAACTACTCTACTTACACTAATATTGTATTTATTAAAAGTATAGACAATTGAATTGTAAACAACTTTTATTTGAAAAGTTTTTTCAAAATAGACTCCAATTACGAGATAATCAATTTTGAAAAATCGCTCGCTCGGTAGTTGAGCTGTGTATATACAGTATTATCTATACGAGATAAGAATTCCGTGAATAGATAACACTTTATACCTGGTTTGTATTGTGCAGAAAATAAATGAAAATCTTCATTTCTACGAATGAATTAATACGTGTATTATTATGTTCGGGCAAATGAATCACTTATTTGCTTGGTTATAATATCGGCTTGTAAACAAATGTGACCTTAAAATTGTTGAAATAATAATAATAGAAAAATAAATAAGCTCTGTTATTTCATAAAGTTATGACAAAAATATTTGTCTATGCGTTTGAATGGTTTTAAAAGAGATAAATGTTTCGTGATAATTTAATAATCTAAACGAAATGAGTAATCGATATTTGTCCCTGATTCAATTATGCTAAGAATAAATTCATATGTACCCAGAATTTTTTTCAGATTTTTTTAAAGGACTTTTAATGTTGGTCCTCCGGATATTAAACATGTATTTTATAAAGGCCTGCCATTTCTAAACTAATAGAATAATCGATATTGATCCCTGATTTAAATATGCTTAAAATAGATTCATATGTACTCTGAATTTTTTTCAAATTTTTTTAAAGGAATTTTTGTTTTGATCCTCCGGATATTAAACATGTATTATCTAAAGGCCTGTCATTTGTAAACTAAAGGAATAATAGATATTGGTTCCAGATTAAAATATGCTTAAAATAGATTCATATGTAGCCACAATTTTTTTTAAAGCACTTTTGGTTTGGTCCTCCGGATATTAAACATGTTTTTTATAAAGGCCTGCCATTTCTTAACGAAAAGAATAATCGCTATAAGTTCCTGATTTAAATATGCTTATAATAGATTCATATATACTCTGAATTTTTTTCAAAATTTTTTAAAGGACTTTTGGTTTTGGTCCTCCGTATATTAAACATGTATTTTCTAAAGGTCTGCCATTTCTGAACGAAAAGAATAATCGATATAGGTCTCTGATTCAAATATGCTTATAATAGATTGATAAGTACTGTGAATTTTTTTCAAATTTTTTTAAGGGACTTTAATTTTTGTCCTCCAGAAAAAAAAACACGTATTTTCTAAAGGTCTGCCATTTCTGAACGAAAAAGATAATCGATATAGGTTTTTGATTAAAATATGCTTATAATAGATTGATAAGTACTGTGAATTTTTTTCAAATTTTTTTAAGGGACTTTAATTTTTGTCCTCCGGATATAAAACACGTATTTTCTAAAGGTCTGCCATTTCTGAACGAAAAGGATAAACGATATAGGTATCTGAATCAAATATGCTTATAATAGATTGATAAATACTGTGAATTTTTTTCAAATTTTTTTAAAGGACTTTAATTTTTGTCCTCCGGATATAAAACACGTATTTTCTAAAGGTCTGCCATTTCTGAACGAAAAGGATAATCGATATAGATCTCTGATTCAAATATGCTTATAATAGATTGATAAGTACTGTAATTTTTTTTCAAATTTTTTTAAAGGACTTTTATTTTTGTACTCCAGAAAAAAAACACGTATTTTCTAAAGGTCTGCCATTTCTGAACGAAAAGGATAATCGATATAAGTCTGTGATTCAAATATGCTTATAATAGATTGATAAATACTGTGAATTTTTTTAAAATTTTTTTAAAGGACTTTAATTTTTTTCCTCCGGATATAAAACACGTATTTTCTAAAGGTCTGCCATTTCTGAACGAAAAGGAAAATCGATATAAATCTGTGATTCCAATATGCTTATAATAGATTGATAAGTACTGTGAATTTTTCTCAAGTTTTTTTAAAGGACTTTAATTTTTGTCCTCCGGATATAAAACACGTATTTTCTAAAGGTCTGCCATTTCTGAACGAAAAGGATAATCGATATAGGTCTCTGATTCAAATATGCTTATAATAGATTGATAAGTACTGTGAATTTTTTTCAAATTTTTTTAAAGGACTTTAATTTTTGTCCTCCGGATATAAAACACGTATTTTCTAAAGGTCTGCCATTTCTGAACGAAAAGAATAATCGATATAGATCTCTGATTCAAATATGCTTATAATAGATTGATAAATACTGTGAATTTTTTTCAAATTTTTTTAAAGGACTTTTATTTTTGTCCTCCAGAAAAAAAAACACGTATTTTCTAAAGCTCTGCCATTTCTGAACTAAAAGGAAAATCGATATAGGTTTTTGATTCAAATATACTTATAATAGATTGATAAATACTGTGAATTTTTCTCAAATTTTTTTAAAGGACTTTTGTTTTTGTCCTATAGAAAAAAAACACGTATTTTCTAAAGGTCTGCCATTTCTGAACGAAAAGGATAATCGATATAAATCTGTGATTCAAATATGCTTATAATAGATTAATAAGTACTGTGAATTTTTTTCAAACTTTTTTAAAGGACTTTAATTTTTGTCCTCCGGATATAAAACACGTATTTTCTAAAGGTCTGCCATTTCTGAACGAAAAGGATAATTGATATAGGTCTCTGATTCAAATATGCTTATAATAGATTGATAAGTACTGTGAATTTTTTTCAAATTTTTTTAAAGGACTTTAATTTTTGTCCTCCGGATATAAAACACGTATTTTCTAAAGGTCTGCCATTTCTGAACGAAAAGGAAAATCGATATAGGTTTCTGATTGAAATATGAGTATAATAGATTGATAAGTACTGTGAATTTTTTTCAAATTTTTTTAAAGGACTTTAATTTTTGTCCTCCGGATATAAAACACGTATTTTCTAAAGGTCTGCCATTTCTGAACGAAAAGGATAATCGATATAGGTCTCTGATTGAAATATGCTTATAATAGATTGATAAGTACTGTGAATTTTTTTCAGATTTCTTTAAAGGACTTTAATTTTTGTCCTCCGGATATAAAACACGTATTTTCTAAAGGTCTGCCATTTCTGAACGAAAAGGATAATTTATATAGGTCTCTGATTGAAATATGCTTATAATAGATTGATAAGTACTGTGAATTTTTTTGAAATTTTTTTAAAGGACTTTAATTTTTGTCCTCCGGATATAAAACACGTATTTTCTAAAGGTCTGCCATTTCTGAACGAAAAGGATAATCGATATAGGTCTCTGATTGAAATATGCTTATAATAGATTGATAAGTACTGTGAATTTTTTTCAAATTTTTTTAAAGGACTTTAATTTTTTTCCTCCAGAAAAAAAACACGTATTTTCTAAAGGTCTGCCATTTCTGAACGAAAAGGATAATCGATATAAGGCTCTGATTGAAATATGCTTATAATAGATTGATAAGTACTGTGAATTTTTTTCAGATTTTTTTAAAGGACTTTAATTTTTGTCCTCCGGATATAAAACACGTATTTTCTAAAGGTCTGCCATTTCTGAACGAAAAGGATAATCTATATAGGTCTCTGATTGAAATATGCTTATAATAGATTGATAAGTACTGTGAATTTTTTTCAAATTTTTTTAAAGGACTTTAATTTTTGTCCTCCGGATATAAAACACGTATTTTCTAAAGGTCTGCCATTTCTGAACGAAAAGGATAATCGATATAAGTCTGTGATTCAAATATGCTTATAATAGATTGATAAGTACTGTGAATTTTTTTCAAATTTTTTTAAAGGACTTTAATTTTTGTCCTCCGGATATAAAACACGTATTTTCTAAAGGTCTGCCATTTCTGAACGAAAAGGATAATCGATATAGGTCTCTGATTGAAATATGCTTATAATAGATTGATAAGTACTGTGAATTTTTTTCAAATTTTTTTAAAGGACTTTAATTTTTTTCCTCCAGAAAAAAAACACGTATTTTCTAAAGGTCTGCCATTTCTGAACGAAAAGGATAATCGATATAAATCTGTGATTCAAATATGATTATAATAGATTGATAAGTATTGTGAATTTTTTTCAAATTTTTTTAAAGGACTTTAATTTTTGTCCTCCGGATATGAAACACGTATTTTCTAAAGGTCTTCCATTTCTGAACGAAAAGGATAATCGATATAGGTCTCTGATTCAAATATGCTTATAATAGATTGATAAGTACTGTGAATTTTTTTGAAATTTTTTTAAAGGACTTTAATTTTTGTCCTCCGGATATAAAACACGTATTTTCTAAAGGTCTGCCATTTCTGAACGAAAAGGATAATCGATATAGGTCTCTGATTAAAATATGCTTATAATAGATTGATAAGTACTGTGAATTTTTTTCAAATTTTTTTAAAGGACTTTAATTTTTTTCCTCCAGAAAAAAAACACGTATTTTCTAAAGGTCTGCCATTTCTGAACGAAAAGGATAATCGATATAGGTTTTTGATTGAAATATGCTTATAATAGATTGATAAGTACTGTGAATTTTTTTCAGATTTCTTTAAAGGACTTTAATTTTTGTCCTCCGGATATAAAACACGTATTTTCTAAAGGTCTGCCATTTCTGAACGAAAAGGATAATCGATATAGGACTCTGATTCAAATATGCTTATTATAGATTGATAAGTACTGTGAATTTTTTTCAATTTTTTTTAAAGGACTTTAATTTTTGTCCTCCGGATATAAAACACGTATTTTCTAAAGGTCTGCCATTTCTGAACGAAAAGGATAATCGATATAAGTCTCTGATTGAAATATGCTTATAATAGATTGATAAGTACTGTGAATTTTTTTCAGATTTCTTTAAAGGACTTTAATTTTTGTCCTCCGGATATAAAACACGTATTTTCTAAAGGTCTGCCATTTCTGAACGAAAAGGATAATCGATATAGGTTTCTGATTGAAATATGAGTATAATAGATTGATAAGTACTGTGAATTTTTTTCAAATTTTTTTAAAGGACTTTAATTTTTGTCCTCCGGATATAAAACACGTATTTTCTAAAGGTCTGCCATTTCTGAACGAAAAGGATAATCGATATAGGTCTCTGATTGAAATATGCTTATAATAGATTGATAAGTACTGTGAATTTTTTTCAAATTTTTTTAAAGGACTTTAATTTTTGTCCTCCGGATATAAAACACGTATTTTCTAAAGGTCTGCCATTTCTGAACGAAAAGGATAATCGATATAGGTCTCTGATTGAAATATGCTTATAATAGATTGATAAGTACTGTGAATTTTTTTGAAATTTTTTTAAAGGACTTTAATTTTTGTCCTCCGGATATAAAACACGTATTTTCTAAAGGTCTGCCATTTCTGAACGAAAAGGATAATCGATATAGAGCTCTGATTCAAATATGCTAATAATAGATAGATAAGTACTGTGAATTTTTTTCAAATTTTTTTAAAGGACTTTAATTTTTGTCCTCCGGATATAAAACACGTATATTCTAAAGGTCTGCCATTTCTGAACGAAAAGGATAATCGATATAGGTCTCTGTTTCAAATATGCTTATAATAGATTGATAAGTACTGTGAATTTTTTTCAAATTTTTTTAAAGGACTTTAATTTTTGTCCTCCGGATATAAAACACGTATTTTCTAAAGGTCTGCCATTTCTGAACGAAAAGGATAATCGATACAGGTCCCTGATTCAAATATGCTTATAATAGATTGATAAGTACTGTGAATTTTTTTCAAATTTTTTTAAAGGACTTTAATTTTTGTCCTCCGGATATGAAACACGTATTTTCTAAAGGTCTTCCATTTCTGAACGAAAAGGATAATCGATATAGGTCTCTGATTCAAATATGCTTATAATAGATTGATAAGTACTGTGAATTTTTTTGAAATTTTTTTAAAGGACTTTAATTTTTGTCCTCCGGATATAAAACACGTATTTTCTAAAGGTCTGCCATTTCTGAACGAAAAGGATAATCGATATAGGTCTCTGATTGAAATATGCTTATAATAGATTGATAAGTACTGTGAATTTTTTTCAAATTTTTTTAAAGGACTTTAATTTTTTTCCTCCAGAAAAAAAACACGTATTTTCTAAAGGTCTGCCATTTCTGAACGAAAAGGATAATCGATATAGGTTTTTGATTGAAATATGCTTATAATAGATTGATAAGTACTGTGAATTTTTTTCAGATTTCTTTAAAGGACTTTAATTTTTGTCCTCCGGATATAAAACACGTATTTTCTAAAGGTCTGCCATTTCTGAACGAAAAGGATAATCGATATAGGACTCTGATTCAAATATGCTTATTATAGATTGATAAGTACTGTGAATTTTTTTCAATTTTTTTTAAAGGACTTTAATTTTTGTCCTCCGGATATAAAACACGTATTTTCTAAAGGTCTGCCATTTCTGAACGAAAAGGATAATCGATATAAGTCTCTGATTGAAATATGCTTATAATAGATTGATAAGTACTGTGAATTTTTTTCAGATTTCTTTAAAGGACTTTAATTTTTGTCCTCCGGATATAAAACACGTATTTTCTAAAGGTCTGCCATTTCTGAACGAAAAGGATAATCTATATAGGTCTCTGATTGAAATATGCTTATAATAGATTGATAAGTACTGTGAATTTTTTTCAAATTTTTTTAAAGGACTTTAATTTTTGTCCTCCGGATATAAAACACGTATTTTCTAAAGGTCTGCCATTTCTGAACGAAAAGGATAATCGATATAGGTCTTTGATTCAAATATGCTTATAATAGATTGATAAGTACTGTGAATTTTTTTGAAATTTTTTTAAAGGACTTTAATTTTTGTCCTCCGGATATAAAACACGTATTTTCTAAAGGTCTGCCATTTCTGAACGAAAAGGATAATCGATATAGGTCTCTGATTGAAATATGCTTATAATAGATTGATAAGTACTGTGAATTTTTTTCAAATTTTTTTAAAGGACTTTAATTTTTTTCCTCCAGAAAAAAAACACGTATTTTCTAAAGGTCTGCCATTTCTGAACGAAAAGGATAATCGATATAAGGCTCTGATTGAAATATGCTTATAATAGATTGATAAGTACTGTGAATTTTTTTCAGATTTTTTTAAAGGACTTTAATTTTTGTCCTCCGGATATAAAACACGTATTTTCTAAAGGTCTGCCATTTCTGAACGAAAAGGATAATCTATATAGGTCTCTGATTGAAATATGCTTATAATAGATTGATAAGTACTGTGAATTTTTTTCAAATTTTTTTAAAGGACTTTAATTTTTGTCCTCCGGATATAAAACACGTATTTTCTAAAGGTCTGCCATTTCTGAACGAAAAGGATAATCGATATAAGTCTGTGATTCAAATATGCTTATAATAGATTGATAAGTACTGTGAATTTTTTTCAAATTTTTTTAAAGGACTTTAATTTTTGTCCTCCGGATATAAAACACGTATTTTCTAAAGGTCTGCCATTTCTGAACGAAAAGGATAATCGATATAGGTCTCTGATTGAAATATGCTTATAATAGATTGATAAGTACTGTGAATTTTTTTCAAATTTTTTTAAAGGACTTTAATTTTTTTCCTCCAGAAAAAAAACACGTATTTTCTAAAGGTCTGCCATTTCTGAACGAAAAGGATAATCGATATAAATCTGTGATTCAAATATGCTTATAATAGATTGATAAGTATTGTGAATTTTTTTCAAATTTTTTTAAAGGACTTTAATTTTTGTCCTCCGGATATGAAACACGTATTTTCTAAAGGTCTGCCATTTCTGAACGAAAAGGATAATCGATATAAGTCTTTGATTCAAATATGCTTATAATAGATTGATAAGTACTGTGAATTTTTTTCAAATTTTTTTAAAGGACTTTAATTTTTTTCCTCCAGAAAAAAAACACGTATTTTCTAAAGGTCTGCCATTTCTGAACGAAAAGGATAATTGATATAGATTTTTGATTGAAATATGCTTATAATAGATTGATAAGTACTGTGAATTTTTTTCAAATTTTTTTAAAGGACTTTAATTTTTGTCCTCCGGATATGAAACACGTATTTTCTAAAGGTCTGCCATTTCTGAACGAAAAGGATAATCGATATAAGTCTCTGATTGAAATATGCTTATAATAGATTGATAAGTACTCTGAATTTTTTTCAATTTTTTTAAAGGACTTTTGGTTTTGGTCCTCCTGATACCAAACATGTATTTTATATACGCGAGCCATTTCTGAACGAAAAGGATAATCGATATTAGTTTCTGATTCAAATATGCTTAAAATAGATTCATATGTACTCTGAATTTTTTTCAATTTTTTTTAAAGGACATTTGGTTTTGGTCCTCCTGATACCAAACATGTATTTTATATACGCGTGCCATTTCTGAACGAAAAGGATAATCGATATAGGACTCTGATTCAAATATGCTTATAATAGATTGATAAGTACTGCGAATTTTTTTCAAATTTTTTAAAGGACTTTAATTTTTGTCCTCTGGATATAAAACACGTATTTTCTAAAGGTCTGCCATTTCTGAACGAAAAGGATAATCGATATAGGTCTCTGATTAAAATATGCTTATAATAGATTGATAAGTACTGTGAATTTTTTTCAAATTTTTTTAAAGGACTTTAATTTTTGTCCTCCGGATATAAAACACGTATTTTCTAAAGGTCTGCCATTTCTGAACGAAAAGGATAATCGATATAGGTTTTTGATTAAAATATGCTTATAATAGATTGATAAGTACTGTGAATTTTTTTCAAATTTTTTTAATGGACTTTAATTTTTGTCCTCCGGATATAAAACACGTATTTTCTAAAGGTCTGCCATTTCTGAACGAAAAGGATAATCGATATAGATCTTTGATTGAAATATGCTTATAATAGATTGATAAGTACTGTGAATTTTTTTCAAATTTTTTTAAAGGACTTTAATTTTTGTCCTCCGGATATAAAACACGTATTTTCTAAAGGTCTGCCATTTCTGAACGAAAAGGATAATCGATATAGGTCTGTGATTCAAATATGCTTATAATAGATTGATAAGTACTGTGAATTTTTTTGAAATTTTTTTAAAGGACTTTAATTTTTGTCCTCCGGATATAAAACACGTATTTTCTAAAGGTCTGCCATTTCTGAACGAAAAGGATAATCGATATAGAGCTCTGATTCAAATATGCTTATAATAGATTGATAAGTACGGTGAATTTTTTTCAAATTTTTTTAAAGGACTTTAATTTTTGTCCTCCGGATATAAAACACGTATTTTCTAAAGGTCTGCCATTTCTGAACGAAAAGGATAATCGATATAGGTTTTTGATTCAAATATGCTTATAATAGATTGATAAGTACTGTGAATTTTTTTGAAATTTTTTTAAAGGACTTTAATTTTTGTCCTCCGGATATAAAACACGTATTTTCTAAAGGTCTGCCATTTCTGAACGAAAAGGATAATCGATATAGGTCTCTGATTGAAATATGCTTATAATAGATTGATAAGTACTGTGAATTTTTTTGAAATTTTTTTAAAGGACTTTAATTTTTTTCCTCCAGAAAAAAAACACGTATTTTCTAAAGGTCTGCCATTTCTGAACGAAAAGGATAATCGATATAGGTCTCTGATTGAAATATGCTTATAATAGATTGATAAGTACTGTGAATTTTTTTCAGATTTTTTTAAAGGACTTTAATTTTTGTCCTCCGGATATAAAACACGTATTTTCTAAAGGTCTGCCATTTCTGAACGAAAAGGATAATCTATATAGGTCTCTGATTGAAATATGCTTATAATAGATTGATAAGTACTGTGAATTTTTTTCAAATTTTTTTAAAGGACTTTAATTTTTTTCCTCCAGAAAAAAAACACGTATTTTCTAAAGGTCTGCCATTTCTGAACGAAAAGGATAATTGATATAGATTTTTGATTGAAATATGCTTATAATAGATTGATAAGTACTGTGAATTTTTTTCAAATTTTTTTAAAGGACTTTAATTTTTGTCCTCCGGATATGAAACACGTATTTTCTAAAGGTCTGCCATTTCTGAACGAAAAGGATAATCGATATAAGTCTTTGATTCAAATATGCTTATAATAGATTGATAAGTACTGTGAATTTTTTTCAAATTTTTTTAAAGGACTTTAATTTTTTTCCTCCAGAAAAAAAACACGTATTTTCTAAAGGTCTGCCATTTCTGAACGAAAAGGATAATTGATATAGATTTTTGATTGAAATATGCTTATAATAGATTGATAAGTACTGTGAATTTTTTTCAAATTTTTTTAAAGGACTTTAATTTTTGTCCTCCGGATATGAAACACGTATTTTCTAAAGGTCTGCCATTTCTGAACGAAAAGGATAATCGATATAAGTCTCTGATTGAAATATGCTTATAATAGATTGATAAGTACTCTGAATTTTTTTCAATTTTTTTAAAGGACTTTTGGTTTTGGTCCTCCTGATACCAAACATGTATTTTATATACGCGAGCCATTTCTGAACGAAAAGGATAATCGATATTAGTTTCTGATTCAAATATGCTTAAAATAGATTCATATGTACTCTGAATTTTTTTCAATTTTTTTTAAAGGACATTTGGTTTTGGTCCTCCTGATACCAAACATGTATTTTATATACGCGTGCCATTTCTGAACGAAAAGGATAATCGATATAGGACTCTGATTCAAATATGCTTATAATAGATTGATAAGTACTGCGAATTTTTTTCAAATTTTTTAAAGGACTTTAATTTTTGTCCTCTGGATATAAAACACGTATTTTCTAAAGGTCTGCCATTTCTGAACGAAAAGGATAATCGATATAGATCTCTGATTGAAATATGCTTATAATAGATTGATAAGTACTGTGAATTTTTTTCAAATTTTTTTAAAGGACTTTAATTTTTGTCCTCCGGATATAAAACACGTATTTTCTAAAGGTCTGCCATTTCTGAACGAAAAGGATAATCGATATAGGTCTGTGATTCAAATATGCTTATAATAGATTGATAAGTACTGTGAATTTTTTTGAAATTTTTTTAAAGGACTTTAATTTTTGTCCTCCGGATATAAAACACGTATTTTCTAAAGGTCTGCCATTTCTGAACGAAAAGGATAATCGATATAGAGCTCTGATTCAAATATGCTTATAATAGATTGATAAGTACGGTGAATTTTTTTCAAATTTTTTTAAAGGACTTTAATTTTTGTCCTCCGGATATAAAACACGTATTTTCTAAAGGTCTGCCATTTCTGAACGAAAAGGATAATCGATATAGGTCTCTGATTGAAATATGCTTATAATAGATTGATAAGTACTGTGAATTTTTTTGAAATTTTTTTAAAGGACTTTAATTTTTGTCCTCCGGATATAAAACACGTATTTTCTAAAGGTCTGCCATTTCTGAACGAAAAGGATAATCGATATAGGTCTCTGATTGAAATATGCTTATAATAGATTGATAAGTACTGTGAATTTTTTTGAAATTTTTTTAAAGGACTTTAATTTTTTTCCTCCAGAAAAAAAACACGTATTTTCTAAAGGTCTGCCATTTCTGAACGAAAAGGATAATCGATATAGGTCTCTGATTGAAATATGCTTATAATAGATTGATAAGTACTGTGAATTTTTTTCAGATTTTTTTAAAGGACTTTAATTTTTGTCCTCCGGATATAAAACACGTATTTTCTAAAGGTCTGCCATTTCTGAACGAAAAGGATAATCTATATAGGTCTCTGATTGAAATATGCTTATAATAGATTGATAAGTACTGTGAATTTTTTTCAAATTTTTTTAAAGGACTTTAATTTTTTTCCTCCAGAAAAAAAACACGTATTTTCTAAAGGTCTGCCATTTCTGAACGAAAAGGATAATTGATATAGATTTTTGATTGAAATATGCTTATAATAGATTGATAAGTACTGTGAATTTTTTTCAAATTTTTTTAAAGGACTTTAATTTTTGTCCTCCGGATATGAAACACGTATTTTCTAAAGGTCTGCCATTTCTGAACGAAAAGGATAATCGATATAAATCTGTGATTCAAATATGCTTATAATAGATTGATAAGTACTCTGAATTTTTTTCAATTTTTTTAAAGGACTTTTGGTTTTGGTCCTCCTGATACCAAACATGTATTTTATATACGCGTGCCATTTCTGAACGAAAAGGATAATCGATATTAGTTTCTGATTCAAATATGCTTAAAATAGATTCATATGTACTCTGAATTTTTTTTCAATTTTTTTTAAAGGACATTTGGTTTTGGTCCTCCTGATACCAAACATGTATTTTATATACGCGTGCCATTTCTGAACGAAAAGGATAATCGATATAGATCCCAAATTCAAATATGCTTAAAATAGATTCATAAGTACCATAATTTGTTTTCAAATTTTTTCCTCAAGTTTTTTTATTTTTATACATGATGATATTTACGTTATTTTTAATTGTTTATAAATAATGAGGTAATCAAATCAATCAAATTTACTCTTCTTATAACTGTACTATGATATTTCTGCTTTAAATTAGTTTTTAGTTCATAGGCGTACGTTACGTATTGAGCGAGCTATTTAGCTTTTTAACTTTAAACAGCAAATAACATCACATTACGCCGAGATCGGGCGCATCCACCAAATTTCACACTCAAGTAGAAACTACCTTATATCACTTTATCCATAAGAGTAATTGATATTTGTCATTGATTCAATTATGCTTAGAATAGATTAATAAGTAATCTAATTTTTTTTTTTATTTTAAATGGCTTTTAATTTTGGTCCTCATGTTTTCGCTGTGTGATATGCGGCAAATACCGCTTAAGTTTAAACCATAAATAACTCTGCCGTAAATTATTCAAATATAATTTGTTTTACACCAAAATGTAGCTAAAACCATGGCTTATTAAATAACAAATGTAAAATTTATATGAGTAGGCGTAAAAATAATCTATAAATCAAAATGTAACGTATATTTAAAAGCCTGTAGGGTATGCAACACGTTTTATAGTTATGTATATGTGTGTATGTCTATACGCCAGAAAAATATTTAAATTGCAAACGCTGTAATTTAAATAAATATGAAATATACTAATAAATAAATATTAAATATAATAATAAATACCTTTGCTGGTACCGGTGGTTTTATCTCGTAAAACATTTATCTGATGAACACGTCCGTATTGTTCAAACAGTTCCCGGAGCTCCTTTTCGTCCATGGACCGCGGGATTTGCCCGACGAACATTTTAATATTATCCGGATCTGGTACTTCTACAGCTTCCGGTTGGCCTCCACCACCAGGACCACCGCCGCCCCAAACTGAGCAGGCATTATTCATACTAGAATAAAAATATCACAAATGTCCCAATTCAATAAATCATAACTCTAAAATGGCACCCTAAAATAAAAAACTACTAGGCGTCCAAAGTGTAGTCTATACTTCTTAGATAACATGAAAAAATAATCATCAACCCTACATGTCACATACATTAAATAAACAATTATATGTGTGAGTACAGCGAGACAATTCAATTACCTAAACACGAATATGTAATAATCTCCAAACCTAGCGCCAATCATAAAAAATTTTATAAACAAAAACTATCTTATATAAAAAGTTCTACACAAAAAAAAAAAAGAAAAATTTTGTAGTTTCTAAAAAAAAATTCCCTATTTAAAAGTTACCAATTGCGTATTTTGCTCCAATTAAAAAAATCATAACTCGTAAACCGTAATAGATAGAAAAAAAAGTGTTGATTAAAAAATGAAAATTAGTATTCGTTGTATATGAAAATAAATGTTTCATGTATATAATGTACAGTTTGCAGATTATATATTTACGATAAAGTACATTAGAGCATATATAGTTCTATGTAGTTTATTATATAGGAAAACTATATATGTATAGATATAATAGACAAGTTTATATGATCAGATTAACCCTTCAAATATTAACACCCTTATTGGAAATTACTATTTTATTTTAGCGATTATATTCTGATAAACACGTACTTCGTAACGGATTAAATAGGTGGACGGACATATGCTTTTTGGGGGCATTATTGATCGGTCATTTTAGGCACTTTAACGAGATTACTAAGTTTGCTAAATTTAACTAAATATATAACATAAGTAGCCAAATCTATTAGCCTTACAGATTTATTAATAATAATAGTAAATTACGCAAAACAAATTACTGTAAAAGGAATAAAGATAAAAAATAAATAACACATTATAAATAAATTGAAATTTTTTATATATTTACTAGAATAAATTAATAACCTTTAAAATTACGCAAAAAAAATTGCGCAATATTTCGAAATAAATCAAAAATTAATTGCGAAACTTACTTATTTATAAAATCACGGCGAACGTAATTATTCGCTCGTTGCATGGTGCACAAAACAATAAACAATAACGGCGATAACAAAATTCACAATGTGACAGAAAAAATAAAATATCCACGATTTGCGACCGGACTTTTCCAGTCCAAACAAATAAATTCCCTATCACGAACGCTGTACACATTTTCAAATAAATTCCCCGCGTCTTTTTGTCGACTCAATTTACGCATAATAATTAATATATTCTCCCGAATATTCCCTTGGGATTATTTGCGCGCGAATATTTCCGCGGGAACATTTACGCGGGAACATTTTACGCGGGAAAATAATGTGCGCGATTATTCTCGCGGGAATATTTCCGCGTAATTATTTACGCTATTAATAATTGCGTTAATAATATTTATTCGTAATATTTATTACGAAAAAATCATTCTAGATAATTATTTACGCGAAAATATTATTATTTGTAATTATTTACGCGAAAATGTTATTTGTAATAATTTATGAATATGTATCAATAAATAATTAAATTTAGAGTGTTTTATAAGTATAGGAATAAATAACAATCAGAATGAAATTAATCATTTTATAAATGTAACAAATTGCTATCTGATAAAAATAGAATTCCGGAAATTACTAGAATCATACAAGTGCCACCATTAAGTGGTCTACAAAATTATCTGAAACTGAAGACCTATTATAATTGCCTGAAATAATCATAGCGCTTTTTTTTTATCGTGTATAGTAGCGATAAGATCAAAATATCGTGTTACAGATTACGTAAAATTGCGTAATTATTCATTTAATTAAATTCGCAATTTAATGATTAAGAAATATTTAAAAAAATCGTGTTTGAGCTAAAAATCATTAAATATATAGTTTAATAAAGATATTTAGTGCCATATTTGTTTAATAATTAATTTACGCGATTTTAGACATGTGTTGCGGCGAACGCGTAATTATTAAAATCAATGCGTTGCATATATATCGATATATTAATAAATATATATCGCTTATAGTTTGAAAACAAATTATTTGATGTTTAAAGTGTTTTCTATTATAGACAATTTTAAAATATTTCCCGTGTAAATGTTAAAAGAGGTAGAACGAAAATTGGAAGACAAACAATATAAATATTATGTAAATGTTTTGTAACGAGATTGCAAATTTCCATTTCTTCTACTGTATCTAATATGCATTGCTTATTTATTCAGATATGCCCATTAATAGTGGATGTTGTTTTTACAATAACATCCATTGCATTATTTAAATTTCGCTCTCGGCAGAATGGATATTAAAATATGTATTTTTACGTTAAAACATTTTTAATCATAAAACGTAAATATGTATTTACCTTATGTCATTATTTTCTAAACTGCTTCCAAGCTTCACATGACCGTAAATACAGTTTCTGAAAAGAAAAATGGTTGTCAATAACCGGGCTTTTATTCCATATAGTTTTTAAGGCACTAATAAGTAGTTTAAACACTCAAAAAATCATTTATATATAAAAAAACTCTCATAATTCTAATAAATTTAATCGCAAAGCTCTATCTATTTTAGTTTTTGAGTTATAGTCACTCAAACATAAGATAACAATAAGTAAAATATAAATCAAAACACGCGCGTCGAGATTTTATAAAAACTTAATTTTTTTTTAGTAACTAAACATTTAATTTCTTTTAGAATGAAGCTTAATAAACACAATGGCGCTTAGCGCAAAGCTCTATCTGTACTGGTTTAAAAGTTATAGCTACTTATCGCAAAAGTGGCATTATGTTGAATATATATTTTATGGTATGTATTACGCGGTTTTAGTAATTCTTTAATTGGGGCTCTTATAATTTTTTTTTTAGAAACTCAAACTAACATTTCTTATAGAATGAAGCTTAGGAAACATAATGGCGCTAAGCGCAAAGCTCTATCTATACTGGTTTAAGAGTAATGGCTACTCAAAGTCAAAGTGGCATTTTGTCAAACATAAATTTTCTAATACATATTACGAGGTTTTGGTAATTCTTTAATTGAGGCTCTCATAATTTTTTTTGAGTAACTTAAACATTTTTTTTATTATAGACGGAAGCTTAATAAACACAATGGCGCTTAGCGTAAAGCTCTATCTGCACTGGTTTAAAAGTTATGACTACTTAGCGTAAAAATGGGATTATGTTAAATATATACATACAATACGCTTTACAAGGCTTTAGTAATTCTTTAATTGGGACTCTATTAAATTTTTTCGGTGATTCAAAATACATTTTTCTTATTAAATAAACTTTAATAAAAACAATGGCGTAAAGCACAAAGCTCGATCTATTTTAGTTTAGGAGTTATGGTTAATAAAAATGTAAATAGAATAAAATGAAAAAATATGAATTGTTAAGTTTGAGTAATTCTTTAATTGGAGCGCTATTAAATTTTTTTAGCAGCTTAAAAGTTTAATTCTGTGTAGAAAAAAGTCTAATAAATTTAATGGTGTAAAGCACAAATCTCTATTGCATTTCGTTTTTGAGTAATCTGTCCTCAAAGCCATAGTGACATATAGTAATATGCCAGCTAGGAAAATAGGTCGGGTAATCACATTTAAAATTTAAAATCAGTCGTCCATTTTCAATAAAATTTCCCCGCGGTAATGCAATTTTCTATTTTCGATGCATGAAATATGAAACTGACAAAGTTGATATTAACAAGATGAGCATAAAACGTCGATCGGAATATATGCTCCGGAACATTTTCCCAATAAAGTCAAACGAATTTGCATACGTCACTCAAAAAATATATATTTTTTACAATTTATAAATAATAGCGTGAATTTTAAAAATATGCTCCCCCATGTGGGGCTCTATAAAAAGCGGTAACTGCATAGTAAAATAAAGTAATAATGAATAAATTGTCGCGAAAAGTTACTCAGTAGAATTGTATTATTTTTAACAAGTTTAAAACGACGGCGTGAAACATATGCTACCCTTTTTGCATACAAATGAGTTTGGTGGCCTTTTTGACTCCGGGACGTCAATGTACACTCAACGATCATTTATTTACTAGCTTTTCTAAAGATTTTCACTACGCGATAAACTTATTTCACTGTTTAATCAATATTACAAGACAATAATTACAAAAGCGATTTAATAATAAATCGTGATACGGCGAATCAAATAATTGACCGAAATACAAAAATTATGAAGTAATTTTCTATCGATTGCATCAATTGTTCGTGTTTTATTATGATGGAAATTCAATATGGATTCAATTCTGTTGGAATATCGCGTGACTTCAGAACAAAGAAAATTAAAAGAAAAGGTCAATACGCGTATTGAGTCCGGGCGTCTAAGTTACCTTGGCGGCAAATGCATCGTCAGTCGCGCATAGAAATAATCACGCGCGGGGTTTCAAATAGCTTAAGTTTACGGCTGAGAAAAATGAACTTTTACGTCGAGTAAAAATTGTAATTATATTATTTTTTTTTAAAAGTTTCCCCCAACACAAAATAAACAACGTTTCATTTTGTTAATGGCTTTTTGAGTTTGAAACTCGTATATTCTTTTCCGCTTACTGAAATTAATTTTAAACTCCGTTGCAGGTTGTAGTTAAATATGTAATTAACAATTAATAGTTTGATTATTAATTAAAATTGTTGAATCTATTTTAAGTTACGTGGAAATTACACAAATAAAATTACGGCTCGAGTTTTCCATATGTTATAATATAAGTTTTAATTTAAATTGAATTAATCGTTTGTTCTTGTTAGATGCCGGAGTCTATTAGTAACCCTTGTACACTAAAGATTTACTGGGAAGTTTGTCGGTTCTATGTTCAGATGGATCACATTTCACATGAGTGCTGTTTCAACTAGGTCAAATTATACATCTTTGTAGATGTGTATATAACGTTATAGAACTTAAAGCGAGACTTTTTCAAAGTAGTATAGTCAGTTTTTTTACTTTTTTAGGTAAACTATGCGTTATATCGAAAATTGTATTACTTCATAAATTCAAGATATTAAAATTTTTTACATTTTTTATTCGAAACATTTTTCGATACGACTTTTCGTTTAAGTTTTATGAACAGTTTAAAATCGTTTAAGGCGTAGCGAAACTTAAAAAGTAGTATGTTTAGTTTTTGTAGTTTTTAAGGAAAACTATACGTTACATTGAAAATTGTATTACTTAATAAAATAAAGAAAACATAATTGCCTACAATTTTTATTTGAAAGATATTTCGAAATAGCTTCCGGTTTCACTTTTATGAACAAATGAAAATCGTCCGAATAAGAAATATTAAATAATTACGTCAGGCAATTCATTTCTTTTAATTGCTTTTCCGGTATCGTACTCCAGCGAAAAGCGACCGCATTCTTCAAAAAACGCGAAGCTTTTTTTATCTTTCAAAGTGTCACTCAAAAAAACGACAGTGTTCAGAAAAATTACAATTGTGTATTATTTAACGAAACTTTTCAGCGCTAATGCACAAAGTGACGCATCACGTTCTCCGACCTGCCAATCAAGTTGCCAACATACGTAAAACGAAATCAAACGCATTTTTTTAAAAGAATCGACAGCTTTCACAAAAAAAAGCTTTATTTTTTCAAAAATCACGAGATATTACAATTACCATCCCGAAATGAATTTTTTCCGGGATTGAGGAGTTTTAGCGTAAAACGCAAAGTTTACATTTAAATACGTAAGAAATGGACGCTTCTATAAATAATCACAAAAGCTCTAATAGGATTAAACGCTGCCGCCTGGCGGCGGTGGGAAGAAAAATCACCGCACCACTTTCTGTAGAAATGACAGCAAAGGGTCGGTAATGACCTGAGATCAAATTGAGAAAAATTATTCGTAATTTTTAAAGCTTTTTTTTAAATTGCGTTCCCTCCATGACAGCTTTTGTTCGCGATTTCTATATTCATAAAAAAGTTATCATTTTCCTCAATTACCCAAATCAGATTAAAAAAAAATAAAAGTCACACCACTTCTTTACAATTGAGATCAAATTTAATATTTCATAAAAATAAAAACCCCGCGCCCCATGCAACCCCCGGAAAACACATATATGTGTGCCGCACACACATACACAGTGCGCTGAAGCGTAAATAAATTATTGCTTAAAAAATAATCATCCTTGGGAGGAAGCTGGGCCAATTTTGGGAACAATGAAGGATAAATTTAATTATTTCAATTTTGCTCGAGAGAATTTAAAATCGTCTCGGAAAAAGGGTTGATGCACGCAAGATACAAGGACGCGAATGAAAATTAGATTTTAAGGGTTAAACGTCGTAAAAATTTATTCGTAACAGTGTAGCGCCCGCGTTTAGAAAACGCCCGTTACACTAAACTCAAACAATAGACGATGGTAACAAAAGATTAAAACATATCAAGCAACGCCTGTTTCGTTAAATAATACATTTTCGGGCGTTTTTCTCTTTTGAAAACCTTTTCAAAAGAAAATCGTTTCTTTTTCTCTAAACAAGAAAATTTAATTTTCCAACACCATTGTTCAACTTTAATAACTTCCCCGTTCACTATTTATCTACGTATTTATTTTTTAAATTATCTAAAACAATTGTTTGCAATTAATACTAAAATAAATACGCGAAAGTCTTTTTACGCAAAAATCGCATTTTAAATAAAATAATTGCCAATTTATATATAAAACTCATTTATATACAACAACATTTAAAAATATCTAAAACCATTATTCGTAATTAAAATCAAAATAAATACGCGTAATTTCTAACTATTTTTTACGCAAAAATCGCATTCAAAACCAACGACGTAAATAAGCGCAAAATATACGAAAAAAAACTATATTCAAATAAAATAATTGGCAATTTATTACAAAAATATTTATATAAATAAATATTCAAAAATGTCGAAAATAATTATTTGTATTTAAAATTAAAATAAATATACGTAATTTTACGTAAAAATCGCATTCATAATTCATGACGTAAATTAGCGTAAAATATAAAAAAAATTGATATCAAATAAAACAATCGTCAATTTACGTAAAAAAATTTTAATGTGAACGAAATATTTTTTTCCATTATTCTAAAAAAACGCAGTACAAAAAAATTAAAATAAATAAATAAATAATGCGAAATTGTTATTTGACGGATAAAAATAGTTATTATTGTCAAAGAACATTTGTCACAACTGTCATAGGTAAATATTTGTGTAACAAAAAAAAAAAACGGGACCATAAATTCGCTAGTAACATAAATTGCGAAGCACACAATTTTTATTACGTACTTTTCAATTGTTAACATTACCAAAAATAACATTTTAACTATCGCCGTATCAATTCGCTTTATCGATTTGCGAAATTGCGAAAGCGGTACAAAATTTTAAAATACTTTAAAACTGATTTTTGAGCTACGCTATTGTCTTATATATCTTACAGATTCTTCACTGACACAATTAGAATACCAAAACATTTATCAACGCAAACTTTCGCGTTATATCTTACTTAAAATATTAAAAATTATTATTTCCAAAAGGGAAAACGCCACGAAAATTTATAAGTAACTGTAAAGTGCGATGCATTAATTTGACGGGGAATTTTCGTATTTTTAATCTTTTTAGTTAAATTACAACGTAAACGCTTCGTTTTTGTTGCAAAACTTATTAATAAATGACCAATAATTAATTATTTACTATTATTTACGGTTAAAACGAACATAAATACGTTTTATCCGGCTATTACGAACATAGAAAAAAATTACTTACGTGTAAAGTATAGATGCCCGTTTGAAATTTCGTATTTTTCATTAAATCAGGCGAATTATTAGTCAAATGTATGAATTTAGTTGCAAAAACTATTAATAAATTATAAATAGTTAATTATTAACAATAATTAACCGTTAAAACAGACATAAATGCGAAATATTTGAGTTTAACTGCAGTAATATAATGCGGGATGCGTTAAAAATATCGTATTTATTTATAAATGAGTAATTGGTATAATTATCGCATAATTAGTTGATTATTGTTGTAAAACTTATTTATTATTGATAAATCTTTAATTATTTGGTATGATTAACGGTTAAAATGAACTTAAACCCGTAATATATGAGTTTTAGAGAAATGTAATGCGGGCTAAATAAATTTTGGCACTGGATATTTTTCGTAATTGATTAATTAGTGTAATTATTACATAATTAGATGATTATTGTTATAAAACTTATTTATTAATGATAAATCTTTAATTATTTGGCATGATTAACGATTAAAACGACCTTAAATTCGTAATATATGAGTTTTAAAGAAATGTAATGCGGGATAAATTAAATTTGGCGTTGCAAGTTTCGCATTTTTTTTAAATGCGTAATTAGTGTAATTATCGTATAATTAGTTGATTAGTGTTGCAAAATTTATTTAAAACGGATAAATATTTAATTATTTAGTATGATTAACGGTTAAAACGAACATAAACGCGTAAAATATGAGTTTTACAGCAATTTTAAATAAATGTGTATGAATTCGGCGTTGGAAATATCGTATTTTTTATGAATAGGTAATTAGTGTAATTATCGCATAATTAGTTGATTATTGTTGCAAAAATTATTCAAAATGGATAAATCTTTAATTATTTTGTGTGATTAACGGTTAAAACGAACATAAATGTGTAAAATATGAGTTTTAAATAAATGTAATGCGTAGTATGTGAATTTGGAGTTGGAAATATCGTAATTTTTCGAAATGTGTAATTAGTGTAATTATCGCGTAATTAGTTGATTATTGATGTAAAACTTATTTAAAATGGATAAATTGTTATTTATTTGTTATGATTAACGGTTTAAACGAACGTATATACGTAATAAACGAGTTTTATTGCAATTTTGAAGGAAATATATTTTTTAATTTGTTTGATATATTTAGATAAATTGTTAATTTTAATTATAATTGATTTAGTAATTATTAACGGTTATAACGACAATAAATGCGATTGGTAGTGTTTTTATTAAATTTTGGTGAATGGAAATTATAAATTCACAATTTTTGTCGAAGTATTTTTTATGCTGTTCACGTTATCGGCGCGCAAATCTGTTCGTGAACTTTACGCTTAAAAGTTACGCGCACGAAACTAAGATATAAGAAGAAGCAGCCGCGGATGCTGGATATATAAAAATAAAAACTGAAATATTTTGCTTTGAATTTAAATTATTTCAGGCGCCACTACATTAAATGGCGGCTTATCTCGTCCATATCTTAAACTATTACATATTTCAACGAAAAATTACGTAATTACGTTTTTCATTTTCCTGAAATATTTCTTAAGACTAATTTTCTTGTATTTTCATTTTCCTGAAATTTTTCTTCATTCATAAATATATATAAAATATATAGATTTTGAACTAATTTACGATTTTCTTACGTAAAAATTAATATACGCGATAAAAAAACGCTGTAAAACGTAAAAAAAATGTTAGACAACTGCAACAGTTACCATAAGTGATTTTACGTATTTATAAAAGTAAGGGCAACGACCGCGACTATTATCTCGACGAAAACAATCAGAAACGTAAAAATACGAACTGCAAACGTGCACCAGCCATGGATACCAGGACAGCAGGGACGTACGTCATAAAAAAAAAAAACGCAAATAAATTATTTCTGAGTTCTTTTGCGCATGCAACCCGATATATATGTTATTGAAATACGTATTTATGTAATTCAAAACGCTGTAAAACGTTAAAACTCCTTATAGATAACTGTAATGGTCTTCGTAAGTGCGTATGTATTTATATACGTAAGGGCATCGACCGCGCGTATTATCTGAACGAAAACAATTAGTAACGTAAAAATACGAGTTACAGATTTATTTTTGTAAGGAACAGCCATGGATACCAGAATACTAAAGTAGTAAAACGTATAGATACGTATAGAAAAATATATTTACGTGTTTGATTTGCGTAAAAAAATTACGATTATTTGTGTTTTAAATAGTTTAATTACGAATAGAAATAATTATGTACATTATTAAAAAAAATATTTTTCGCGTTTTAAAAATGGCGTACGTCGATTTAAATTCCTTATAGACGCCTGTAAGTCACTTATAGTGTTTATATACGTAGGGCTTTAATTGCGTCGAGAATCTCAACGAAAATATTAAAAATACGAGTCGTAAACTGATTTTCGTAAGGTGCAGCCATGGATACCAGGATAATAGCGTAATAAAACGTATAAATACGTGTAGTAAAATATGTTAACGTGTTTGATTTGAGTAGAAAATAAATAATTGTAGTGTTTTTAAATAGTTTAATTACGAATAGAAATAATTTAGTACATTATTAAAATATATATTTTTTATTGATACAAAATGGCGTACGATGAATTAAATTCCTTATAGATGACTGTAAGTTACTTATAGTGTTTGTATACATAAGAAAATGATGAAAGTTAAAATATGTGAGTTGTGAATTTGTTTTGATGACTCCCAGCCATGTATAGCTGGATGGCAGGAGTATGGAAAGTTGTTAAATGGGTTTTGTAACGTATGTAACTAGATCTGTACCGCCTATAGAAATGAATTGAAGTGTGATAAGAGAGCAGGGGAACAAAAAAAAAATTTGTAGTGACGAATAGAAATTTGATTGCTGGCGCATGGCCACCGAAAAGATCAAATTGCTCGTAGTTATTTGTTGGCGGTGCCAAGAGCCGTAGAAGTGCCCCCCCCCCCGCACGCCCTCAACCTATTGTCTGAGCTATAAATACGGCTTAGTGGAGTCAATTTTCGATGTTGAGTGACAGTTTGAGCAATTGCCATATTTGGGATTGTCGCGTTTAATTATAACCGATTGCCCTTTTCTGTGGCTGAATTCGCCGTTTATTTTAAAGTTCAAATAGCGGTGTGTTTACGCCGGTTATCTTTAGATTAGATTAGCGACAACGTGGCCCACTTTTTTCTCGCTGTTATCGCACAGCAGGTTTATTTGATTTAGATAAAGAACTTAAAATGCAATCTATGTTTGTTGGAAATTTAATATGTGTTTTTTTTTTTCACGCATATTTGTACAATTTTATGGTAAAGTTAAGCACGATTGGAAATGTTCGAACACCACCTGTATGGAGATCTATAAGACCTGTTACGTTTTTATTTCATACATATTGTATTTTTTATTTTATTTCATATATATTTATTTGAGTAGTTTCTTTTTGTACAAATAAATTTCTATTGGTGATTTTGTGCACCTGTTACGAAATCTATATGATCTGTAACTGTTATTATTTTGTTATTTGCAACGAAATCTGTAAAATCCATATAATTACAGATATATACATACACACATACATACATACAGGTATACAACAGGCATACATACATACAGAATTTTATACAAACATATTTATAGACATATTTACAGTTATACATACAAATATATTTACAGACATATTTACAGATTTTCATAGACATTTATTTATGGATATACAAATATAAATACATACATATGCATACATACATACATACAGACATACAGTCATACTTACAGACATTCATAGATACATTTATGGATTTACTTACAGACAGACATACACATACACATACACACACACACACACGCACGCACACACACACACACACACACACACACACACACACATACATACATACATACAGAATTTCATACAAAAATATTTAGACTTACTTACGGACATTCATAGACACATTTATAGATTTACTTACAGACATATAAACACACATACATACGAAAAACACACACACATACACACACACACACACAACACACATACACACATGCACACACGCGCACACACAGTAAATCTTATTTTTTTACGAAAAATTGACAAAAAATATTCAAAACAAACACACACACACGCACACGCACACACACACACACACACACACGCATACACACAGCGTGCTCACATTTCCGTAACGGTTGTTATAGTCATCCAGATTTTTGTATCCGGCGTCGATATATATATATATATATATATATATATATATATATATATATATATATATATTTATTATCAAAATCGAACAATGAAAAGTATTGGAAGATCCGTATCATTTCAATTGCCTTCCGCAACCACATACAGACCTGCATACATACATACATACAGACATACAGAGCATACATACAGATATACATACAGAACATATGTGCCTAGCCGGTCCTGAAGTATCACACGCTTCAGGACCCCGATCTGTTTTACAGAACTCACGTAAGCAGAAATATCAGTCGCGATTCAATAAGCTTACTCGACAAACATACATATTTCTATAAGTATATATAGCTTTCAAATAAATTATTTTCATATTTATATATCTATATATATATAAAAAAAAATTAATTAAAATAAAAAAATGAAAATACTCAACAGGAGACTTTTTTTATTAAAATAAGCGCGCACAGTAAAACTCTTATTATTAATATCAAAATAATTAAATGTGTAATTATATGAGTATTATTAATAAAAAAAAAAAAAAACCACTTACGTATTGTTGCTATTGGGACTCTGTTTGCTGTATGGATGAACCCTATTAGCGTTCCCATCGAGGGAGCTCTGCGAGGGGCTGTTCTGTCCCCCATTGGGCACATTTTGCCCGCCGCCCGGCGAGATCTTTCCCGCCAGGGTGTCCAGCGAGTGCAGCATCCTCTCCGGCGACCGTTCACACTCTTTATCGGTCAAATTAACACTACCACTATTATCGCATGCATTTGTATCACATTTGCTGTCGGCATACGAACTACTTAACGGACTGATTCGATGATCACCTGAGGGGCGGCGGACCCGATATCCGCGGACAAGATAACGTGTCCTAGCAACCGTCGGCTGCGATAACTTCGTTGCCAGGGCCGTAATCAGGCGAGAACGGCGGGCGTCGCTGCAGCCCGCCGTACCACCAGGGAAAAGGTCCGTAAGAAACACCGCGAGCTTTTCTACACCCACCCCCAAACGCACAGACTCACTTTAATAAATCCTTCAAAAATCCCGTTCATTAATTGTAACAACAATTATTATTTAAATCACCTTCAATTTAATGAAAAGAAACGGCACTAACACTTCCAGCAGATCATAGACAATGATGCGCAAGAAGAAGACGTTGGTATGTTGATTCCTGCAAGAAGCAACAGATATAATCCACATGGTAAATGCCCAATAATTCAAACACACAACGCAGAAGTTTGATGCGACTAAAAATAGCTCCAAGACACGTCTCCCAAACAAAAAATATATATACTATTTACAACACGTGCCGCTAAGTTAAAACCAAGTGCAAAGACGCGCCATGGCTCAGACCGGAAACACAAAAAATCATAAATGACAAAAAACAAGCTCCAGGTTTGTTAGTCTTAAAAAATCAGGAAGCTAAGGTACTCCGTTCGGTATCCGGTCAAGAAATGAAAATAATATGTATTAATTCAGGAATTATTTAGATAATTAATAAAAATAATAATAATGTGTTTGTGTGTGTGTGTGTGTAAGAAGTAAATGGTGATAAGAACGTAAGATAAGAAAAACACACTTGTATATTTAAATAATAACATATCTTAGAAAGATGGTAACTGGTGAAAAAAACGAGATCTACACTTATATTAGAAAATCGCCGGTAAAGAACAACAAAACTCACAAATGCGCACAACCCTTTGCGGAAACGACAATTCGGTAGTGGTTAAAAAATCGCCGACAACATATATTTGTGTATGTGTGTCTGGTTTGACATAGACCACGGGAGCGATGCAATTCGTGACGTGCTGGCGTCGGGTACGACACCGTCAAACTGGTGTATCGGGGACGCCGGTGGCTCGGGGGCGGCAGACGTCGAAACGCATGCGTGATCGGGGACGACGCTTGCCGCCGCCGACGTCGGCGTTCACAGTAGGCGCCCCCATCCTGCGTCCGTCTAATGATGTGCGATATGTGTATAATGCATTTCAGGACCAGGCTACGCACAGGATTCTACGCAGGTCGGTCGAACACCAGACAGGTGTAGACTTCCTGTACCACTACGCATGTGACATATTCTCTGTACCCTTACTGAGTCGTGTATATAATCGAAAACACTTACATACGCTCATGAAACGCTACAGATGCCACAGCAATATCATAGATACTCAAGGAACAGCATACGTCATTAAATAACAGTATTAATGCTTCAGGAATCATACAGACACTTCAGGAATTAAACAGAGGTTTTCGAAAACATACAGAGGCTTCAGAAATCATACAGAGGCTTAAAGAAGAATACAGAGACTTAAAGAAGAATACAGAGGCGTAAAGAAGAGTTCAGAGACTTCAGAAATGTACACAGACTTAAAGAAGAGTACAGAGGTGTTTAAAGCAGTGTAAAGAGGCTTAAAGAACAGTACAGATGCTTAAAGAAGAGTACAGACGCTTAACGAAGAGTACAGAGGCTTAAAAAAGAGTACAGAGACTTACAGAAGAGTATAGAGCCTTTAAGAAAAATACAGAGACTTAAAGAAGAGTCTAGAGTCTTTAAAAAAAAGTACAGAGGTTTCAGGAAGAATATTTAATCATAAAAAAGAGCACAGATGCTTAAAGAAGACTACAGAGGTTTAAAGAAGAGTCCAAAGGCTTAAAGAAGAGTGCAGAGGCATAAAGAAGAGTAAATAAGCTTGAATAAAAGTACAGAAGGTTAAAGAATTGTATTGAAGCTTAAAGAAGAATACATAGACTTAAAAAAGAATATATAGAGGCTTAAAGAAGAGTACAGTGTCTTAAAGAACAGTATAGAGGCTTAAAGAAGAGAACAGTGTCTTAAAAAAGAGTATAGAGGCTTCAGCGAAAGTACAGATGCATAAAAACGAGTACAGATGCAGAAAGAAGAGTTCAGAGGCTTAAATAAGAGCACAGAGGTTTAAAGAAGAGAACAGAGTCTTAAAAAAAAAGTACAGAGTCTTAAAGAAGAGTATAGAGGCTTGAAAAATAGCACAGAGGCTTCAGGAAAAGTATAGGTGGTTGAAAATAAAATGTATCGATATTTAATAAAGTGCGTAGATTTATTATCGCTTGGTAAAAAGTGTGGCTAGTTGGGAGATAAGGAAAATTGGAAAAGGTGTACGGAAAAAAAAAATGGAATTATAATTTACTCGGCGATTGTAAGCGATATTGACTGGCTGATAGGGCAAGCCACAGCCGCAACCGGAGCCGTAGCCGGGCACCGGCTAGAAAACTCATCAGAACCAAATCAAGACGTGCTTATCGGTCGATTTGATACCCCGCAAGGCAACGTACGCTGTTCGCCTGCTGACAGCCGGTTCGCTCCGACTCTTGGACACGGGATCGACAGCAACCCAATTAGCTTCCCGCTTCGCTGCGCCAATTAACACCGGCCGAGTTAAGCGTGACTCCTCCGCGGATTACAGATTACCTCTAATATGCCTCTGGTGGTAGTGGTACCAGTACTCAACTACAACACACAGATAACACACTTTAACCACCCCCCTCCTTTAAAATCCCCCTCCACCCCATACAAGGACCTCTAATTACAGTCAAAGGAAAATTAAGACATTTTTGTCCGACCTATAAGTAAAAATAATAATAGAAACAAAAAGTAGACATGTAGTACGGATTTTGGCTACAACCAAAGTGACACGCGGGTTGCCTACAACCTAAATGACACGCAGGTTGCTTACAATGAAGGTGACACGCGGGTTGCCTACACTAAGTAAATTAATAGCGAATGATGTTTACATGGGGAACAATGTAAAGGAACAGAAAACGACGATAGCGAACATCTTATAGAATTCCACCCGCTGGGCATTTGAGCACAATGAACTATAACAGTCGACACCATCAACGCAAATAAACTACGACCAAAACAAACTTCTAGACCACCCATCCAAAATATTACCATTTTACCACCCATTCACACAATTAAATTAAAACGTCTAAACGACAAACACCAATAATTTATATCAAATGATCTAAAATAGGGAAACATCTGCCCTAAAGACGTTTCATTCCACAAATAGATCTCAATTTATCTTATTTGATCCATGGGTGTAGGCGGTCAACAGTGCGCGTCCAGGCATCCATGGCTGGGTCAACAAGTACGCGTTTGTTTGTTTGTTCGGGTTCGTTGGTAAACAAAACCATTAACCTTCCGCAATATATGGATTAAGGTCCTTTTAAATAACACCGTCACATAAATGTATAAGGCGTGCTTTAAAATTGGTGCGAGGTGAAGAGAATAAAAAAATTGGTAGCTAGTGTTGTTTTGGGGGAATCACAGGCAAACGCACGTATACGCTGAAAATACGCAAATTCAATGAGAGTCTGAAATGCGAGCGCCGCGACGCCCGAGCGACAAAACGCAATCGGGTCATTAACTTCATCGTGTTCGAATTCTCTACTGAGAAAACCCAGCGTATTCGTATTCGTATTCGTATGGCCGTGCCAGGGAAACGATTTCAATATTCGATCTACAAAGACTCCGTGTGGCGACGCGCGCACCTTAAACACAACCGGAAAATTTCCCCGCAACTTACATTTTTTACATATTTCCCAACACACTACGAAAAATATCCTAAACACATCGAAATAAACCCCTCACTCAAAGAAATGAGCAAAACATACTTTATCATATATATATAAAAAAAAAACACCCGCCCCCTAATCGAAAGTCGTGCTAGATTTTTGGTGATGTGTTTCACATCATCCATCACCGGTCCAGCTCCACCTGATGGCGCATCAGACAGACAAACAGGCAAAGCAACAAGCCGAAATGCCAAAATCAGCGCACTCCCACATCTTGCCTGTTGCCTTTCAGTTTCACTGTATCCGGTTACTTGCCACACAAAAAAAAAACCATTCCAGATTTGAATTCAACAGTTATCTCAAACCATACCATCTTATAAACACCCCACACACACCTTATAGAAAGCTTATAGAATTACAGAAACTACCACTAGTTCATAAAAATTATTTATAATAATTACTAAGAATCTATAAAGCAAAATTGCCAATTTGCAATATACTAATAGAGTAAATCATAGTTGACCACAAACAAGGGGTGATTTTATTCGTGGTCCCCCTCCTGCAATCCCCTAATATAATTAAACGATCGATACTAAACATATATAGGTAAATTATTAGACATACACTGTACGTCTTTGATATTACGTTACGTAAAGGAAAATAAGGAAATATTACCGAGATAATTTGTAAATGCATCAGAAATAAATTTGTTTATTGAAAAAAAAATTGTTTTCTCATGTAATAAAACACAATAAAACATATTTGGACAATTATATATATATATATTATAGACATAAATACAGCTTAAGCCGTCTTTTAAACTTATGAAAATTGAAATAGGCAACCAGTGTGTCTTATTAGGTCGTGTCGGAATCCGAAATAAGTGTCTACGTTTACCTACAACTATTTTGACCTTGAAATAGGCAACCAGCGTGTCACGTATGGAATCCTTGCTACATATCTACTCTTTTTAACGATTATTTTGACTAATAGGTGGTATTAAAATGTGTAGAAAAATATGTATGATGTTTTTAGGGGTAATATATTTAAGTAGATACTAGAGAGGTTTGCGTTGAAGCAAAGCACCAGTAGTATAAAGCGATAACGCGATATCTCGACTACGCTCTTGCACAGTATTAGAATACGGCACGCCATAAATACTGTCGCAAACCTAGACGGCGTATCCGAAGCCAAGTGGAGCACATGGGGTCCAGGATCAACCCGACAATTCTAATTTATTATCCATGGTTGTATGGTCACCGAAAACAGCCCACTCCCTCTGGGCATTTATTTAGAGATACTTAATAAAACGTTTCAAGACATTCGAAACGATATAATCGAGTTTTATTACTCAAATTATTATCTAAGTGGGTACGGTGAAAAATATGTTTTCATATATTTCGTTCATATAATGGTTAATGGAGTCATCAACTAGTATGTGATAGCTCAATGCAAACTGCTAACTGGTTGGCGTTCTGTTTAATTAAAGCGCCACCACCAGCAGACGAAACTACCCCTTAATCTAGCGCTTTAAGGACGGGGGAAACGAAGGTGAACGCGTGCCATTGTCTGCCCCGGAAACCACCCGCGCTCGTAGTGTGAGACCGCGTAATAAATCCCAACGTTCTTGCGTAAATCTTGAGCAGTGAACCCAGGGAAACAACCACTGGTTTGTGT
Organism: Nebria salina; assembly: GCA_944039245.1. Taxonomy (NCBI): domain Eukaryota; kingdom Metazoa; phylum Arthropoda; class Insecta; order Coleoptera; family Carabidae; genus Nebria; species Nebria salina. The sequence continues at coordinate 649,764 of OX063282.1, forward strand.
GGGACAAAAGGTGCAACAACCCCCCAAAGATATTATTACAACTGGATAACTGTTTTTCAAACACAAATATATGCTAAAAGCTCTTAAGCTCGATATAGGCCACCAGTAACACACCTTGACTGTGCGGGTTGCATAAAAAAGTAGACTTACTACAGATGCCAACTCTTTAAGCAGGTTGCCTACTTTACACTCAAGCGCTTTCAGTGGTTTTTGATCAATAAGCAAGTCTATATTAAATGTACTATATCCAAATGTGTTTTATTGTCTTTAAAACACAGAAAATAATAAATTTCTTTCATATTTATGACTTATACATTACATATATAAATGTATGTAAAAATGTAAATAAAATAATATTCATTCCTGAAACAGTATATTATATATTAAATATCTATTAATCTGTAATGAGGGTCGTTTATCGGAAAATTAATCGGGACTATGAATAGATTTGGTGTAAAAGCTGCTATTAACAGTGTAAGGGATGCAATGGAGATAGGATAGTGTGGCATATTGTGTAAGGGATCCACTAATAAATATGTCTATGTATACGTAGTTCAGCTGAGCTGAACGTAGCGCCCTAGCGAAAACTGAACTTCCAAGTGAAGTTTTAAGTTTGCTCCGGGGAGTTGCGTTGTATTCTGAGTCGTGTCGCGTCGCTGCCGTGGCTTAGCAGCAGGCAGATGCTAGATTAGCGGTTTGAGACAATTAACGCGCATCCAGCATTAACTGCGTACTTAATCTTGGTGCTGCAGCAAACTTGGGCACATGTGCTTGCGCGCAAATAAAAGGCGCGCGGCTATCCGGGTAACCATGGCGCTGGTTAGCGAGCGCGAGTAAAGATGCATAGGATTCCTATCGTATATAGACGCACCGAGGCCTGGTAATCCTATTAGTGGGTTTCCCGTACTTCATTAGTTAGTTCGCGTGAGTTCTATACCTTTGAATAATGTACACACCCTACGTATATACCGCATTCTAATGATGTGAGTGAAAATCGTTTACTGGCTGTCGAAGACACTACACAGCGTTTAATAGAACAATGGAAGCTCACAAAAAAACCATTATTAATTATGATTCATCTTTATTTAACTAGACAACCACTTCAAAAACAACAAAGCTCACTTTTCTACCCACTACCACAATATATAAACTTACACCTACATATATAAAAAATCATTACTCCTAACTTCATAAACATAAAAAAATTGCCCATCTCAAAAAATAATATCTAACTATATATAAACACAAAAATAAATTATCAGCTACAATGTTTAACAACTGCAAGAATTACAGCACTAAATATCCATAAATAACAACGAATTTTAAGCGAAATCTACAAGAAAATTCCTATCGTCTGGTTTGTCAAAGTTTAAACAATCAAAAAAATTTTTGCTTCTCAAATACTCATAGCCAACTATTTTTTAATACAAAAATAAATTTGCAGCCAAATTAGCTGAAAATTGTGAAAGTTACAGGCCTAAACCTTCGTTGATTGTAGAAATTTGTAAAATATTAACTGCTGATGTGCATCAACATTTTTTAAACCATCCTATCACAAATATGTATAAAGATAAAAAATTTTAATTTTCAGGGAATTATACTCAACTATTTGTTAATACAAAAATAAATTGTCAATTAAATTGATTAAAATTTGTGGAAGTTACAGGCCTAAACATTTGTTGATAGTAGAAATATGAACTGCTGATATGCATCAACATTTTTAAACCATCCTAACACAAATTTGTATTAAGATAAAAAATTGTTCTTTTCAGAAAATTATACTCAACTATATATTAATACAAAAATAAATATTCAGTTAAATTGGCTCAAAATTGTGGGAGTTATGGTGCAAATTCTTACGTAATACTATTTTGTGGTAAATGTTAATTTCGAATAGACTTTTTATGTGATTTATGTTAAAATATATTTATGATAGCTGAAGATATATTAAAGCCACTGAAACCGCCTGAAGACGGCTAATGTGTAGTTTAAAAAGGTGACAGTCGGTTTGTTTTGGTTTACAACACATAAATGTATGCCAAGTCGCCCTACAGACAATCCCGGACTTTTTTGGCATCAAACCCAACAAAGAAAGAGAAAATGATTTAATAACTTTGATAAATGACGTCGTCCACACACAAACACACCCACACTTGTGTCTGCCCCGGGATGATACTTCTTCGTTACAACCCTAGCGAACGCTTTCGAAAAAAAAAAACTTAAACGAGCTCAGATTATGATTATGACGGCACTAAAAACTTTTCTTTTCAACAAAAATAAAAGAAAAGAGATATATTTTTCCCAAGCGGAGACTTTGTTTTAGCCGTATACACAATTCTAGGGAGACCTGGTGCGCAACTATAGTTCAAAATAGTACTACATTTACGTAAAAGCTAAGCTAAAATTAGTAGTTTATTTCTCACCCAATAGGAGTTTCTGTGAGGGGCTCAGAGAACGCATCAATCGGTAAATCTTCAAAATCCTGAAAGGAGAATCGCTTTTAATGAATTTATCGCAAATAATTAATAAAGGACTTTTAATCTAGTTTATTTAAACACCGCCAAATTTTTAGAGGTAGGCAACCAGCTTGACTGGGTTCGAAATCCGCACTGGGTATCTACTTCTAATACCACCCGCACATCCTAGGTGATTCACTGGTTGCCTGACTCTTTGAAATCTTCTGGTAGTTTGTTGTAAGTCGGTCTGTGTTCAGAACAGACCACTCTGTGATCTGACTTTTATATACTTTCTCAAACACACCACTACAAACACCCGAGCTTTTTAAGCTCGCAACCCGAGCCAGGAATAACAGGACGCGCATATTGATTTTACGATGTTTTAACATTTTTATTATATTGAGCTGTGGTTAATATGAGTAAATGTTTGCCTACCTCTAAGCACGTGAAGAGTGAAATGTCTTGGAAATCATCTTCGTAGCTTTTCGGTATTAGGGTATTCGTTGGGTCGCTCATTTTCTTTTAGAAAAAAATTATTTTTTTTTATGGAATTCTGAATGTTTCACATTGAATTTGTTACACGTAAGAGTCCCGGACACAGAATTTCAGAACGCACTATTGAAGTCACATTATTTTTTCTTTTTTTGACTACGAAATTTTACGAGAAACACGGACAGAATTTTGAATTTTTATTTGATTGACGTACGGTAAATTTTGTTTCTGTTAAATGCAACGCCATGCAGACCACCAAAATAAAAAATATACTGTCGCTAACAAATGAATTTAATTATTTATTGCATACAAAAATTAACATTAGTCAATGTGTATGTCTATATGTATGCATGTATCTATCTTTGTATCTGTATGTATCTGTATGTGTCTGTATGTCTGTATGTAGTTATTTTTACGTAAGTTTTCAAATTTCTTAATAACCTACGCCTAATTAAAGAGCTGAAGTTATGGCGAGTTAAGTATTTGAGGCGAATTAATTTTTTAACATTTTCCTCGCTTCTTGGAAACATAAAAACTGGCGATAGAGGGTGAGATCGTCTGCTCACCACCCTGCAGTACCCAGTTTTAGCCCCCTTAGCCACTCAAACTCTGTTCAGTTTCGCTTAGTGGTCGTAAAACAGTGTACATCTCCGCAGAGTCGACTGCGAAGCAGGCGAGAAGCAGTTTTGAATAATTGATAATTTAATTTCTGCAAATACCTTTTCGCGCATGAATCTTGTATTGGGACGGAAACGCGTAAAGCGCATGCGTGCGCTGGATGTCACTAGCGTTGATTAGATTCCACCGGATATCGGCGTCACGACGTTTTTATATCGCTGAGCGTAGCGTTTTTCCGGGGGCCTTAGGTGTCGTTCTCGGTCACAGGGTAGATTTTTACATTTCCACGAAATGGACATGTTGCATTTTCCGTCACGTGTTCACATTTACAGCGAGACATTCGTCATACGTCGAACACCAACCCAATCGATATTTACAGGTAGGGGAGAGCACCCTCGTAGTGGACTCCGGGCAGACGCAATACTACGACTTGAGGATGTAATGGATCCCTAGAGGGGTTCTTTGTGGCCATGCCAGCCTTTTTAATTTCAACCGGAACTTAACCAACCCTCATTACTCCATATTCCGGTCATATGTGACCACTTTTCTAAATAAGCTTTCTTAAAAAGCAACCCTCAGTACTTTAAAAAAATATATCTACCGATATTTGGGTACCATCTGCAGTTATGGTCTATAAAATAGACCAGGTGTTCCGGAAACACAATGGTTACCTTGGTAACACATTCTATATTTGGGAAAGTTTAGCCAAAACTAGACTACGCGAAATTATATTTCAGGACATGTCCATTATTTTAAATTATATGTCGTTGCGTTTTATGACGACTGTCCCGTATTTTTGTGTTACTAATGGAAACGTCGTAAAATGGGTGGAAGGGGGGGGGGTAAATGCTAGTGCTCTTATGGAACTATAAAATGCATATAGGGCTAAGGGAAATTCGGTGGGGTTTTTTAATATTTGGGTGGGTGTCTATTGGTGGAGTTTCTTAAATAAGATTTGTCGGCTCTGGTGCGCATATGGTGGAAAATATATTTCCATTACGCAATACACGCTAGCGGAAAATCGAATAACATTTCTCGGTAGGGAAATGCATTTTGCAGCATCGTAGAAATGACAGGATGTAATTTCCTAGACGCATGTTTATCGGAAAATTGAAACTATGCAATCGAAGATTAGCATTGAGGATTTAATAAAGAAGCATTGGCGTAGCCAATGCTTCTCAATGTTAGAAAACAGTCGTAGACCTTATAGATGTTTACTTAATAGGATCTGTTCACTTTAGGGTGGGTTCACCCAGTGGAACGAGTGACAACTGTACAGAACAGTGTCGAATTTAAAAAGCAATTTTCCCCTCCAACGAGCACTGTTTTTCCAGTCCGGTATCGCCAAAGATTGTCCTAATAACCTGTTGATTTCCCATATTACACCTAATTGTCCCTAACAAATCTACTAGAAATATGTCCCATATTGATTTAACAATTGCAGAGTAGTCTAGATTTTAATAAAGGCTTATCAATTGTCATGGCAGACGTATTCACTTAAATAATAAATGCGACAGCAATGGAGGGGCCGGAACAGGGAGATGTGTCTACCTGTCATTTTAAATCCGTCAACTGTTAGAGAGAGGAGGGGGTTTTAATAGAAAATTATTGATCCACATTGCATGGTTGCTCGTTATTGATTTGAGCGTCCGTGTGAGCACCAATTGCTCGAGTTCTTTTGTCCAAGAACACACCAAGAGTACAACTCCAGGCGGTTGGGAAGTTGTGTGCAAGACAGGTCTTAAATGATGGACGACGCTTTGATTCTTAGGACGTAAAGGGCCTGGAACGGTACCGGAAATAAGACGCTTAAAGTTCTGTAAACTATTGATGCAATTTTCGGTATGGACGACTTGTGAGTACAATTTGAGAATGAGTGTGTTGACGGGTTTGAGTAAAGCTGCCCGGAACTAGTGCTCCGGCGGACGGAGGTCAGACCCGGTTTATGGCCCCGGCATCGGCAGATTAAGTGGTCACGCAGCCATTCCCAAACTCTCGCTAATTCCATGCTTTCCTACATACAACCCCCACCCCGCCTCCCACCCAACCGTGGCACGAAGTGCACTGTCTAACCACGTCGACGCTGCCGGAGTGCTATCAGGGGTTTGCTCCGGTTCTACGGCCGCTAATGTAATTAAATCAAAACGTGTCCGCAGGAATGCAGATGGACGATAACAGGTACTGGTGTATCGGCGATTTTTAATTCTTTTACTACCACATCTTCCATAGTACTACGATTACATGTTTTAATGTAAAACATTAATAAATAGACTCTCACTATTGATTTTATTTTGTTTTTTATGCAACATTCAGAGATTTATTAATAGAAATATGACATTTTTAGCTTCGCTGAATCTTTAATCTCTATCTGAATACTTTTACGTTTCGCTGAATCTGTGTGTGTGTGTGTGTGTGTGTGTGTGTGTTTTCGCTTCCCGTTTTTTGCTGTCGTTTGTTTTTCTACCTTTACCGTTTTCTGTCTTTCTGTTTCTGTCAGTGTATACTATGTTCGTATTTATATCAATATGTCTTTCTGTATTTTGTGATGTCTGTATGTTTGTATGGCTGTATGTGTCTGTATATGTCTGTAAGTGTCTGTATGTCTGTATATGCTCAAAAGTGTATAAGGGCTTTTAGTTTTTGGGTAGTTTTTAGAAATATTCTTATATTTCTTGAGTACTCTTTTCCTTTTCTTTAGAAAAGGAAAAGAGTAACCGATATTTGTCCCTGATTCAATTATGCTTAGAATAGATTCATGTGAATGTTAAGTTTATTTTTATGACGTAAATATATTTATTTATTGGATGAAATCAATAGAATTACAAATATATAGAGTAATATATGAAAATGGTTTGATGACAAAGCCATGACGCTATCCGTATTAAATATGTCACCGTAGCAACACACTTTGCGAAACTTGTTCAATGCAGATGAGACTTGGCGGGTGTTGAGGGTGTAGCACTACCTTTAATTTACATAGTCGCAATTAGTTTAGAGTACCGTAAACTTCTCTACCCAACGTGATTGTATCCAGATTGACATCACCGTTTTTGCGCGCACACCAAACCATTCAATACCATCAAACCAACGTCGCTCCTTCACTCCTTCACTGCTTCGCTCCTTCATTACTGGGAACTCGTCCAGGTGACAAAGCTTTACACCTATATCGTTAATAATAATTACTCCTGTTACTCGAACCATAGTGGCTTCATTTCACTCTTTCAGTACATCCTTAAGTTTACAAATGCAAATTAGATCCTGTCGATATCGCACTGAAACCTTGTCGTCCTTTAAAGACATTTATATACATATGTAGCGAGGGTTTTCAGCGATGTCTTAGCTCTAAGCAAACATCTACTTGTGTGTCACACTGTTTATAGCGTCCCCGGAGTATTGCGGCAATCACATTCGCCAATCACGCTGCCACTGTCGCCAGACCTACTTCTGCACCACCGGTGCCAGCGACAAACCAGTGAATTTGTTCCACGTCCGGCACTCGAACGACACGCACAGATTTACTCGGATATTTAATTCCAGATACCATTCCCAACAAATTTCTTCCATAAATTCTCAACTTACCGGATGATTTCTAGACACTTTTTTTACAATTACAAAAATTCACCTACTTAAACACTCAATCACCTATATGTCTCTGTATGTCTCTGTAGGACTCTGTCTGTCTCTGTGTGTCTCTGTGTGTCTCTGTATGTCTCTGTACGTCTCTGTGTGTCTCTGTATGTTTCTGTATGTCTTTGTATGTCTCTGTATGTCTCTGAATGTCTCTGTATGACTCTGTATGTCTCTGTATGTCTCTGTATGACTCTGTGTCTCTGTGTGTGTCTGTATGTCTGTCTCTATGTGTCTCTATATGACTGTGTGTCTTTGTATGTGTCTATCTATTTTTTGGAGGTGCATAGAATTAAATAAAAAATATATTTATTCTGACTTTGGCGAATCCACCAAAAAATCCAAATGTTGTTAGGAGGTGTCTTTTTGTGTCTTTATGTTTCTGTATGTCTCTGTATGTTTCTTAATGTCTCTATATGTATCTGTGCATCTTTATATCTCTGTACGTCTCTGTATGTCTCTGTTTGTCTTTTTATGTCTCTGTTTGACTCTGTGTGTCTCTGTGTGTATCTGTCCGACTCTGTGTGTCTCTGTATGTCTCTTTATGTGTCTGGCTGTTTTTTGGAAGTTCATAAAATTAAATAAAAAATTTTTTTGTCTTTGGCGCATCCACCAAAAAATACAAAAGTTGACAGGAGGTGTCTTTATGTGTCTGTAGGTTTCTGTATGTATCTGTATATATCTATATGTTACTGTATGGCTCTGTCTGTCTCTGTATGTCTCTGTAGGCTTACTGTATGCCTCTGTATGTTACCGTATGGCTCTGTAATCTCTGTATGTTTTATTGAGACTGTATATGTCTATATTTTTGTCTTTGAGGCTATGTTGTACTGAATGTTTGTCCGTATGTATGTATGATGCGTATACGAGTAATTATGTAGTGTTTGATTTCTAATTGGATGGGAAAGTACGCTATAGATAATTTTTGGTGAAGCGCCAAGACGTATATAAGTTAATAGGTGTGGTACAGATATAATTTAAAGTAAAGTTGATTGATGCCAAAGACAATTTGAACAAGGATCATTTAGCATCTATATGAGTGTAGCCCTAACTGGGAACTAGTGACGTCGTTTGAGTGTATTTGCTACAAAATATAATGCAATATGTTCGCGTCACCGGCAACTGTTCCCGGCCCGATGGTGATTTGTTCCCGAGGGAACCTGCGTTGATTTCCCAGCCATATAACAGGAAACCCTCTCCTAGACGCGGCTGGAAAAGCGTTAGTTGTTGCTTCTACCACTGGTGTTCGACACGTGCCCCGGAAATGTTGATGTGTTTAGAAGGGGGCACAAGAAACGAGCATGACCACGTTACGAGACCCTCTGGTCGATAGACTTTTTTAATGAAAATCCCAGACTTACAAATCTTTGTTTATTTTTTTTTTAAATTTTATTCCGACGTACCACACTATTCTATAGTGGTAAAGTTGGATTTTAGGGATGGTGGGGGTAAAAAAAAGCCTCCTTAGAGGTTTGCTACGTTTTGCCATTTATCAGAAAGTGGTTTGTAATTTTCCGTGACCAGCATGGAAAATCTATGTTTGATGGAAAATTAGAAGCGTTACATCAAAAATTGAATCGTCAAAAGTTTCGATGTGTTCTGCATTATTTGATGAGAATTTCCACTCAACTAAGGAAGACACGAAGGGGTCGAAAGCGAGTCCTGAAGCGTCCTTGTCTAGGACGAAGAGGTAACATCCGTTTAAATGCGTTTCAGAGTGCTGAAGAAAGAGACGGAAGGACTGTGTATCGCTGGTCGATCAATACTTGTACCTCTAAAAGTGGTTTTGTACCATACGTAAAATATCTATTGGATCTGAACGGTAACGGGTCGCTTGTGGAACGGTATCGGAAACAATATAACGTGGAAGTACTTGGGATTCGTGGTCTTTTTACGGAGCTAAAAGATTGTGACATGCTGGCTTGAGTTGTTTTTCTCAAAGTTAAAACTAGTTTATTATTTTCTTACCTTGTACACATTTTATTAAAGATTTGTTCATATCTGATTCCTAGTTACTTAAAATAAAACTGTTATATTTATATTTAATGAGGTTTATTTATTATTATCTCTGTATGTCTCTGTGTATCTTTGTATGTTTCTGTAAGCCTCTGTATGTATCTGTATGTCTATGAATGGCTCTGTATGGCTCTGTATCTTTCTGTATGACTTTGTATGTCTCTGTATGTGTCTGTAGGTTTTTGTGTGTCTCTGTCTGTTTCTGTATGGCTCTGTAAGTCTCTGTATGTCTCTGTATGTCTCTGCATGTCTCTGTAGGTCTCTGTATGGCCCTGTATGTCTCTGTACGTCTCTGTAGGTATCTGTAGGTCTCTGTATATTTCTGTATGACTCTGTATGACTCTGTATGTCTCTGTATGTCTCTATATGTCTCTGCATGTCTCTGTAGGTTTCTGTAGGTTTCTATATGGCTCTGTATGTTTTTATATGTCTCAGTATGACTCTGTGTGTCTCTGTGTGTGTCTGTAGGTCCCTGTATGACTGTGTGTCTCTGTATGTGTCTGTCTGTTTTTCGCATAGAATTAAATAAAAAAAATATTTTGACTTTGGCGCATCCACCAAAAAATCCAAAAGTTGTAAGGAGTTGTCTTTTTGTGTCTGTATGTTTCTATATGTATCTGTAGGTCTCTGTATGTTTCTTAAAGTCTCCGTATGTCTCTGTAGGTCTTTGTGTTGCTCTGTATGTCTCGGTATGTCTCTGTATGTCTCTATATGTTTCTGTAGGTCTTTGTGTGTGTCTGGCTGTTTCTGTATGGCTCTGTATGTCTCTGTATTTTTCTGTATATCTGATTTGCAGTTTCAGAAAATAAAATTGTATCGTTTATATTTAATGAGGATTATTTATTACGGTTTACGTATACGTAAATATTACAGATTCCTTAGGTGCACTTCGGATTTTATTGTTTTTGACATTATGAACGCAAACAGAATAACAATGCGCCACCTGTCTGAAGACGCGACGGTTGTTTTCAAATGCACCACCAGATACTGAAATAACTTTAAATTCCATCCTGAATATAAAACCAACAATGTCTCGTTATACTTTAAAAGGATTTTAAATGACCAATTTTTTACAAAAAATAATTATTCTTGGACATGGGGCCTTGCGTGCGGAAGTTAAGCGGGAATATAGATGAGTCGTTGAATTGAGCGTCTATTATTATTAACAGACTTGTGTGTATTGTTAATTTATGTAATTCGACTGCCAAGTGTGCCGGTACTCATATAAATAATTAATAAATTCAGTACTAAGGAGTGGGCAAGCAGAAGGAATACACACAGACAGACGAGCGATAAGTTGTCTAGGGGTGTATGAACGTTTTAAAATAATATTTAAATTAACTGTCTGTTAAGTATTTGAGGAGGAAATAATTATTGTAGTTAGTTTCGTGGATGTTTTGAGTGTTTGTTGCGCGTTTGCTGAGTTTATGTATATAAGAATTTATATTGCTTTTCCATGTCAAGAAATCTGAATGCCTTTGAAAATGATTTGAATACAAGTTTTGAAAAGGGAAATTAACTTGAAAAGAACTCCTTTTCCGACATCAAAGGAAGCACATATGAAATATATCGATGATTGACAAGAATGTTTAATTATTAAAAAATGTACTATCTAAACGGGAAAAGCAACGCACATCCATTGTTTATGATGGATGAGTTTTTGTATCAATGTAGTTATATATATAAATTCAAGCGTTTTTTATTGCGTTGAAATAGAGTTTAATACGAGAGGCACGATTTGTTTTTATTGCGATAAATGTGGTCAGTTCGAACAGAATTTATATTCGTTTTCCTCTCCGACTTTTTTTTGTTAGCCATTGTTCAGTTATAGTGGAAATTCTAAATTGATTATAACTACGATTTATGGTATTTTTCTTTTGCGTAATTAAACATTACAATCAAATCAATACGTAATAAAAATTCTTAGAAATATTAAGTCGGCAACCGTTTATACATCAAAAAGGGGCGGAATATATTACAGACCAAAAACGTGTCAGAGTCTACGTGTGTAGTTTATTTTTCAGCAACCCATTATACACCAAAGATATGCCGGAATCTAAGTGTCTAGTCTCCTTTTAATTTTTAGTTAACTCATGTCCTTTTCCTTAACACATTTATTTCGTATAAATAATAATTTTAAAGCCTTATAAATAAATATATAACAATTGCGCGTATTAGAAATATTATAAATATTGCGTTGCTTATTTCTATAGTTACGTAATAAAAGTATGAGGTGTCCGGACGTTTTAAATGAAACAAAACTACAAACAGAATTGTATTTATTACGTAGATTTGCGAAAAAACTTCGCACAACTCTAAATAGCTTTAAAAATAATGATAGTTTATTTTATTTGGGAGTTTAAGCGTCTTAAATTACTAAATAAAAGTTTAAGCGCAATTCAAGTGAAGAGTGACCGTTTACGGATGGGTTTATAGAAGTTATGGATTTATTTGTGGATAATTGTTTGAGTGAAGATTTTTTTTGGTATTATTTTTGGAATGAGGTTTGTAAAAAGTGTCTAAGTGTATAAAAAACGTTTAGACAAGAGTGACAGTATCTCTCCGTGGAATAAATCAAAAATAACATGTGTCGTCTGTAATTCGATTTTCTCGAAAACGTTAGAAGTGGCGTGTTATTCTAGTGTCTGTTTTCCGACGAAATATTTTCGCTCCGTTTTTATTTCCGGGCGCGTATTTTTCTAGAGTTAGTTTATAGTTGGTGACGAGCAATCATAAAATCAATCACGTTTGGTAATGATTAAAAAAAATGGTTTATTAGTTTTCTATGCGATTGAATTTTATTCTAAGTCCAATACCGCTGGGAAATTATCGGAAAAATGTTATGTATATATATATATAGAATTAATGGCGACTCCTTTGTGTATTTCTATGCATGTTTGAAATGCAAATGGACATTCGGAAAATGATTATTTTTCTATACAATTTCGTTACGTGTACGCAATTATTATCAAAATAAAATTATGCTTGTTTCGCATATTAAATGCAATTAGGGAAATTTGTGCCGCGACATGCGCACTTTTGCGTGCGCATGTTCCACTTTAAGAGTAGTTCTACCATATATAAAATATTTATTTATATATAAAACAATTTTTTTCTGAATAAACAATATGTATTTATTCATATAAAAAAAATACTTTTGCGCAACTATGCCCAAGCTTTAACTTAAAATAAATAAACAAAGCGCGCGCGTTTCTTTTTAAGAGAGTTACGACACTTAAAACATATTTTAATAAGAAAATAATTAATATAAATTGAGAAAACAATTTTTTTCCCTAATTAGGATACTTATTACGTAATATAACAAAGTAAAAAATACTTTTAAGTCTTTAGGCGTGAGGTTTTACTCAAAACAAAAATTCTAAATTAACGTAAGCGCGCGCGTCTTTTTTAAGAATTATTAATTGTGTTTTGTGCTTTAAAATATATTTAAATAAGAATGTAATTAATGGATATTTAGAAAATATATTTTGCAATATGTATTATTTTATTTAATATGGAATAAAAATTTTTTTAGTGAAAGATTTGAGTGAAAGAAAATAATCGAAACTTTGAGTTGGGTTTTTAATTTATTTATACAGTATTGATTACACGATATTCTTACTAACAGTAATTCTTAAATAATTCATTGTCGTTGTATGTGTACAGAAGTTAGCGTCATTCCCATGGCGACTGTAAGCCTAATAAATATTTTACAGAATTAGCCGAACGAATGCGATACATTTTCTGTAATATTCGTGGATAAAAAAATGTGGAAGAGATAAAAAGAAAAAATTAATTGAATTAAAATGTTGTGTTTATGTGAGGTCGTGTTTAGCGAAATAAAATCATTAAATTTTATGATCCACCTCCCGGAGCAACCGTGAATTTTTTTTATTCAATATTAAATAATTATCTGTTTACTCAAAAAACATATTTTTATGGTCGTTATATTTTTTATTTATAAATATTTACGTAATGGTAGATTTTTTTCCCGTTTGGGCCTTAAGTAATAATAATTAATGATTGCGTTCGCAAGTTTTGGAATTAAGTATCCTGGAAGCTAGGATGGCGAACATGGAACAATCGTAACTTTGAATTTACTGTCTGGAACCACAAGACATCCATGTATTGTCCCATGTTCTCTAAGTGTTCCATTCGTCCATAAATCGGTGCGAAGTTTCCAACAGTACACAACATACAAGTCGCTAAAGTTTGTCTATTCGTGCGAAATACAGACAGACAGGGAAATTAGGTTTTTAATTTTTTTTATTAATTATACATATTTAAATAATTTTTTCTATATATTCAAAATTGTGTATATGTGTGTGTTTACGTAAATAAATCCAAAATAAGCCAAATTGAATAAAATTAATTTAATTTTCGCGCAACATTTATTAAATATTAACAAATATCTATTAATTATCAACAAACATTTATTATTTGTGCGTATGTGTGTGTGTATGTGTAAATATTTCTAAAAGAAGTTGAGCTTCATAAAATAAATAATTAAATATATTGATTTTAGCGCTTCCACCAAAAAATACAGGAGTCGTAAGTGTGTTTGTGTATGTGTCTATATTTGTCTGTATGTGTTTGAATGTGTCGGAATGTGTCTGAATGTGTCTGTATGTGTTTGTATGTGTCTGAATATATCTGAAGGTGTCTGTATGTGTCTGCCGGTGTCTGTATGTTTCTGAATGTATCTGAAGGTGTCAGTATGTGTCTGTAAGTGTCTGTATGTGTCTGATTGTATTTGTAAGTGTCTGTATGTCTCTGTAGGTGTCTGTATGTTTCTGTAGGTGTCTGATTGTGGCTCTATGTGTCTTATTTGTGTCTGTTTGAGTCTGTATGTGTATGTGTATGTATTAATTCTGTATGTCTGTATATGTGGGGTTGGGGCTGGGGGTTGTGTGAGTATTTTTGTAAGTATATATTTCTAAAATAAACCGAGCTGCATAAAAATAAATAAAAAATATATATTCTGATTTTGGCGCATCCACCAAAAAATACATGAGTCGTAAATGTGTATGTATGGGTGTGTGTGTGTTATAAGTAATAATGGAAGTCTGTTAGCATATGTCCAGTAATAAATAAAAGAGCATATGTATAGTATGATAAGGACGACTAGTATAAAATCGCAATTTACTGAATTCGATAGACGATTCATTTTACGCGGCGTAAAATAACGGCGACGATAAATATATATTCGTTGCAAGCGAAGCAATGTACACATCCGTGAAATATCTAACGTATTCGGGTTATGTTTGTTGAATAGATAAACAGCACATCTATTAGAAACCGCTATATTTAGACCCGCGCTAAGATACATTCCGTTTCGAAAACTTTTAATTATTACACCCATACCGCGGCAAACGGCGGCCGCATTTTTTTTTTATTTCGGCCCCCAATCCAACCCGGAATTTCAAATGCGATATATACCTATTACTTTTTATTTCATTCCCAGTTATTCCATTCAACTCAGTTTACATGTTTTATGGAAATTGAGTGTTTGAATTTATTTCACTACATATACGATAGAAATACGTTTTTATAACATTTATAGATTTTCAATCGAAATATAAAACATATTACATACATATATATATATATATATATATATATATATATATATATATATATATATATATATATATATATATATATATATATATATATAGATACATATACATATATATATATATATATATATATATATATATATATATATATATATATATATGTGTGTGTGTGTGTGTATCTGTACGTTCTTAAAGTGTCTGTATGTGTCTGACGGTGCCTTTATGTGTCTGAAAGTGTCGGTATGTGTCTGAATATGTCTGTACGTGCTCTGCTTGTATCTGTTAGTATCTGTTTGCGGCTGTATGGCTCTGTATGTCTCTGTATGTCTCTGTATTTCTCTGTATGTTTCTGTATGGCTCTGTGTATGTTTCTGTATGGCTCTGTGTATGTTTCTGTATGGTGCTGTGTTTTCCTATATAGCTCTGTATGTTTTTGTGAGACTGAGTGTGTCTGTACGTGTTTATATGTGTCTATATGCGACTGTGCGTGTGACTTTATGAGTTTTTATGTGTCTTTATGTATCTGTAGGGGCTGTAGAAGTCTGAATTTGTCTGTATATGTCTGTATATATTTACGTATGTCTGTATGATTCCGTGTGTCCTCTGGATGTGCATAGAAATAAGAAAAAATATATATCCTGAGATTGTCGCATCCACCAAAGAATACAAAAGTCGTCTGAAGGTGTCTCGAGGTGTCTGTATATGTCTGAACGTGTCTGTATAGATCTGAGGGTGGTTTTATGTGTCTGTATGTATCTGTATGTGTTTTCATGTGTTTGTATGTATATAAAAAATTAAAATACAACGAAAGAGAATATCTTAGGGAACGCTTTGGCGTAAATTGACGCGAAAACGATGACGAGAAGTCTGTTATTTTAAACAGAACATGCTCGTTGAATGTACGAGTCAATTTCATCAAAGTTAAGACGGAAAAAAACATTCGTCCGGGGTTACACGTAATGCGAAATATATTAGATCGAGCGACGCAGATAACCGACTGGTATGAATACTTATTGATATTAAATGCGGCGCGTTTCATGAAAATGCAATAAAAAGCACAGCGTGTACTTAAGTATTATTTGATTGAGATGAGACGAGCGCTTCGATTGTATTGATTTCAGATAATTGATTCATTTTTTTCCCGCCGTGCGGTAATTGCAATTTTATTTCTAGTAGATTTGAATACGTAATTTTACCAACAAACAATTAAATTGCACATTTTTTTTATCATTTAATATCACTCAAAAAATGAAAATAATAATAAGAGTGATAAATGATGCGTACAATACATAGTCAATTTTTATCATTTATCAAAAATTATACACGACGTAAATTAATATATGCGAAATATTTTTCGTTTACAGACACACATTTCGTTTCAGGAATTCTTTCATACGCCAACAAAAGACCAGTGTCCACCTGTACGCGAATGATATTTATAGAAAAAACCACACAAAATACTCGCTTTAATTTAAATTGCACCGCAAACCAACAGAATGTCAGAAATTTCTTAATATTAAAAATACCTTACATAAAACGAATCTCAACGTATAAGTTACAGTTGTAGCCATACTATAATATATTAAAAATAATAATAAATACGTAATTTTTTAAAATAATAAATATTAATAAAATTAGTCAATAGTTTTTCGATTTTTGCGCCTCCACCAAAAAATACAAGTGTCGTAATTATGTGAGTGTGTGTGTGTGTATTGAGATAAGAGTGTGTGTAGGGTGTCTGTCTGTCTGTGTGTGTGTAAAATCAGTGATAAACAATTTCTGTGAAAGTTTTTGACGGTGAACCGATTTTTCGACGGCAATTTCAGAAAGCTATTATATTCTTTACCGCGAGGTCCTTATACCATATACCTTACGAGGCAATCAATCACGTGAATGTCATATAAACCGAGCGGACAGGTGGCTACAGTCTGCACAAACACGGCCCAGAACAAGTTAATAGATAAAGTTCATCCGGCTGCCGCCCTAAGGAAGACTGATCGCGAATGTATTGGCTGTTCGAGTAAATTGTCTACAAAAACGAATTTATTTCATACTATCACACCAAAGACATTTATTTCACCCCCTAAACCCACCCCCTCCACCCTCATTTTCCCATAAAACCACCATACATTATTCATAGTTTTATAATTACATAAAAAAAATAAACATTTCTCACCCACGAACACGACTTAGATTTAATAAAAAAACAAAAAAATTACCTGATAAAAACATATTTTAATTTTAAGTCAAAATAATTTTTAAGGAAAAAATATTTTCAGGAAAATTTTTTTGAAAAAAATGTTTCAGGAAAATTATTTTTCAGAAAATTTTTTTTACGATATTTGTTTAAAATATGTATTTGTAAAGTAATTTCATAGTTGTTTATTAAGTTGGCGTCGTGTAGGTGGGTGGAAAGCAATGAATAATTGCTAAAAGCTTCAATTGCTAGAATTTTCACCGCAATCATACAATTTTCTATTTTTTGCGAGTTTTCCACTAGAATATAAAACATAATGCCCGTTTTTGCCCCAAAGTATCAATAAGTAACTGTCTATTATACGAAGAAAACACGATTTAATATTTTATTACCGAGAAACGTACTTATACGTTCACAATTTTTTATAGGTGATATAAGAACGAAATGGACATAGAATACTAGTGGTATTAAGGCACCAAACCATAAGCAAGAGAATTGTTTAAAATAACTATAAATATGAAGTGGGATTTGGTAAATAATAAATATATTTTAAATTAAAACGTATTTTTATTTGTGAAAATATATAACAAAATAATAAACATAAGAAATATATTATTTTAATGTTTGTGGCTTGATTGCTTTGTAATAAAAACAATGGCGTATGTAAATGTACAAGTTTAAAACTTTCAAGGGAATAATATAGTTGTTTTTGATCAAACATGATGCCGAGGGCCATTTTGGTTACTTCCGTAATTGAATTTCTTGTTCTTTGTTCGCTGGAGGTTCGTTTTTATGTTTTCTTTTGACAAACAAACACGCACGACGCGTGCGTATTACCTTTGATAGCTTTTAAGCTCTGTTTGATATTCTTTCGCAAGTCTTCTTCATTATAACAACGGTTCGTAAATGAGAATTGTTACCCTTTATTAAAAAAAAATATATATTAAATTTTTTGTTGATATTTAATTCTTTAAATAATAATTCTCATTTCTGTGTGAGATATTTTCTATAGTGAATTAAATATACTGGGAATACTTTTCAGATGGTTGGGTTCGTGAGAATCTCAAGACAAAAGTCAAGCCGAGCTTCATTTGTAACGACAACGACAGATATCAGTCGGGGAATAAGTTGAGAAACTGGTAATGCCAGTCAAGCTGGGTTACGAAACCATGTTACCTTATTTGCCCATTGTAAACAGATACAAATAGCTTCTAACAGGACGAGATTGCTTGTCTACTTGATAGGGACCTTCTCTAGTGCTTGGAACAAATAATGCCATTAGTTGAGGCTCTTAATCTGTTTCAAATGAAAGGTCCTGAAGATTTTATTTATTTTAACATCTCTAGGATCTCTAAGAAAATTTAAAACAGCACAAAATCGTTTTATCCCCAAATGCATAAAAAGAAATCCATTAACACTTTAGCTTATTTAGGAACACAGTTCCTACAATTATTTTTTTATCCAACTCAATATATTTTTTTTAAATTAACAATATATTCTTTAATAATCCCTGAAAATCTCATAAATAAATCATCACTCAATTTCGAATAGTAATTTTTTTAATTTAATTTAGACTTTGCTTTATGGTTTGTTGTTCATGTACGCCTTAGCAGACTTAGGGTTGTAGTTCCTACAATTATTTTTTTATCCAACTGAATTTTTTTTTTTATGTTAAAAATATATTGTTTATTAATCCCTGAAACGCGAAAATCTTAGTCGTATCCCAAATTTTAGTGGTACATTTTTGAATTTGATTTACCAGTAGTTTTAAGATTTGTCGTCCATCACGCACCTTAGTACGTTTGGGCTGCAGTTTCTACAATTATTTTTTTATCTAACTGATTATATATTTTTTAGGTTAAAAATATATTGTTTATTAATCCTTGAAGAGCACAAATCTAAATATTGTCCCAAATTTTAGGGGTAAATTTTTGAATTTGATTTTCCAGTAGTTTTAAGATTTGTCGTACATCATGCACCTTAGTACGTTTATGGCTGCAGTTCCTACAATTAATTTTTTATTCAACTGAATTAATTTTTATTAAGTTAACAATATAATGTTTATTGATTCCTAAAATGTATAGATCTCAATAATTTCCCAAATTTTAGTGGTCAATTTTTGAATTTGATTTACCAGTACTTTTAAGATTTGTCGTACATCATGCACCTTGGGACGTTTAGGGCTGCAGTTCATACACTAATTTTTTTATTCAATTGATAATTTTTTTTTAATTTAACAATATATTGTTTATTAATCTCTTAAAATCACAAATCTAAATATTGTCCCAAATTTTAGTGGTAAATTTTTGAATTTGATTTACCAGTAGTTTTGAGATTTGTCGTACATCATGCACCTTAGGACGTTTAGGCCTGCAGTTCCTACAATTATTTTTTCCTGTTACTGAAATTTTCTACTAAAGTTAACAACACTCCAATGATTAATTTGTGAAACGGGGAATTTTTTGTATGCACTCAATTTTGAATAGTATTTTTTTAAATTTATTTTACCGATCGTATTATTATTTGTTATTCTAAATTAAAGATTTTATAGTAATTATATGTTGCTCTTGGGTTCTTAGAAGGATAACGAAAGAATTATTTATTAAAAAAAACTTTAATAATAAGCGTATATGTCTAGGAATATAATACATCTTAAGAATTGATATTAAATGAACAAGTAAGCGAAGTAGTTAAGCTTTGTGACGGTTTGAGTATGATGCAAGTTTTCATATTAATTATTTTATTCTTCCGAGTGTGTAGTGTTTGTTTGTGGGGGTGCAACAGACAATTTGTCTTGTTGCTACAATTAATTGTACTCCGTAGAGTAGTTTAGGGAAAATGCCCGACTGTTCTCGAGATTTATGCCTGACAAACAAAACAGTTTTGCTTATTTAAGTTTGTTACTTTTCTCAAATTTACTTTAAACTTGAAACGGTACGGCTACGTCCAATTGTCTGGTTGATATGGCCATCAGAAATAAATAGATTTTTTTTGAATCGTGTCCGGATATTTGACAAGTAATTCTCGTAAAATCCTACGACCGCTATGGCGAAGAAGAAGCAGGCGAATGGGAAGGATAAGAAAAATTGACACTGCTTCATGCTATGGATGACTATAACTTCAATGTGACATTTCATTTATCGAAACCACCCAGAGGTTCATTTTGTAGGTGTGTGGAACACCTTGATCGACATTCTCGACATTTGGATTGCTTTTAAATAAAAGCGATCCCGAAATAAACTCCCAGTGCCGGCTCGCATCCTTGAATAAACTCACTGAAAAGTAACTGTAAACTTCGATAAGTTACAGACTGGAACGTAAGGGTCGACAAGAAAGCATTTATACTTAAAATCCGGATTTATTTGTTTAGGAATTTTTTATATTCCTTTAATTCTTATTGTCGCGTGAAAGATATAAAACTTTTATCACTCGTAAAAAAACATATTTGATACGGATGGGTGTAATAATATATAAGTGGTATCTACGAACGGTTATGATCTAACCCGAATGCAATTATAGAAATACTTAAAATACCATTACCGAGGTATGGTTGGTTAACTAGGGAGGGTGAATCAATGGAAACATGAAAAATGTATTCCTTGGCAAGCGGGCATGCCGAGGGCGGTTAAGAAGCTTCCAAATTGTTGATTAATGATAGAAAACCGACCATTGAGCATTACTGCATAGTCAGTCGGAATAAATTTGTGATTGACGTGGAATTTCATGATTGAATAGCTTAGTCAAATCGATTTTCTAATTTTAAAAAAATTATTAAATATATATCATCATACATCAAAATACATTTAAGGGAGCCACACCCACAATTATTTTTTAATCCTAATATAATTTCTGTACCATATGACCAACATGTTAGTTAACATGTTCAGAAAAGCTCAACTTTATATCTCAATTTAGTTATGAGTAGGAATTTTTTTAATTTCGTGTATCATAGAGAACTACAGTTTTATATTAAGGCTCACCTAAGTCTATTTAGGGTTGCAGTTTTAACAATTTTATTTTAATCAACTTGTATTTATTTTTTATATATTAACAATATATTAAGTATTACTTAGTGAGACGCACAAATTTATATCATTGTTCAAATTGGAGTATTCATTTTTTAAAATTTGATTTACACTTCGAATTATGGTTAGCTGTTCATGTACACCGTAGCATATTTAGGGCTGTAGTTCCCACAATTCTCTATTCATCCTATTGATTCATTTTTATTTGATTTACCAATATACTAGTTAATAACATGTGAAACTAAAAATTTTTTATACGTATCCAATTTTTAGTAGTAATTCCTTACTTTTGATTTACCAGTAGTTTTAAAACTTGTCGCCCATCAAACACCTTAACACGTTTAGGGTTGCAGTTTTTACACTTTTATTTTAATCAAGCTACATTTTTTATTTGAGTTAATAATATATTATTTAGTAATAAAAATATTATATTAAGGCCCTAATTATAATAGTACTTTTTTAAAATTCGGTTTACACTTCAAATTATGGTTTGCTGTACATATACACTTTAGCATACATAGGGCTGTAATTCTTACAGTTATCTATTCACCCTATAAATTTATATTTATTTGAGTTAAAAATATATTATTTAATAATTTTTGAAACGTGCATTTTTTTATACGTATCCAATTTTGAGTAGTCATTTTTTTAATTTGATTTACCGCTCTTATTTTGGATTGTTGTTCATGTACACCTTATACATAGAAATATGTTTTTATGGAGTAGTTAAAATAAAAGTACATATGAACCATTTAGATACATTTGTATTATATCAGTGACACAGACCTTGAACTGTGGTAAAAGATAAGGACGAAGGTAAAAAATGTGATAATCAATAAGTTATATATATCGACCTTTTCGTGATTGGGGACGTGAGCAACGCGCAAGGATCCGGAATGGAAGACTCGTAAAACGTCGCGTAGCGAAAAGTAATTAACAAATTGGTTTTGATTTTATACAAAACGAGAAATTAAGTTGTCGATTTTTTGTCCCAATGCCAAATTGCAAGGTGTTACGTGTTTGTTAGGTATTTATGTGGTATTATCGCGCATTAGTTTGAAAGTAAATATTTGGTGTCGGGTTCATAATATCCCAGACAGTGACTAGTAAAAAACAATGTGCTCGATATAGGCTACATATGTATATATGTATATATATATATATATATATATATATATATATATATATATAACTTCGCGGCGAGTGCATATGTTGTTGCTTCGAGTAACGAGCGCATTCTTAAAATAGACATCCACCTACATCGAGCCTAGTCACACATTGAAGCGCTTATAAGTAAATAAATATTCACAAAAAATATATATATGAGAAAATCAAATAAATCGCTCGTTGACGCTTTGATAAAAAAAATATGTTGATGCAACAAAAATGTAACGCCATATTCGAAACGAGACAACAGGATATTGGAAATGTGTCCCGGAGCGACAGTTTCGCTGACACTGAGACATTTAAGTCACAATCTGTATTTTCGTACACTAATTAAACACATGATTAAACACAAAAAAACCTATTATTTAAATAAATTCTCACTCACCAAAAATATTAATCCAAAATTCACATAAACATTTTTTTAATTTTTGAAACACTCAAACTAGAATTTCGCGAGTATATTTTGCAAAGATCTGGTCATGACTAACGTTGCAGAAATACGAATAGCGCAACGCGCGGCAATTATTATTAAAACGATAAGAATGTAATCGGACTATTTATTTTCTGCATTTAATAGCATTGCTGCACTGATTGGCTCGATGTTGTTTTAAATAATATTTAGTCTCTTAGAAGCAACCATAAATCGCTGAGTATTGTCAAAGTTACGTGCCAACGTTTATTTTTACGCGAACAAAACGTGGTCTAAAAACGTCGGTATTTTGTCGGTATACATGACCGCAACATACGTTAAATATATATATTGTTGTACATAATAATATAATTAGACTCTATTTGTAATAAATAAATTAAATAAACAAATATTCATTATTATTCATTTATTTATCAATATAAACATGAAATAGTAATTTTATTTGTATAATTCATAAAATAAATTCATATTTTGCTCGAGTTCTCTCCCAATAAAATACATTTCGGCGTAAAAAATCATTTCTCAAAATTGCGCTTTCATAAAAAAATTTCCATTTCATCGATTCTTAAGTAACTATTAGTTAATACGAAAATAAATTTTGAACTAAATTTATTAAAAATTGTGGGAGTTGTGGCCGTAAGAGTACTTTGTTATCAAGTCAACTTTGAAAAATAATTACTTAAAATTGGGTGTAGATAATTTTTTTTTGCGTTTTACAAAATATTAAATAGGTATTTGTTAATAAGGAAATAAATTTTGAAGTAAATCGTTTGTAAATTGTGGGAGTTATAGTCCTTAAAGTACTTATTTGTCATAAATGTATGATATATATACTTACTAATATCGAACGACGGCCTTTGCGGTATATTTAATTATGTATTAAACTTTAAAATAGTATAACTAATAATTGAGAGCGCATAAATAATTGTCCGTTTCACGAAATGATAAATGTATATTTTTGAATACGAAAAAAAAAATATTTTAGTTAAATTAATAAAAAATTGTGGGATATATGGCCCTAAACGTACGTTGATAGCAAAAGCGCATGATTTTAAGTCTCACTAAACTATTAATTAAAATGTAAAATTCTATAACTAAAAGTTAAATGTGCATAAAAAATTTTTCGTTTCAGGAATTGATAAACATATATTTGTTAATAAGAAAAAAATATTTCAACTTAATGAAATTAAAATTGTGGGAGATATGGCCCTAAATGTACATTGATAGTAAAACTCCGATTGTAAAAATTAGTTTTATTTCCTTTATATACATAAATATATATATTTGTTGACATATTTAATGCATGTGGCATATGTAGGTTAAATGAAAATCCATAATTGATAAATAATTCAAAGAACGAATCAATATATCTGAAATATTTAAGCATATATGTTGTTTCAGAGGCGTACAATTGCTTCAATATATATACAGAACGCTAAATTATATATATATATATATATATATATATATATATATATATTTATATATATATATATATATATATATATATATATATATATTTAAAATATATATGAAAATATTTTTATCGGATCGACCGTATGGAAGTGAATGTGCGTCATTTGGTGACGGGTGGCTGAAATGACGTTGAGTTATGTGTCGCCATAACAAACTACGAGTGTTAATTATAGAGCAAACGCTTGAATGAACCGAAACAAATAATGCCACGTCATATCCACGTCTATACCGGTTATATACGCCTATATAACCGGTTCACTATGTATCGGTTCACCGTGTGCCCAACCGGTAGATGAATAATGAACGTTGATAAGCGCCCTACTGAAGCCGCATCAGATAACTACTCAACACTTCAACGCACTGTACACGTGCCTACTATTTATCTGTTCATTATCCAGGTATCCATGGTTTTCAGATATACCCTCAAGTATACCTCAAGTATTTTCCATGTAATTAATACACTTTCAGGAACGACAAGTCAAAATATTACCTACAAATCAAATGTGAAAAATCACCACTGAAAATCCGCCCCTGTTATAAAATTGAAAATATCTATAAATAATACCTAATATATAAGTAACTCAAAAAAAAATATTTCACTCAAATTAATAATTCGGTTTAGAAATTACAACCCTAAGTGTACTCCAGTACACGAATATCATAAAGTGACATGTAATAATAAATTCAATATTTAAAAATTGAGCGTATAGAAAAAAATGAAAAATATTATATAATATTACTTTATATATTAGTAACTCAAAAAAAATTATTTGACTCAAATTACTAATTACATTTGGGAATTACAACCCTAAATATACTCAAGTGCACGCTTGCAATATATCATGGTATAGGTATAAAAAGTTAATTATATGAAAAGTATCACCATGGAAAATTGATTACACATACAAAATTAAAATTTTCTATAAATAATACCTAATGTATATTTAACAAGATTACAAATTTTAAGCCTTATTAATAATTTAATTTGGGAATTATAACCATAAACGTACTCAAGTGCACGAATGTAATAAATAATAGTATCGGTATATAATGCAAATAATAACCGTAGGAAATAAGGCGTATATAAAAAATTTAAAATTTTTTTCAATAATGCCTAATATGTAAGTAACTTGAAAAAAAATGTTTGACCCGAATTAATAATTCAGTTTGGAAGTTAAAACCCTAAGTATACTCAGGTGCACGAATATAATAATAGTACATACTGTTCATCAAATTAAAAAAATCACTTCTGAAAACTGAGTATAGATATCAAACTGAAAATTTCAGCGAATATTATTTGATATATTGGTAATAACAAAAAAAAATTTAGGAGAGCTAAAAAAATTATTGTGGAATATACAACCCTAAACGTATTGTACCGTCATTCAAATAAATCTATATTTATTTATTTATAAATAAATAAATATATATATATATATATATATATATATATATATATATATATTTATATATATAAAGAGCGTAGAGGGACTAGGTATAAAATCGATGCGCTGGATTAATGTTGCTGTTGGAGTTTTTTTTTGTAGTATGGAAGTATACATTGTGTACAGAAAATCGCGGGGTCTTTTACGGAGCGATAAGGGGTGGTTTGGGACAAAAGGGGGCGCGTATAAAACGTCGAAAACATTAAATTGTTGCCGCAAATTTATCTCGTTGACTTTAATGGGTTCTATTTAGTGTTTTGTCGCAAATTAGGCATGCGAAAACGGTATCAAAACGAGCCAAAATATACGTCTATTTGTTTCAAAGCCCCGACTCAGTTCCACGTATTTTAAATTACGTTGCACATGTACCAGAAATCTCTTACAGTGTCTTACAATTTTCATTTAAATAACATTTGAATAAATCCCCAAGAAGAAAAAAAATACGCATCAATCTTTGTAATAATTACTTTTAATTGCAATTGCATCGGCTATTTATTTAATATGCAAATTATACTAAATTACCAAACATAATTCGATTAATTAACTAAACAAAATACATTTGCAGATATTGTTTGCAGATGAATTAAATTTATGACAGTTTTCCGGTGCGTTTATTTGTAATGCGCAATTCCAGGCATTCCATATTGGAATTTTACGCTGCGTTTCATGTCATATTATGGAATAACAATGCCTGGAGACAAAGGGTTACTCAATGCACAGTTCAATACAGGCGATATAATACCCGGAGTAAATAATGGAAGGGTGTTTACTGCGCGGTCATAATGCCCGATTATACAGTCTTCATTATGGATGTACTTTAAATTTTTGTTAAATAAAATATTAAATATTTATTTTTGTTTTATTTAAATATATAAAAAAATATGTAGATATAAAAATATCCGCGTATTGGTAAATGGTGTGTCTATCGCCGATAACCATTCAATCTAACGGCGAACAAGTTCACCGTTATCCTGCAGGATAATAACAGTTTGCATAGAAAAGAAATGTGACTATTTCAAACACGGATATTGCATTTTATACGTTTCCATATCCGTACATTTTTTTAAAAGTTATTCCAAGTTTCCCATCTTAAATAAAATTCCCAACTGCATTTTTTGGCG
This sequence comes from Nebria salina, assembly GCA_944039245.1. Taxonomy (NCBI): domain Eukaryota; kingdom Metazoa; phylum Arthropoda; class Insecta; order Coleoptera; family Carabidae; genus Nebria; species Nebria salina. Next base: position 676,413 of record OX063282.1, read on the forward strand.
TTTTATATTATTTTCGAGCCTTAAGGATTTATTTTACGGATGTTTACAATTAATTAAAGACTCTATCGCATATTTAGGATATATTTAGATTTTTGTATATTTAATATTACGCTTTGGGTAGCGTTTGGAAATAGATTTATTGTGCGACCTCTGCACAAATGGCCCACTCTGGCGGATGCGAGTGTTTCAGCATTGTATGAGTGCTTTAGCCGTATATTGTTTCAGGATTGTGTGTGAGTGTGTGCGGTGTCAACCAGTACACAATATATTCCAGTGCCACCGTGTGAATATCTACGCTAAATGAAATAATGTGTGGCACTGGATTACGCGGCTTTGCCCAAGTCTGCAGAGTGTTAAATATTGCCGAATAACAGCTCAAATATGATACAAAGGACCACAGATATATTGTTTTCAAAACCAAATCACCATTTCCCAACCCAAACACTCACATGTATTGAATTTACGTAAAAATATTTTTTCGCATTTTTTGGTGGAGGCGCCAATTTTTTTTTTTTAAATAAAAATGTTAGTTTAATTAAAAAAGTACTCAATATATATTTATTTATGTATGAAGCGATATTTTTTTTTCGTATACGTGTCTCTTAGAGGCACAAAATATGAATTTTAAATTTAATGAAAACTTGCATGGGTGCAAATTTATTTTAGCATTTTAATTAAATACCACTGAATTATATATTTAAATTAAAATTCCGCAATATGATATGAAAATTAATGCTGTAAAACTTTTATGAAATAATTTATATATATATATATATATATATATATATATATATATATATATATATATATATATATATATATTTATTTATATTTGCGGAAAATGGGTTAAAAATGAAGCTAATTCCGCACACAATGGGAAGAATACAGACATTTCGAACACACAAGCAGATGATTGAAATTGAGCAAATGGCGTTTGCTAAAGCACAACCCATTCTATACGTTTTTTTTTTATCAATTCTCATTAATCAGTGCATTCTTTGTCCGATTCCGTGATGTTCAAACATAACAAACAACCAGATTTTCTTTCAATGCGAACAATAAAATTCCTATTACTATTCAATTCGTAATAAAATCCTACAATTCCAATAATTCGCAAATAACCACTCCACTGAATAATGTATCTACCCTGCATACTACTTTTCGTAGTCGTTATTATAATTGAATTGATACTTGAACTATCGAAAACTACAGATTGTTAAACATATAGAAATAGTTCCTATTTAAGTTTCGCGAACCAATTATTCCCGATTGCAGCCTTAAAAGTCCTTTTACGACTCGACAAAGTCAAGCAGTTTTTTCCACTACGTAAATATACGTAAATTGGAGTGTTTTTTAAGGCTTAACGGGAATAAAAATTTATTTAGTTTACGTAACAAAGAATATGGTAATAAAATAATCATGTAAAGTTATCAGAAAAATTACAATATTCACAAAGACGCGAAATACGATAATTATGCAACCTAGTTTACGATTTCTATGCGAATAAAAATGTTTTGTTGAAGTTATTCATGAATTTAAATCGAAATACATTTAGTAAATATGCTTTAAAAGATAAAAAAAAATGATTTTTTTTTGTGTTGAAAGCAACGTTCAACTCCACTTTATCGAGCACTATATAGCACTATAAAGTGAATAAATTTACTAGTCGACGTGATTGGCAGTTTCACCTGGTTCCATCACAGCCAATGTAAACACAATAAGTGCAAACCCCGGAGTTTGCTATTGAATAGATGAACAGAGCAGACACGCGAAAAACAAATCAGAATTAGCTATGGCGCTGTTTCGCAGACGTATCCGGTTACAGTTCAATTACGAGGTGTTTAAACCGCCCTATTCACGTAATCTGTAACTGTATAGAATCTAACAAACGTAATTTTCTACAAAACGAAATATTTGTATTTTTTGGTGGAGGCGCAAATTTAATAAAACATCTTTTTATTTAAGAAAATTTATTAATTTCGCATTCAATTTGAGTTTATTTATGGACAAAACAATTTTAATAGTCTGTATAATCTATACCGGCTTGTATACTACTTATTAGTGTATTTTAAGTATATCGTAAAGAAAACCACTGGTGCCAGTGGTTGGAAAGTTCGGGGCTTTCAAAGTGAAAACATTCGGAATATAGGGTTGTTTTGGGTTGCCATAATTTCGCTTAAAATTGCAATTTCTGCCCCCAGTTTCGCCGGCGCAACATACCATAGTACCCGGTTGCTATATAGGTATATAGAGCGCGCCGCGAAATTACTTTATTAAATAATGTGTCCTGGGTTCGGTACCAGGCCACTCTAACCAGTATACTATGGCAGCCTACACTATTGCAAGCCCTATTTCACCTGAACATACTACGATTCCCTTTATAGAGCTATATTTTCAAAGATATTCCTAGGTAAACTAAATTAAAATGCGATGCTCATAAAGTGTTTTCGAATTTAATTATTGCCTATTTTTCTCACATTACTCCACTTACGAAATAAATATACTATAATAGTTGCTATAAGATAAAAATACCGGGATAAAAAGAGCACAGTTCTGAAAAATTACAGTATCTATTTTCCAATCTTCATAACTTTAAATTGACAAATGATAAATAATTGTCAATTTCAGGGATTAATAAATAACTGTTTGTTAATACGTCAATAAATTTTAAATCAAATAAAACAAAAATTGTGGGAATTACAGGGAAAATTAATAACTCGCGCATCAGACGACATTTTTCAAGAGTAACTGTAGTTTTTTTCTAAAGGACATAACTAAAAACTGAGTTAAAATAAAAAAATTTTAACTGCAGAAATTAATAACTATTTTATTAGTATTAACATAGTAAATTTTCAATAATATCAAATAAAAATTGAAGGAGCTGATGGGAAAATAAATAACTCTCGTATCAGACATTTTTCAAGAGTAACTGTAGATGTCTACCAAACGAAATAACTTAAAACTGAGTAAAGATAAAAAATTGTCAATTGCAGAAATTAACGACTAATTTATTGTTATTTATTATACAAATTTTCGATAAAATAAAATAAAAATTGTGGGAGAAGATGCAAAAATAAATAATTATCACTGCAGACATTTTTCGAGAATCGTTTAAAAATCATAAATTAAAATTGAGTGGAGATAAAAAATTATAAATCTCGGAAATTAATAAATAACTATTTGTAAATAATAAAAAAAATTTTAAACTAAATTAAATAAAAATTGTGAGAGTTGATGGGAAAATAAGACACGACCGCGTCCGTCGATATTTTTTTAAGTGTGAATGTATTTATTTATTAAAAATCATAACTTAAAATTGATTAAAGATACAAAATAGTTAATTGAAATTAATTATAAACTATTGCGTAATAGGGAAATAAATTTTCATTTCAATCATGTATAAATTGTGGGTGCTGTAGCCCTAAACATACTGATATGTAAATATGTAGCAATTAAATTTGAATAAATAAATTAATGACTGAACGACTGTATATCTGAATTCTGGCAAACAGAAACACTCCCACAATATATAAATTAGTTGCTCAACCAAGGACAGCGCTTTCAATTATTTCTGGCAACAATAACACTCATGTTCCAAGTGTCAACAAATTTTTAACTTCCTATAAAATTTTACAGAAGACAATAACAAAAATCCGTGCCAGAAACATATTTTAATAACAGTCCCCCGCGACCTGAAAGCCTACATAAATTAAATCCATTCGAGATACAAAGGGGCGATAACTATTTCGTACAAATGTTATGATCCATATCTGACATGCGTGAAAATTACCGTATTATAAACGACATACGTCAACATACACCTGTCCTGCACACGCACACATATCCGGTTCCGTCAACTTGATTGAAATTTATATAAATATATAACTACTAAATGGAATTTTGGAGTTGCTCCAAATTCGTCATGGCTTGTCAGGATAGTCTTTTCAGGCGATAAGTCTATATTTATAACTAATTGAGTTATATGTTTGTGATTAATTAAACTTGAAGTTTATTTTTGTGTTTTTTATTTATATGTCTATGTAAGCGGTCAGGATGGCCGAGCGGTCTAAGGCGCTGCGTTCAGGTCGCAGTCCACTTCTGTGGGCGTGGGTTCGAATCCCACTTCTGACAAATGCAGTTTTTATAAAATCCCCCAATAAATAAAAAATGCGCACCTCCACCAAAAAATTTAGTTTAGACACAAATATATTTTTATCGAGAAAACATCGCGATTTTGTTCGCGAACAGCGACAATACGTTTGAATAATAAAACTTTTATTGTACGTCGAAAACCTTTTAACAAAACCATAACAACGACAAACCAATGCGTTTCCCAAGTAATACGTAACAATAAATGTCAACCGTTCAAAAACGTAACAATTGTCACGGAAAATTGAAAGAAAAAATAATATTCTAAAAACCCGGAAAAATATTTATACCCATAAAAATATGAAATTAAATTTGTATATGTAATTAAAACAATAAATAAATAATTTATATAATTAATTTTTCGTTTTAAATGACGCGGGAAAATAATACGATTTAATTATTGATTTTTTTTTAATCGAGTTGCGTTCTAGAAACGCTAGTTCGTTAAATATTCCATTAGGAATTTATTATTAGCGTCGATTATTCCGGGCACACATGACAGTATTGTATGAATCGATAAAATCAATAAATTCGTGTATTTATGTATATATATAACCGAATATTATCATCAGCGGATTCCTGTCATTTCACAGTTGCCTACACCGAACGATGACGGATATGTTCTACCCTTCTTTCCGGACGTGTTACCGCGAAACCCGTGTAAAATAACAAATACTAAAACGCGGAACATGGCACATACAAATTGAAAAATTCCCATCATCCTCCAGGATTTTTATAGGACCTGATGACGCTACGTCAGTTATTAAATATTTTATATACTCTTGTATATAAATATATAAATAAATGTTTGTTTGTATTAACATCTCAAAAATACGATGAAATAAATAAATATATTTTAAGTATAGATAAAAAAAATCATAACTTGAAACTGAGTATAGATAAAATATTTCTAATTTCTGGGATTAATAAAAAACTAGTAATTAACACTAAAATAAATATTTGACTTAAATCAAATAATAATTGTGGGAGTTATAGCCCTAAACGTACTGATACGTAAATAGTACAATTTAGCAGATGACTCATCTAAATCTTAAACATCATAACTGAAAAGTGACTGAAGGAAAAAACTGTAAATTTGGAAAATGAATAAATAACTATTGGACACCACTAAAATAAATTTTCATTAAAATCAAAAATTATTTAAGGGAGTTGTGGCCCTAAATATGAAATATCATCATATAGGGTTTTGCACCTCCACCAAAAAAATAAAAATGTATATATTTGGGTAAAATAATGGTGTGTGTATGCAATATATACAAAGGTTGAAACAGTTGAAATTGCAAACGATTGAGGCGGTCTAGCATCTAAATAGAAACACAATACGGGAGGGGTTGTGTGAGTGCTTGATCACGGAATCGAACGGGAGACTTTTGGGTCTTGAGCTGCTGGCACAAAAACAATGCAGGGGTTTAGAGGTACAGGGTAATCCGGGGCCGTATAGAAACAAAGGACTGATGCAGATCTACTTGAATGGATGCCTGCAGCTCTGGAAACGAAGCGATGTTTCGCGATACAACGTACATGATTAAAAATAATCTATTATTTGCTCTTAATTAAATCTAAATGTGAACACTATTTTTTTATATTAATAAATAACTATTTGTTATCATTAAAACTAAATCGAAAAATATTTGCTCGGAAAATAATTACCCTATGCTTCAAACGACAATTTTTAAAAATCACGATAAATGAACGCCAAATATCATAAAAAAACTGGCTAAAGATAAATAATTACCAATTACACTAATTGTTAATTTACTATTTGTTAACAATTTTGTAGAATTTGTACTAAATAAAAAAATAATCGTGGGCGTTATTCCGAAAATAAGAAACTCTTGCATCTGACCTTTTTAAGAATAACGGTAATTGAACGCCAAATATCATAACTAAAAACAGAGTACAGATAAATAATTACTATTTACGGAAATTGTTAAGTAACTATTTGTTAATAATTGTGTAAAATGTGAACTAAATAAAAAAATTATTGTGGGAGTAATTCGGAAAATAAGTAAGTCTTGCTTCAGACATTTTTATTAATTACGCTAGATGATCGCCAAATATCATAACTCAAAACTCGGTACAGATAAGAACGTGTAAATTACAGGAAATAATAATTAATTTTTTGTTAACTTAAAAATAAATTTTGAACTAAAACAAAAAATAAATGTGGGAGTTGAAGCCCTAAACGTATTTATATGTAAATAGACAGTAATTTTTATTGCAGTAGACGACTAAATTATTTACTAAGCTTTTGAAGGGAATAAAAATAAAAACTAGATCACACATACACACAGACAGACAGACAAGCCCTCAGGCTTGTGGATTCAATTGAAATTTAACCCCTTAGCGGACACATATATCATAATTATCGATATGGTTATAATCAGAGTATTCATTATCGAACTTATGAATAAAAGCTTTCCAGGACCATTCAATCGGGTCCGGCGGGGGTGGCTGAAACCACCCGCAGCAGCCTGAACCACAAATACCAGTTACACATCAACCAGTATTCACTGAAATTATTTCTATAGACATGGACACCCGGATAACACATACACAAACACACACAAATGCCCTCGTAGACCTCGGCGATTACAAAATGCAGTTTGGTATTAAATCCGGGTTGTTTGGAATACTGATTATACATAAACTGATCAAACCGAGAAAAATGCTTGTTATATATGTATCGTATGTACCCGCGTTGATAATTTAATATCATTCCTGTATTACTTTACACGGGATTTCATCCCGGATTACGTTTGTGTGTGTGTGTGTTGGCGGTTCGAAATTGCGAAATCAGTTACGTGCATATTGCTTGTTATTAGTAAACAAACAAAGGAAAAAATTTCATTGCACTTTACATGAAAACAGAATTGCCGAACATACATTTATATTCGCTAATCTATTCTATATATAATTGGAATAATGTAGCTTTGATGCAAACAAATAAAATGCCAAGTGGAGCTTTTAGAAGTGTTCTTTTATTGATACAGTCAATTTTACTGGTCGTTAAATCGGAATAAAAATTATAGCTGGTTCAAATCAAATTTTGATATGTTTTAAATATATTTACGAATGTTTTATTTGTTTATTGTAATTAAAATAATAAATAAAGGGTAGTTTTTTTTATTTGATAGGATAGGGAGTAATAGTTCGTTTGTAGGAAAAGTTAATCAAAATACTGTCGCGTGGGTTTTTTTTTTTAAAGAATTGGAAGTGGATGGGAACTGTTATCGTTTTATTTGCTGGTGGAACTCATCGGAAAAGTCTGTATAGCGATTGGACAACTCCTGATTAGAAGTCTTTTCAAACACTTTTTTTTTGTCAAATGCTTCAGAAACTCCAATCTATATCTAAGCGACAGATAATGTGTGTCACCCTTACAGAAACACGGAGTCTACAAATTTTTTAGAATTTGCCCTAAAATACACTCTAGTATTTTCTGGTGGAGGCGCACACACAAAAATTAATTATTTATATCTGAGACACTCATTAAATGATTTTTCCCTAAAATATACGATACAAGTTTTTTGGTGGAGGCGCAAATTTTTTTATTTTTCTTTTTAAATTTTTTTTTGTGTAGCTAAACATATTTTTAAGCTGTACACACAGACACATAAACACACATACAGGTGCATAATTAGAGATGGATGAAATATAGGGTATGGCAGGAAAATAATATTTACGAGACGGGATTGGGAAAGCAGTGAAATATTGCCGGAGTATTTACGTAAGTTAATTACATCTTAGAAAATATTTTCAATGAGGATATATTACGTTGATTACTTTCGTTGATAATACCCTAAATTATAGACACCGAAAGTTTGCCAATTTGGAATTATTAGTGGCGTTCGCCCCCCCGCGAAAGATTAAACCATGATAAAAGCGATTAATTAAAAAACGACGTAAAATAAATCGACAATTATTCGCCGGGTAACAGTAATAAAAAAACTGCCGCATATTAAATAATAATGTTTAAACCAAGTACAGTTTCAGATCGCCAAAAGCGAGTCCGTACTAGTGACAAGGTTTAATTAAATTAGACTGCCGCTTGGACACTAAGGTTTTGATTAAATAAATTAGCTTTCAATTAACACATTAGCATGTGAAATATCTAACTAACTCGCTCCGTACTACTGTGACAAGTCCTGCAGAAGCTATTATTTTTAGTTTGTAAAATAATATACTGTAGAATTACGTATTTATTTTATTAAATAGTCTCGCTATTAAATATGTATTTTTAATGTATATAAAATATTCTAAAGGGGTTTTTAAGGACTGTGGTGAATAAAGAAGGGATATATAATTAGATGTGTGTGAGAGAGCGATGAAAGGAGATGGATCCTTGGAGCTGTGGGGGCTATAATCGCAAGCACGTGCCGTTCAATTTGAACAAGCACTGGGGGGCAATATGTTCTTTTTTATATATTTGTGCGTCGTTAAAAACATGTTCAACAAAACCACATATTTCGTGCTATGTGCAGCACAAAAAAAAACAACACCCGTGTTTTTCTTTTGCGTAAGAAAATATTTACTGTTCCCGGTGATCTTAAGTTACATTTAGGCCAAAAGGTCCCGCAATTTTACGCCCAGAAGGCTGGAAATTTATTTCCGTATTTAAAAATAAATGGTTATTACGTTTTTGATACGCGAAATTTTTTATCGTTACTCAATTTTCAGTTGTGATTTTTAAGAAAAAAATTTTTTAATACATTTACCGACTCATTTAATTTTGAGAAAATTGAAAATATATCATATATATGTGTGTGTATCTTAAAAATATAATTACTGCACAAATAAATAAAAATATGGACAAAATAAAAAAAACGCGCCTCCACCAAAAAATATTTTCACGTATTTTAGTGAAAAAATTATTTCGTGTGTGTGTGTATATCTTATAAAAATTTGTCCTTTAAGGAGATGGTGTGTATTTTTTTTTTTGTGAATCTTAATCTGGAAGCCTAAACGGCGGCCCAGGTGTATTTTATGTGCCAATTACTAATTAAATGTGGCTTCTTTTATGCGAATATTTTAATAAAACCACCGCGTGTCATTTTGCGAAAAGCGCACCTTGTACACCTTGGTGATATTAAAAAAAAAAATGTGTATACAAGTAAAAATAAACACAGTTTGTTTTATTTGCACCGTTTCGGCAGAAAACGCGCGCTAATACACACTTGAAAGTTGAGCATAAAATACATAATATGCGGGGGGAGGGTACGTCGCGCGCGCGTTTTGATTTATACGTTTTATAAATCCCACTCAGCCTGGAGACGGGCCAAAAATCGTTACTAAACTGGCGGCAATAAATCTACGAAATATCCACACTGCCAAAAATTAATTTAAGAATTCTCGCTCCTCGACTCAATTCATAAATCCATTAGCATGTTTCCTACATTTCGCGCAATATTGACTTATATATTTATTTGTTTTAGAAAGTCCCCGGACAATAAATAAAACAATTAATTGTTGTGTTAAAAGTGTTTATATTAACAGAAAATCGGTTTGCGAAAACATTTCAGCGAATAGAAACTTTCGTAATTTAGTTAAGACGAGTTTTATAATGTGATGATAACAAACACACTGCACGTGTTTTATTTTGTTTTTCGTTGCATTTGTGTGTTTGCCGGAAATTGCAATATAGCATTAGAAAAGTTCGTAATAGTATGAAGTTTGTTTGTAGGTAGAATCCTTACAATGAAGTTAGCTCTAGTTTGTTATACCAAGGAAATTCAAGCTAAACTGTTTTCACAACGTCTGAAAATATACTGAAAAAAAAAGTTTGGAGGCGTTGCAACATTTCACTTAAATTACGACTTTGTTGTTTTAATTTCCATGTCCGCTTCCTGCGGCTACACTGACAGCAAATTGAAACAATAACGCACTCAATTATATATTACATACAACTAGAAATTAATCACGCAAACTTTTAATGACTGGAAACAATTTCAGGAATCCATTAATGACTCCTTGTTACGATTTAGTTTACCTTACATATAATTTCATTACCGTACATTATTATTATTTGAAAGGGTGCCAAAGGGGGTATAAGGGCTCTCGATATATGTAAAAGTAATTGAAAAATAAATTTAAAAAAATTTTGGTGGCGCATCCACCAAAAAATACAAACGTAAATTTTTACACAAATTTATTTTTATTCACTAATATATGTGTGTGAGTGTTTATTTATCTGTCTGTCTGTGTGTGTGTTTTATTATAATATACATGAATCTGTAAATATTTGAATGGGGGTGTAATCGTGATTAGATGTCGGTAAATCAATGGATGCCGAAACACACGTCCTTTTTAAGGATGCGAGCGGATGAAATGGATCGCGTGAATGGCCTAGGGGTAGGTGAACACGTGATGAGACTCAGACTATGTCCACGGGGACGTACTGAGTCGTTTTTCATTGTCACCGGATTCAATGGCGAACACATATCAAGCCGACGATTGCCGTTAGATATTTTGAATACCAAAATAACGATTGGAATCGTTTTATTATGCTGATATACACAGAAAAAAAGGGGGACAAAAACGACGGGAAAAATTGAATCTGCGACTCTCAATCTTAATTAGTCTGAGAGGAACGCAGCGTAAATGTATGCTCGTATATATTCTATTTAGGGAAAATATATATATGTGGATATTTGCTCTACATTTTACACCCACGCTTTAGACGCGGAATGATGAAATGACAAGTTTGTCATTTATCAGACATCAAACGCATACTGGCAATGAGTGCCAAACCACGGAATATCTTTTTTTACCCATAGTGCGTTATACACAATATTTATAAAAGCTGACTTAAAAAAAAATTAAATAAATACTCAATAAATAAAATTAATTTGACTTTTAATAATCATAAGACATCAAACAATTTATAATCTCATTTGTCGTGTTATTTATAGTTTGCAGATCACCGCGTTCTAATTTGTAGCACGGCGCGTAAAATTAGACAGAATGGTTCATAATTAATTTTTTACGCGTTTTTTATTAGAGTTATATGCTGTTTATACATATAGCACCCACAAATTTGTCAAACCCACCCACTCAGTGCATAATTTCCAATGGGGCTTTGTCGTAGACAATTTGGCAAAATAGCAAATTATTTATAGACGTAGACTATTTGATTTATATACGTATTTGATTTTACTAATGAGTGTTTTAAATATACTAATTGTTCAATAAAAAAAAATATCTGCGAGATTTGCACAATTATTTAATAATGTAGCAATGTGTCGAGAAGCAACTTGGTTGTAAGTCACGTTTCGTAATTATGCTAGATTGTGAAATATTTTGCAAATATAATGAGACCCTTAACAGTTGTTATATAACTCGGAAATATGTATCGTTAAATTTGGACAATGTCGCATTGCAAACAATGTATATTTTTATTTATTTATATATACGATGTTTTGAATATGTTCACGTCCCCCTAAGGGTTTTAACATTTACCGGAAAAGATGCTTTTATAAACGGTCTTAAAAGTCAGGAGTAGAGGCCCTCCGGGAGATGGGAACCGTCAAATTTTAGCAATCAACTTTGAATATATATGCAAGTGAATATTATGAAAAATTCAGCGGTCGAAAAGAATGTTCGTGAATTTTAAAAAAATTATTGCTCAAGAGCGAATTTAGATAAATAATTATAAACTTCAGAGATTTTTAAATATAATGTTTTTATCTTGAATAAAAAGTTTCAATTCAATTGATTAAAAACTATAAGAACTAGAATGTAAAAAGTAATTAAGTTGGTAAAGAAATAGATACTCAATATTTGTGAGCTATTACTGGTAACTGAATTGAGAAAAAAAATTATTAACTTCAGGAATTATTTATTAATGTGTGTTTAATATATATACAAATTTTGAATACAATTTATTTAAAATTGTTAGAGTTACAGCCCTAAACGTATTTAGTTGCAGAGTGTATTATAAATAATAAAAATCTAGTCGATACCGTAATTAATAAAAGTACAAAACGCTACTCAAGTTTGACAGAAGATTACCGTTGATTGATTTCAGATAAAAAATTGATACTCTCAGTAATTAATTATTGATATATTATTAAAATATTTTGAAATTTATAATACCATTAATTAAAATTTGTTAGAGTTGTAAGCCTAAACGTATTTAACCGCAAAGTGTAATATAAGTATAACACCTAACTTTTGTTGAAAAATATATTCCTAGAGATTTAGTTTAGACAAAAAATTGATATTTTCAGGAATTATTTATTAATATATTGTTAATATATAAAAAAAAATTTATAACGCAATTTAGTGAAAATTGTAAGAATTGCAACCCAAAACGTACTTTGGTGCAGATGTGACTTCAAGTACGAAGTGCTTTTCATATTTAAACAATGATTACTGGAAACTGAGTATAGATAAAAAATTGATAACTTCTTAAATTATTGATTGATATATTGTTAATATAACTTGCAATTGTTAGTGCGATTGATTGAAAATTGTAGGAACTGAAACCCGAAAGGTACTTAAGTGCGAAGCATATGTCTATATACGGCCTTACAAATACGAACTATCCGAGTGTTATCTCCAACAAAACGAGTCTAATACGAAAAATATCCACTGGGATTGTCGCTGATCCGCAAATCCCAGTTACAATGAACGAAATATTTCTGTTGTATATTGATACAAAAACTTTTAGCCTTTCGTAATGAAGGCTGTTTTCAGTGTTCTAGCACGGACAAAAATATATATGCGCGCAGACGACCGAAGGGCGAAACTTTCTACGAGTTTGTCGCAAGCGACTTAAGGGAATATATAAGAATCCCTAAGGGTAAACAAGGGTTGATTTTAAGGTTTTCGGTGGCTTACTATTTTTAACTAAGTCTACACGAAAATAAAGTTATTTAAATAAATATTTAATTGGGATATTGTATCCGGAAATCTTCAACAAATTTAATATTTATATGAAATACAATTTTCTTAGAAATGTAAACATGTGATTGTGTATTTTCATTTGAGTCGACGGGAAAACAACAAATATTGAATCATTTTTTTCGTTTGTTTGTTAAATATTACGCGAACAATACCGAATGATATTTGATATATTTCTATAAAGAAAATCGAGAGAAACCCCCATTTCAAAAACATTTTGTCGACATACCCATATCAAAAGCGACGTATGTAGTATACCTCATTAAATAAAATATACATATCACTTACAGCCGTCCGCAACCATCCCTATTATATTCCTTTCAGCGTCAATATACTGTACTTCCACCACGGCTGTGTGAACCGGCTGTGTATATGTGTACCGTTTCTAGAACAAGAACATTCATCTCCCGTTTTCCGTCCCATCGACTGGAAAAAGTGTGGATGTTCATATCCAATAAAAGGCACACATACATCCATTTCTTTCGCCCACAAGCCCTCGCATTTATTGAGATCATATATAAGCATACATGTCCCCAATTTAATCATGTTTTAGGGGTGGGCGGGGATGTTCACTCATTTGAGTCTATTAGGGTTGAGATATAAAGCATTTTTCATTAAAAGTGAGAATGTCAACATATTCCACCACTCTTAGAAAATAGTTAGTAACACGCTTTACTGTAAGGTTTTACGGGTTGAGCGAATATAGGCTGAAATGTATATATTCCAGCAAGGTCAGAGTTAAAGTTAGCAACCCACTTTACTGCAGGGTTTTACTGGTTGATTGAATATAGGATGCACTTTATGATATTCCAGCTTGTTTAGAATTAAAGTTAGCAACCCGTTTTACTGCCAGGTTTTGCGGGATGAGTGAATATAGGATTTTTTGTTAAAAATAGGCATGTACTACATATTCTACCGCGCTTACAGTTAAAGTTAGCAACCCGGGTTACTATATATGTTTAAAAAAATAGTTACTATGTGTATTTGGTGTGTTTGAGGATATGTTTGAGTAATATCGTCAGCTAATAATTCCATGTAGCACATTCAGTGCTATCTTAGCATTTATAGCAATGGGCTCTTCACAATGTATTTATGCATACGTCAAGGTGCTTGGCTGTCGGTTTCCATATTAATGAGCAATGGAGTTAGTACGTTTATTTACTGTTAACCAAAGCAGTTCTGATAATACAATTATTATTATGCTTCTAGCCCGTTGGCTACAGTAATGGTAATGTGCATCTGCTCCTATATATGTATCGTGCTCATATTAGGTAACAGGTTGATTACGAATATTCTCTGCATATTGCTATTTGACACACATATACACCAATGGTTAACAGGATCGCACATGTTGGCAAACATACAGACATTAGAATAAAATATATCATAGCCACGGGAGGCTGGATTTGTCGATAATCTAATAGTGGCTTTAGGGCATTATAAAGGACATTTCGTCATCATTAGTAATAATAAGCTAAATAGTATAGATATGAAATATATTAATTTAAAAATATCGTTTAGTTGTATTTATGTAAGCCTATAAGCAGATTGCTTTTTTAGATTGTTCCTGTAGCGTGTATCGTTATTCGTTATAAACACGGGTCAACTTATAGGCGGCCTGTATCTACGTAATAGAAATAATACCGTCGTCTGGTCCAATGGGAAATCACTATTTTATCGTGGAGATAAATTCGTTATTTTGTTTCTGAATTCAAGCAGAATACTTTTGGTGGCTTTTCAATTCCTTTTTTTATTTTATGGAATGGAAGTAATGCGTTCGATTCGAACACACTATGTTTCTGTTAAAATATATATACACTGCAGATTTCTAGTTATATATATATATATATATATATATATATATATATATATATATATATATATATATATATATATATATATGTTTCATTTATATATATATATATATATATATATATATATATATAGAAAAAAGTATTGATTTTTATATATATATATAAGCTTTTTCATTCTTTTACGAAAATATATCTACTTAACAGTAACCGTACACCAGAGTTTGTAAGTTTTTGACAAACAACTCATTTTATCTTTGTTTGTGTAAGCTGCACAAGCGCCTAAACCAACACAGCCACGACGTTTCTTCCAATATTTCATCATTTTCCTTACTGCACGGAAACGCCACGCATAACTTGACTGATCGAATTTAAACAATTCTGACAATGTAACCATGGAAAAAGGCAAACGATTCCTTGCCAAGAACAACAAAATCCTTTCCCTAGCAATTACGAAATACATACGCTCATATACACTCTTTTAAATTTTTTGGTGGATGCGCGAAATTTATATACAATCATATTAAATCAAGTTTTTCCGGAAACTGTATAGAGATACAAAATTAAAAACTACCGGAAATAATCACATATATATATATATTGCAAACATATAGAATTTTTTTTATTCTTATTAATCAAAATCTGTAAGAACTGTAGCCTGAAATGTATAACGGTGCAAAATAAAATAAAGTAAAAACAGTTATAACAGTAACATATTGGTTCTCAAATTCAAAAAAAGATATAACACACTTATAAATTTATGGTGGAGGCGCGAAATTTTTAAGTACTCTTATTAAAATAAACATTACCGGAAACTGTATTGAGATATAAAATTGAAAACTACAGGAAATAATCACATATATATATATATATATATATATATATATATATATATATATATCTTAACTTAAAGACTATTTTATTTTAATTGATCAAAATCTGTAAGAGCTGTAGTCTGTAACGTATAACGGTGCAAACATCCAGATAGAACACTTATATGTTAGTCAAATTCAAAGAATTATTTCTAGAAACTGAAGCAGGATAAAAAGTTGATATTGTCATGAAATAATCTATAATGTATTTGTAACATAACGAGATATTTTTAACACAATTCATAAAAAACTGTAAAAGTTACAACCCTAAATGTACTCTGCCGCACATGATAGTAATTTTTTTATGATGGTGCGGACCTTATAACAAATTTATTTATTTCTGTGTAGCTTAATATATATTTGAGATATTTACACACACAGACGGAAATGAAGCATTTGGAAAAAAAATCTCGCCATGATTTAATTTTAAATATTTGAACACTCTCGAGTGCGGCAAACATCCGCAGCGAGCGATTTTTCGTTTTTGGGTCTTCCGTAAATTAAAATAAAAATATTTTCCATCAACATGTGCGCTCATATCGTGCAACTGATGCACGGATATTGGTAGCATTGAGTCTAAATCCAATTTCCTATCATGCATCGACTCAGTGTTTATGCTTTTGTTTATATTTCGTTATATTTAAATATTGAAATTATTTTATATTCATGAACGCACCAGTTCAAAAAACAACCCTCACTCAATCTCACGCCACGTAATATTACATTTGTACTCCGACGCTATCGTGAACTATGTATTGAAGAAGATACAAAGAAGAATCAATTGTAAAAATATGTAATTTATTTAAAAAAAACAATGTTTAAGTGGATTTTGGCCTTTAATTGCGTTTAGAGTAAATATGAGCAAACTATATTAAATTGTTAAACAATTTAATTATTTACCATGCGATAATATAATTCTAAATTATTGATTTTCCAATAAACATATGTATATAATATTTATATTTATTGGAAAAATAGCTTTCGGCATTTTCATATGAAGCAATATTTGAATTTAAAAAAGTGAAGTATGTAGGAAATCAAGTCACGAAGCTAAAACTTGTCAAACATTTTTGCTGTTTCTTTATACCTCTTACCCACCCTCTTCAGCACGCTACTGTACTGAAAATTGTCGATTTGATCATGTCGCGTATTCAGCCAGACCGGAACGAAGCATACTTTGTCATTTCGGTACACTCCCGTACGGTCTCGTACATTGAAAATGACATTTTCTATATAGAAGTTGGCAGGTGCAACAAATAATGAAAACATTGCTTTAAGATGATTCTATCGACAAATATTTCAACAAATACTCCTGTTTTCCTGCTGATATATGCAAGCTTTTTGCGCTAAGGTCAAGAATATAAATCTCCGGCAGCGAAAATGTCAACAGTTCACATTTGTGTTCATATATCAGCCAAAATATAACATATATAAATAAATAAATACATAAAAAAAATAGATACACTTAATAATATCCCTAAAACCTTTTATTAAAATTTAATCAACTCATTCAGCTTTTCAATCATCTTTAAGTGTTACTAAGGCTATTTACATCGTTACACCTGCAAAAAGAGCTTAAAACATTTTGACCTTGAATAAAAAATTAAGAGGAGGGACGACGACTTGAAGTGTGCCGCCGTTACTACTAATGCCAAAGTATAGAATATATATATATATATATATATATATATATATATATATATATATGTATATATATATATATATATATATATATATATATATATATATATATATATATATATATATATATATATATAAACGGAGATAGAATAGATAGAAGTTAGTAAATCTAATAATAAAGAGATTGCAATCAGAGTGAAACAATTAAACTAATATCATCGCGGTTCCCGAAGATTTATTCCAAAGGCAAACAATAAAACAGTTCGTTACAATGGAATGATAACTGCATTGAAGCAAACTTTGTTATAGTCGCTTGTCGGACTACGACTTCCCCTAATAGTTTAATTGTCTAAGGGTTGTGTTCGTAATCAGATCAATTTATACTTTAATGGAACTCATTTCACGAAGCGAACTCCCAGAACATTCAATTGTGATCTGGTTCGCCTTTTTTATCAACTACGTAACAGATTTACTTTCACATTTAACTTCTAAAAGTAGTAGCGCATATCGTACTCCGACCCAACACCGCGACCACCATAACATCCACGTAAAGCGGCACGGCATTTTTTTAAAGATTTGTCCCCCTCCATCTATAAAAAAATTGACTACACGACATCAAAAACCATCAAGGGCCTAAGACATCACTACAAAGGCCTATAGTGCCTACACAGGCTGACGAATTTAATTTGATTGCCCATTAAAAATATATCAGGAATTCTCTAAAAAATCAATAACGCTTATTAACGTTGACAGGTCAAGTATGCGACGGAAAATTCGAGGCAAGATTAAAATATCAATGAACTGTATGAATTAATCAAAGACATACGCTCTTTGATGTTGTAAGAGGCACCCCTTTTAAGAATATAAAGTTTAATTGCCAATATTCATGTAAAAATTCTATACCCGTCTTGCGCGTCTTATCTGCCCGTAAAAAAAGTTAAGAACTGAAATTTTAACGACATCATAAAAAATTTAGAAGACTGAAAAGCGTTAAGAATTTTTTTGCTTAATAAAACCAGACATTATTATTCGTTAAGTATAGTTTATTTAGTGCTTATATTTACTATTGCGCAAATATATGGTTGATATATATTATAATTACAACTATAAATTAATAAATATATATAATGGAACATATTGATCGCATTAATTGCAACATAATTTTAATTAACTTATCAATTATGCAATGAATATTTATTGCATTATTCGAGGAAATTAATCGAATTGTTATACATTTTTTAAATTAGTTTGTCACCGGGAACACCTGATATTAAATTTTTTTCATTATAATTCAACGTTTTTTCAGAGTTAAATGAAAATTGATTACAGAATAATCCATCAACTTCAGAAATGTCTTCTTATTTATGCGAGTACATTAATATATGTAATATATCATAATTTATCAACCTTAGAAAATATTTCATAACTCTATGGATGCACGTGCGCACCCATATGTGCATGTGTGTGTGTGTGTGTTTTAATAATTTAAAAATACACTGAGATGTACAGGATTACATATTTTTGCACCCACAAAAGAACTTATAAACGTGTATTTTTGATTAAATTAATATACATTTTATGAGTAGTAACGCATGGCGATTTCCAGCCTAGCAACCAGTTATACATGTATGTGTTTCTGGTGGAGTGAATTGTAATTTAAATTTAAAAATACACTGAGATGAACAGGAATAAATAAATATTTTTTTCACTCATAAAAGAAGTTACAAACGTGTATTATTGATTAAATTAATATAATTTTTATGAGTAGTAACGGATGGCGATTTCCGGCCTAGCATACATGTATGTGTTTCTGGTGAAGTGAACTGTAATTTAAATTTAAAAATACACTGAGATGTACAGGAATAAATAAAGCAAGCAGTTATACATGTATGTCTGGAGGTGTCAATTGTAAATTAATTAATTTTGTATCTAATTGCGTTTTGGATTTACTTCAAGCGTTATTAATATTAGCAGTATAATTTTATCGTCTGCCAATTTCATTATTAGTTCTTATAACTTTTCATTAAAGTTAGAAAGTTGGTAAAGGGAAAATGTATGTCAGAGGACGAATTTTAGAAAGAAATTTTAAACTTATCGGTCGTTTGTTTCAACAAATTAAAAGTTGACAAATTTTTATACACCCACACATCAACTTATAGGCACATATTGATCCTTATAGAGACTCACAGATATATAGGGTCACATATATATAAATAGAAATTGATCCATTTAATTCAGAAACAAATCGAGATAGTCCTTTTGAAACTTAATTATACCCTAACTTGAAAAGTCCGACAAGCCGTCTAAACTTCTTGGCCATTTTTCTTTTGCCGCTACCGACTGTGTGTTGTTCTGTGTTAAACTGGCGCCCGAACTTTTTCCCTACATAAATTTTATTCATGGGCAAACTAATTCAAGAACAAATTTAACTGACAAGAAATACAATTAGCACCCAACCGACTGGCGAATTCCACGCATTTGCGAAACATGCAAAACTACAAAACACATCGCGCAAAAATTAAATCAGATTTTATGCTAATATTATTAAGATTATTACAAACATATCTTTTATTCAAATGGTCTACTTGCGTTTCTAGTCTCGCTGCGGTATGAAAAATGAAACAAAAACGCCTTCAGAGTTTCAGAAAAACTCTGCTTTTCTGTAGGTGTTACACGGATTTCTCGAGCTGTACTTTTAATGTATTTTGCTCCATAAATTTTAAAACTTGCATATCCAATCCGATTTCAAATTCTTACTTATAGAAACTTTACAAATCTAAATTGAATGTTACGTAACTTTTTATTTATTTATGTTTAATATATTGTTAAAAATCAAACTGATTTATATTTACAACTCTTTCAAGCATACAACTAAATTTATAGTCATGGTGGTGAAAGCCAGTTATTATTTATTTATTTATTTGCATTTTGACGACAAAAGGTCAACTGTTTTGTTAGCTTACATCGCCTTAGGACATTTACACACGGAAATACTTAAATAAATCACTGTAACTTAGAGAGGAAATGACTGAAATTATGCAGTAGATTTGTTAATCAAATGAGATATTCAGTGTCAGAAATAATGTCACTATAAACTAGTTTGATTTAGATAAATGTGCGTGTGTGTGTTTTCTAATAAATGAGTAAAAGTCGGGTGTGCGCATAAAAATTAACAATTTGGTTGTGCCTATTATTAATTGGCTCTTAAGCACTCAACATTAATTAAACTCGCAAATCAATACTCCTGAAAACCCCTACTCATTTCAGTTGTGTTGTGTATGGCACGTCACATGTCTAGTATGTTTTTTTGGAAGTATTGGCAGGATGTTTTTAATAAACGCCATTCATATGTGCTTATGCAAAATAATTAACAACTGGCAAAACTGTCAGGCTATTAAATAAATTTTCAAATGTAAATCGGGATTTATAAATGAAAACGCTGTTTAGTTTAATACCAGTTAATTATTATATTTAGAGACAGAAAGCCAGTGAATAATTTATTAGTGTAATCCTTGAATTTTGAAAATGGTTGAGAACGAAATTGTTTCATTAAATTTTCTATATTAAAACGCGTAAAATAATTCATGATATTTATCAATAGAAATGCATGTATGAGCGCTATGACATCCGGTAGCGTCAGCGTGCATTGTCCTATATTTTATATGAACGTTATATCGTTTGGAATAACCACAGAGCATACTGACGCATACTCTGCCATGTAGCTTTTCACTAAATTAAACTCTAGCGAACTAGTGCATTCATTGCATAAACATTCCCTCATCTAGTTTATTTTATATATCTGTAGAAAATTGGGTCAATTTCACTAATGAAGCTTCGCAACTCAATTTTAATATGTATAAAACAGGATAAATTTCAAGGGTTTTAATCAGTTGCGATACATTCAAAATAGAAACAAATTTCGTTTATTAGTTTAATGGCTGAAGAAAAAGGCATCTAATTGTCTGATTTTGGAGCTTAAAAGCCCTTGGCACAAAAATATCGGCGACCTTGAAATTGGTCTCCAGAAACCGCCCTCTATACTACTTATAGAACTTTATATACCGCATTACATACTAATTATATTTACCTAAAAGTAGGTATCAAGGTTGATTATGGTGTTTTATTTTAAAGGTGGGGTGGAGAAAGGTGTTTTGTATGCAATTTCTTGTCATATTTGTAAGAAAGGTGTCGTTATAGCGCTAGAATAGTAACTGTAGCTTTATGTGCTAGTAGTATGGAAGATGTTAGAATATCCAAAAACACAACACAAGTTGTGTTTGAAAATCTATGATATGGGAAATGTCTGTAGTGAGGTGTAAGTGGAGGAAAAGGGGAAGCAGCATACACAAGTTATACGACCGAGAACGTATGAAATTCTCGTCGGACGTCGATACGTTATGACGGGCAAATGTGGAAGCATACCGACTGGCTTTTAACAGGCACATGGCTACTGGGGCCCCCATGGGAGCTGTTCACCACGTCAACCTGATAACACCCCCGGTATTAAGGGTCCTAGCGGACAGAGCCGTAATGGAAATATTTGATAAATGACCAAATAATACACAACAAAATATTAAAGATAGTCGACAGGGGCAGTCGTGGAAGATATTTGAAAAATGATGATTTGCTTTTACAAAGACGGGTATTCGATAAAGGAGGGGGGATGGGTGTATATATATATATAGTTCTGGGTTGGTTATCTCGCAATTGCAATCTGTTTACAACAAATATCATAAAGTGGCTTGTGGTTTGAAACATCTGAACGAAATTGCAGGAAGTTTGTATAATATACGAGCTGACCTGTGACCCCAGAGCACTACTATCAATTGCATACCCCTAAGCATTACCATGATATGTAGATATTTTGTACTAGTTTGAAATTCAGAACAGTTCACCAACTCCAAGGGGGACATTTACTGCTTATGCTCCATAGTCTCCCCCTTCCCCCCCCCCCCCATTTTTTTAATTTTCCACCCCCTAGTATTATAAATTAATATTATTTAGGCAATTTTACTAGGTACAACTCTGATTTATAAAATATACTATCGACCATACAGACGCCACGGCGCTTCTTGAAAAACTGAAGTGACGTTGACTATATATGCATTATTCTATGTTTATAGGTACCTGTCGGTGTTTACTGACGTCATTTCCGGTACAGAATGTTACTTATCGATGCCGGAACAACATGGCTGCCATAAGCTGGCATTTTAAAAATATATTTTCTACTCAACGAAATACGTATTTGTATTTATTTATTTATTTTCAATTCGATGTGCCTACGAGGCAAAACGCAGCTGATAGTTTCACATAAATTGTAAATTTTCAACATTTTTAATTACGATGATTTCAATAAATATACGCAAATGTTTATAATTAAATTTTAATTAATCGTAGATCAAAAGCGAATTTAATTTCTAATAAATATGCCTAGTTTATCGCGATGTGTACTTTTTGTATTTGTTTATGAATATGGTGGAGGTGCCTTATTGCATTTCCTGTGTGGGTATTTTTCGACAAACATCCTGAATACCAAATATCCCCCGAGGAAAAGTAGATCTAAATACGAATGTACGTGGCACGTGTTTATGTGTGTGTGTGTGTAAAACGGTGCTTAACGCTACTTAATGTGTAAATGGCTCTTTATAATTCGTTTGTTGTCTCAGTGTTTGTTGCTTATGTACTCAAGTCTATGCATATGCAAATGCAAGGGAATATAATTCCTGTTACTGGTTCCTATGCAACCTTGCTCTCTTGTATGTATGTATTTACGTCTATATATATGCATATATATCTATATGTATGTATGTGTGTCTATATGTATGTATAAGTCTATGTATGTGTGTGTGAATGTCGATATAAATATTTTAAACCAGAGTAACACTTCGTGCTTAGAATTGTTTTAATCGTATGCTCGAGTACTTAGTACTGTAACTCCCACAATTTTCATGTTATACTATTTAAAATTTTTATTTAAATTAATTATATATCAATTATTAATTCTTGATAAGGACAATTTTTTATTCGCACTGAATTTTAAGTAATCACCTGTTAGCTTTTAGTGAAGTTTTGTGCTTAGAGATGCCATTATTGCGCACCTTACTATTTTGTATTACAACTCTTACAATTTTAAATCTATAGTATTGCAAATTTTTATTTGAATTAAAAACACATAAATTATTTATCTCTGAAAAGGACAATTTTATATGTGATCTAAATTGTGGAGGATAATTTTTTTAAAATGATGTTTAGAACTTGACTCTTTCGTTATCGTAATGTTTCTTTTATATATATATATATATATATATATATATATATATATATATATATATATATATATATATATATATATATATATATAGAAAGACAAACATATTGTTGTAAAATCGCGTGTAGATAAATATACTGATATTAAATGTAAATATACACTATTGCTGGACGTATGTATTTAACTATATAATTAAAATAGTAGACACAATACAGCTCAAATAACAAAGCTGTTAAATGGTTGGTATACGTATAATTATATACTTTAGCGCTGTATTGTTAGGTACTTAAACACTGTGGGTGTATTTTACAGCTCCCCCTCCCCCTAGTTGTTCGTATGCGTCTCATATTCATCTAGTAATCATCTCAGGTTAATATTAAATTTAAACCTTATTAAATAGCAAAAAAAAAATACTGTACTGCAAGTTGCTTAAAAATATTATTACGCAACCTGCCACAAACAATTTTTTTTTGGAATTTTGTTATGTGTCCTTTATTTATAATTTTGATGATAACAGGAATAATTAATTATTGTTCTCATATTTATCAAAAAATTCTGTGTTGCAAGTTGCTTCAAAATGGTGTTTTTACGCAACCAGCAACACAGTGAATTTTTTTTACCAGTATATGATTTGTCTGTATTTTATTATGTGATATTTTTAATGATTTAAGTGGTGTTGTGCTTTTATAGCGAAATCTCAAGGGTTAATTAAATGTAAATATCGTCTTAAAAGCAAAATAAAAGTGTATGGTTTCAAAGAAAAAATTGTTGAAATATAAAGTATCAAAGCATTTCCGTTCGTCAATACGTGTTTATATAGCATAATATGTGTTTTATTTATATATAAAAGTCGCAAGAATGTCTCGTACCGTACAGAATAAAGTACAAACTACAATCCCGTTTGATTGTATTTGGAATTAGTAGACTTTAGGTGCGCGGACTCTCCGCTGAATCAGTTCCTGAAACTTCGAATAAGTTATTTTGCGTTGTAAAGAACAAAAGCTTTCCTTTGGCGCACAACTTTTCGTATTTACTGAACGTGCACTGAAACTCTGTTGAAGAACACTTTTACACTCGCTTCCCGAACGAGTGTATGCTATCCTGGTATCCGTGGCCGTGTTCTGTTCACTCAAGTACATGTCTTTTTTGTTTAAGTGTTAGTTTTACCCAAAAAGCATACCAGCTAACCATGGCTGTTTATGACAAAAGATACTCTTACAAGAATAGATCACTATTTGTTTGTGTTTTTCTACTTTTATTGTTTTTTTATTATTAGAATTGGAATTTATTGACGTACCGCACATATGTCTCTCTATATAGACGACTGTTTTTTGTGTATGTTTGCGAAATTAATACAAATTCATAATCAAGAATAAAACTAATATATGTAATACAATTCTATGCGTATATATACTTTCTCAAATAATTATTGTACTCTCTGTATTTATAATAATGCTAAAATATATATATATATATATATATATATATATATATATATATTTAAAGAATAACTTATAAAATTATAATAAATGCTATTAATATATTAAGATGTATTTTAGGCAACCATTGCTACATTCAAGGACATGTCTCCGAATGTGCCATGATGACTACTCAATTCAGTAAAGGTAGCATTTTTTTAGAAGCGCGAGAATTTCGAAGTATAAGTCTAAATTGAAATCAATACATCTTGAAGTGTTGGTTTCAATCTAGACTTGTACCTTGAAATTCGCGTGTTTCTAAAAAAGTACTTATTACCACCTACACAGTATTGAGTAGTAAACATGGCACTTTCGGAGACATGACCTTGAAGGTAGCAACGATTGCCTAAAATACATCTTATAATAAAAAAAGCATTTATAATAATTGTTTTTTTGATTATTTGAATAGACGACTTTTCTTCCGTGTTTTTGGAAAATGAATACTGCTCATTTGTATTTATCTCTAAATATATTTAACTAATTTATAAATGAGACTGTAGTTTTGTTGTTGTTTAACAATAAAAAACTTTTAGTGCAGCTGCAAAAGTACCTTAAATACTATGAATAAACATATATGCATTTGTCGCCGGTGAATGTACGTAAGCAGGAGTGCGATACCGTGCTGACTACACTATACAGTCTGTGGTATATACCTCCATAGAGTACACTAAATCAAATTCAGTGGGTCGCAACATATACCGCGGAGGTGGTATTGCCATTTCCAACTAGAGCATTTCCTCTGCCAAACCATACCAGAACACCAACACCGTACACCGTACGGTGTACTCTACATATATAGTTATCAATGTAGAGCTAATGATGAGATTGTTCATACTATTAAGCCTATAAACAAATTCCTGCGGAAGATATTCAGGAATTTCATCCTAACTGGATTCAAACCAATTCCAATTAAAATTTGGACGCCTCTATATGTTTTATTTACAATTTACTACCAAACCAGCTTAAATTAAAAACTATTACGCCTATAATTATCCATAGAGCTTTAACTGACCAATAAGGTATCCTACTACTAAAACACATCTTATTTAAAGTACATCAAAACTTCGAAAAGACAATAAACTGTATTGTAATAAACAATAAAGTAATTTTTGACAAATATACGAGAAATTATTAAAGTTAAATAGTTTATAAGAATAAATATTGAACAATTAACTAAAAAGCCGCGCAAGCTCAAAAAAATTTATACCAATATGGTTCTATAAACCGCCCTGCTTTCTACTATTACGGAATAGTTTTATTTATTTATTTTGGTGTTTAGGAAATTTATTTTTAAACAAATAATAATTAAGTGGGAGGCTTAAGGTTGTAAATGTATTTTTATTTAATTACAAGTCTGATTTACGATCAAGAATTCATTTTATCGATAATTATGTGTAGATGCGTTATGGTAACTCATGTAATTTTAGTATAATTGAACTGTATGATCATTATAATGAGAATAGACGTCCTAGAAATACGATCCGCATATATTTCTCAGTTGACAATCAGTATCAAATACAAATCAATGCACTACCAGTCCTAATGATGCTGTTAAACACTGGAAATCCGTCATGAAACCCGATATCCCTTTTGTTGCTCGTTACATATTCTTAAATTTGTAATACATTTAATTGAATATAGTACTAAATAAAAAAAAAATACATCGCATGTGGTAATCGCTAATTAAGCTGATTTTACCGTAAAACAAAACGCTGCAGTAATTAATAGTTCACGTGACATTGATTGATTAAGTGTCGTGTTGATCGTAGTATTTTGTTTGTTCATACCTCGCATTGTTACAAGGGTGGTACCTTGCTATTGTTTGTTTTCAATTGTACTACTTAATCCGAGTGGTAAATTAATGATTGCTGTTACCGAATTTCAAAAAAAAGACAATCAGTGTTTTATTCACTTCTAAATGAGATGATTAAATAATTCAAAATATATATTTTCAATGGATTCGAACCCAAAACTTTATATATTACGCTCCAGTGCCTTGACAATTGAGCTACGTCATCTTCTGTAAGGCTAAACTGATGCATGGTACATAGTTGCTTTAATATATAATTAAATAATGTAGTGAGGTTTGTAGTGGAAATGTTTTTTTGTGGTCGTTAAGTTATAAAATATTTCATTTGTCCATGGAGTAAGAAATAAAATAAATAAAATAGTCACTGGACGAAGCGAATTGCAGTGCTGCTGGTGGTTGGAACTAATCGTACAGCGGAGCTCATTTAGTAAAGTGAACTCGTATCTGTAAAACTAGTGATTTATTTTTCCATTTTATTGGTGGCACGGTAGTTGGTAGCCCTGCTTTCATTAGGAAGTGGATTCATGTTTGAGACGTAATACCAACATTTTATAACTTTATAATCAAAGTCTGGAGATAGATTTAAATACAACTTTGTTTAAAATAAATAAAATACGAAAATATATTCCTGCAAACAGTCGGGAGATTTTTAATAATAGAATTCTATTATATAAAATATTTCACTTCAATACTCTCATTTTAATTTAATAATACCCCTAGTGTGCTATGTGTATGTATTATATTATATAAAAGAATAAAAATAAACAACAATACAATTCTATGCGTATTTATTTTCTCAGGTTATTTTTATAGTCTCTGAATTCATAAAATAGCGAGAATATGTCTTTATTTAAATAACCAGGTTCCATATAGCGTTTAAATAATAATAAATTATTTACACGTATTTTAGGCAACCGTGCTACTTTATACGTCTCCAAATGTGCCACAGTTACTACTCAATTCTGAGTTTTAGAAACTCGTGAATTTCAAAATACAAATATTCATAAGAATCGTTTTAATTTTAAGAATATTTTTATTTTAAACGATAAGACTCTATATAGCGTTAAAATTATAATTATTGGTGATTTAATTATGAAAACGACTTTTTAAGCAACCGGTGATACTTTCAAGGTCATGTCCCTAAATCCCACTCTATGACTACTCGACTATGAAATTTATTATGTAATTTAGGCAACCATGTCTGCGTCTCTGAAAACTGTGTTGCGGCAGTTCTTGTTAGGTTTTGTGGAAACGGAAACGTTTTCGCGCTTTCTTATAGCAGGAGAGTGAAGCCAATAAATCATAGAACAAATTTTCCGATTGTGAAAACAAGTTATTTAGTTGTTTCCTCTCGTAATACAGGCGCACAGCGCCTTTCAGGGAAACACATTCATTTTTCATAAGTCGATTTCTCGCTCGTTCAAAAGAAAATGCCTGTTTTCACACACTTGGTTAGGCCGGCGGCGTAGGGTAAAAAGAATGATGCAAATCACATCAGCGTCGATATACTTCATAAATCTTACACGACCGATCACAACTGAATTGTTCCGGGACTCCATGCGCACCATGTTCTACAGGGGTGTATTTACGCCCAGGAATTTTTTAGGGGGCGGAAAAAAAATAGTAAGGACTCCCAGGTGTTAGTTTAATGGTGGATAGAATATATTTAAAATTCTTTTCAAACACAAAAGCTTCTGAAGCATATACGAACATATACGCGGTAAAAGAGGACACATGGGGTTGTTGGAACATGTCTGCTTCCAAGATGGCTCAAGTTCCAATGTTTGCCAGTCTATTGTGTTTACTTACATTGCTTTGCACTTTGCACCAACAATAATCGCACCGCATACATATCTATGCATAAGACCATTATCATACCTATAAAGTTTAAACACCCCTAGATGCGGCCATGGATACCAGGATACCTCCATTACTCAACTAAATGAACATGAATTTAATTATTTATTATTACACGCTCAAGAACCATTATTGATGATTTTAAAATAGTTTTTATGGCATTTTTACGAATTTGTAGCGTAAAAAGGGAGCTTAATTACAAAATGAATAATATTATTTATAGCAATCGAATAATGTATTTAAATAAAGGGGTGTTGTCTATGTATTCTGTTAATTTATTATCAAAACAAAATTAGGTTTATTACACAGGATTCTAGTATAAATAAACTCCACACACACACACACACATATGCGTTAATAGGCTCTACGTTGTTCAAAAGAGCTTGTTAATTGACTGGCTAATTTTAACAATTTATTTTGAAATGCTTTGCCAGTTAAATAGATTTGTATTTAAATTCTGCGTGAGTAGGATGACCATGGGTGCATTTGAACCCCGGAAATTACGTATATGTGTATGTGTGTGGGGAGCTTTGTGTTTCAAAACTAGATTTTGTCCTAAAACAACAGTAAAAGCTTTACGGTAATCATCGAGTTTAATATATATGCAAACTTTCGGTATTAAATAAAAAATGGTATTTCTAATTATTTCCCGGACTTCTCTAGTATCGCAATTTTTTTAAAAACTAACAACAAATAAAGATTTTGGCTTAGCATAATTTTAGAGCACAGAAACAACCCTGTGCACTTTAAGGGCATTGCATTATCTATTTATATTACTTAAGAGCAGTTCTGTGTTACCAATAAATTTTTTATGACCATTAAAGGGTCTGAAACAAAACAATTTCATCTGTAAGGGTGTTTTTTTTTGAGGGGGGCATATCTCAACGATTTGAAGAGGTTCATGTTTATATTCATGGTATTATGTTACATAAGGGACGATTTACATTTTGCAAATTTTGACCAAGTATGAAATATGGCGTCAATTTTAAATATTTTACATAATTGCATTATTCTTGTTCCCGGTGGCGAGTTTATTTGGAATTTTACGAGGCATCCAGGGACCGCAGCGAGTTTAGTTACATGATAAAAAAAAATTCTTTTTTCTCATATTTGAGATATGTGATGATATCTCGGAAACAAATATCTATTTCTTTTTGGAATTTAATCAACAATTATCCGGCAACATGTTTTTTCTAAAAAAAATATAGTGGAAATTATTATACGTTGTAGCGTAAGAAATGTGTCATAATATTTTGCAAAGTATAATATCATTCGCAACTTTTATCTAGCGCGCGCACAGAGCATTAAAAGTTGCGGAAAACAAACTTGAACAGTTTAGAATTATGTCAAGTTAAATTAAAACCTAAAGTCCACAATTTTTAATCATCTTCTTTCGTGATGTTTGTTGCTCTGACGGGGTTGTTGTTCTTTGGGGACATAGAAAGTTTTTTCCACTTTATAACTGAACCAAAGGGTGATAACATAATTATCTACTTCACAGTTCATTAACTAATTACGAATTACTATCATAAATTCCGTAAATTTGATACAAACCATCCTTATACTAAAATAACCGCCTCATATTTACTTAAAGTCCATAAATCTACAGAAATACAACAGATAAATACACTCCGTATTTTTGTTATTATTCTTCAATAAATTTTACATTTTTTATGTTCAAACAGTACACATTTATCTCTTATAGAACAATATCTATATCACTTACCATACCTATACAAGAATAAGCGCCTCATATTAACGTAAAATCTATAAATCTACAGAACTATAAAAGATAATTACACCTTGTATTTTTTTTATTATTCCTCAATAAATTTTGCATATTTTATCTCTCAAAAGTTTACGTCTATCTAGTATAGAAACATTTATATTAAATTCCAAACAACAAATCTACAGAAGTAGTAACAACGGCAGTTTTTGTGACCAAGCAAACCGGTTCCGGCCTAAAATGACATTGAAAAATTTCCTCAAATTTAAATTTTTGCCAAATTACTATAAATATAATTGCGTTATAGTTGAGCCTATATAAATGGTGTAAGGATATGTAATACGAGTTTAGAATTAGCGCGCCTATCGAATTTATACCCAAATCGATAACGGGCCAAACTAACTCTCCCTGCTTTCCGCAACTGAAGCACATCGCCTTCATGTCACCCTCGGTCGATGTGAAAATACTTTTATTGGCAAAAGCCGGTCCTGCATGCCTGCTGGCCCGGAGAATTGTTTCAATCGACCAGTCAGATGATAACAATTTTTAATTCCAAGCGAAAAAAATTACTCTCGACACATCCGATCATATTTACTGGTTTTGTTTGCCCGGCATTTTTTTCCCATGCATTTTTATCTCAGTTGTCATCAACGCGGGTTGTTTTTTTGTTTTTGTTGTTCGTAAACAGAAAATCCGGGGAAGATTATTTTTGTTGTCAGCTTATTAAAATCGACACAATGCGGGTTCATATAGACTAGAGTTTACTTTAATTAATTAATTAATTTTATTTAAAAATCAAACAAATACTACAATATTTACACCCCCTCCTCCACCCCCTAACGAATTTATTAACGCGATTTTTGACCAATAAATCTCAATTGAGTATATGTGGTCGAAATATAATTTTATCCAATTTGTGACGAATATTTTATTGATTTCCTGAAAATTTGAAACTTGTTCCGAGTCTCTTATTTCAGCAGAGTTTTTCTGAGCCATCAATTTGTTTAGAAATTTATAATTTGGAAATATTAGACCGTGTGTTATCGGGTAATGAGATGAAATATATTTGGCCCCCTGGGGTATTTGATTGGGGTTCGTAAACGAAGGTATATTGTTTTTTTTTGTGTGAGTTGGAAATAAGCTTTATGTGTGTACTGAAAGGGGTGAATTAACATGAAATAATACAGAGGATGTTTAATTAATTGTGTCATCTCCAACGAATGTCACAATTCGCTTGTTTGACTCCCCCAAACATCTTGAAAATTATTTATATAATTTGCACAATTTGCCGAGCCAGTACCTCGCAAAATAATAATATTTGCCAAGGTAGACGCAACGCGAATTCGGCACAATTTAATGACGAACCGGCAAAGTATATAAAATTAATTATATTTGATTCGATTTTCAAGACGCGATAGCGCTGAATACAACATAAACACTGATGTATAAATAGAATAAAAACGACTTATTTCAGAATTATTTTCACAAAAAACTACTACAAATAAAATCAAAAAAACTAATTATAATTCTTTATACATATCTATAGTTTATTATAAACGTATAATTATAAATAAATCTCGATAAATTTACGAGATATACTCATTTAAACAAATAAGCGTTTGACGATTTAATTATTTATTTTGGTCTTTAATACAAATATAAAATGATTGACAAGGAAAGTCTTAAATGGGGTTTATAAATAATAAAAAGCTGTAGACTCATCCTGATAACCATTGCTGTGAAAAAAATGTATATCTTTGTGTGTGTGTGTGCATAATGGATGATGTAATCCCTGTTCCCATTTGGATGGTATTTACTTGGTCCATAATTTTTTCCCGGACTTTCCATCCAAAGCTCTCATCAAGCTTGCATAATTTATAGGTTTTTTAATGTAATTTTTTTCCGCGGGACTTTATCTACTGGCCAGTACTGTAGTTGATCTAATTAAACCTTAATTTCGAAAAGCTACACTCTCCAGGCATGCCGGAGCTACGCGTAAGCAATCTCCGGACTATCATTCGTAACCCGGAGGGACTTATTAAAAACTTGGTCAAGTTTATGACCGGTTACTCGCAAAATTCAAACTTGTGATAATAGAGATAGATGCTATTATAATTTCATTAGTGGGTTATGGATTCCGGGGGGGTTTTTTTTTGGTGTTGTATGACCGCTCTAGTCGCTGTTGCGAAAACATTTATCAAAGTCAATTTCAGCGCTGGTAAGTTGACGGCCACAAAATGATAGCGCGATTGTTTTGTGTTGATGAGTTTGGTTTGCAAATAGGTATATAAAAGTCACTGAAAGGATGAATTATCCTTGTTTTACACGAATATTCAACCCTTTTCTAGTTAAGGGTTCAATATTTATATATTATAATTAATTGTTAGTTCAGTAAATTGACAAATAATCGAAATAAACAAAATTAAATAGTCATCCTACTTCACGCATTTTTTATATGAAATAAAAGTGGTTTGAAGTAAATATGTTTTAATAATAATATGTAATATTTAATCCGCTTCTACTTAAAACTCCAAAAAAAATTTTTTTTCAGCTCATTTAAAATTTATGAAATATCCAAAAAAATTTTTTGAAACGTATAAGTAATTTGATGGTTTCTATTAATTAGATTTGTTCCCATAACTAAATAAACTAGAGAAAGTCTTTTGTGAAATGTGTTCCTATACCCCGGATTCTTCCACGAAACTCGGATGATTAAATCAGAAACCGGAGCGTCTGATGTGGCTAGTTGCCCTCTACCTACCCTTATCCGTACCAAATCGGCTAACCTTTCATCTACTATGGTAGATTTTATAGTTTCGCGAAGATAACATTATCCAAAAGTTGAGCCAAGTTTACGTAATACATGCATAGATTACCGATTACCGCGCGCAAGTGATAATTCCGCAACAGGGGCTTAAACTTTATATATATTAATCGAATTAAACTACCCTTGTAACTTGTTAATAATTGGCTAATTCAACAAAACATAGGTCTAATTTTCTAAATCAAATCAAACAGTCTAAACAGCCTAACACACTTTAAACAAATCAATAAACTTATT
Source organism: Nebria salina (assembly GCA_944039245.1). NCBI lineage: Eukaryota > Metazoa > Arthropoda > Insecta > Coleoptera > Carabidae > Nebria > Nebria salina. Next base: position 710,011 of record OX063282.1, read on the forward strand.
GGCAACTGCCACCAAATAATTTATATGATCATATAAGAGCATATACACGAAAATAAATATTGATTTATTGAGTTTCATTTAGAATATGGTCTATTTTGAGAAATCTAATGAGATATATACGGTATATGGCCCTTTAGGGACCTATCCCATATCGATAAATTTTATTTGCGATGTTTTGGAGGTATATGCAAGCCTGTCCGGGTATCCATGGCTGGGTAAGTCTACGAGTGAGTGATGTTGTAAATTTGTAGACTTTTAATTAAATGTATGAGCTGAAATAGTAGACAGACGTCACAAGTGGTAAAAAAATATAATTTTACGCGACTGATTTAAATTTATGGAAGCGGTGTCGGCACATTTTACGCTAACGACTGTCGCAACTGTAATCGCTGTTGTAATTCATTTTAGTTGATACAGTAAACTAGACAGATGCTATACAAATGCATACATTATCTATACTTTTCATTCATTTTACAAAACGGTGATATATGAGCCTTCAAGTTCATGGTGTATTTGCGCACAGTAATTTATATTATATTATTAGTTCGGTAAACTGGTAAACAAAAAAAAATAATGGTCAATAAAATTGTAGGATATATAGTTTGTTGTCGATATCGTCATGTAGTGTAGGCAATTATTTATGTTTGGGGAAATGGAGAAAAGTTGTTCCAAGTGAATAATTCCGAATTTGTTTGGCAATATTTTATCTGCTCTCGATATGTAATATGATGTATATATGTACTGACGTGTATCCGTATGAAATAGGAAGAAAAAATTAGATATTGCTTCGGAATTCAATTTGTGTGTTCTGTATCAATACTGAGTTTCACTGCACTGTGAGATATACAATGTAAAGTATGACGAAAATTCAATAAATTCACAAAATAAACATTTTTTGATATGCTTCAATACATATATGTATATACGAATACATATATGACAAATTACGATAAAAATAAACCCAAAGTAAGATTGGTACAAATATATAAAAAATTAACTCAAAATGTAAAGAACGCCTACTGAAAATCCAGAGCAAATAAAAACGTATCCGTTAAAAGAACTAATAAATAACGTTTCCTGAGCTCAAATAAAAATATTCAGACATATTAATGAAAAACTGACGCAATTACAACCCTAAACGTCCGAAGGAGTAAGTGAAGATCATGCAAAGAAGTGTCGTTCAAGTTTAAAGGATGATTACTAAAAATCCAAAAGAAATTCAAAATTTTCCATTTCAGAAACTATTACCTAACGTTTCATAAGCCCATATAAAAATTGTCAAATAAATTAATTAAAAATTAACGTAATTACAACCATAAATCTTCGAAAGTGTAGATGAAGAAGACTATGCAAAAGAGTGTCTTTCAAGTTTAAAGAACGATTACTGAAACTCCAGAGCAAATCAAAAATTATCCATTTCAGAAACTATTAACTAACGTTTCAGAAGCTCATATAAAAATTGTCAAACAGACTAATTAAAAATTAACGTAATTACAACTATAAATCTTCGAAGGTGTAAATGAAGACTATGCAAAAGAGTGTCTTTCAAGTTTAAGGAACGATTACTGAAAATCATGAGCAAATAAAAAATCGTCCGTTTCAGGAACAATTAATTAACGTTTCATAAGATTAAATAAAAATTATCAAACCGATTAATTAAAAATTAACGCAATTACGACCTTAAACGTCCGAAGGTGTAAATGCAAAAGAGTAACTTTCAAGTTTAAAGGATGATTACTGAAAATTCAGAGCAAATCAATAAATGTCCGTTTCAAGAACAAATAAATAATGTTTCATAAGCTTATTTAAAAATTATTAGACATATTAATTAAAAATTGACGTAATTGTAACCCTAAACGTCCTAAGGTGTATGATGAAGATTTTACAAAAAGTATCTTTCAAGTTTAAAGGACGATTACTGAAAACTGAATTGAAATAAAAGTCGTGTTTTTTAGATATAAATTATTACTATATTGTTAATAGAAAAAAAAATAAACAATATATATTTGATGAGAATTGTAGGAGTTATGACCCCTAATGTACTATAGTGAAAAATGGTACTGTCTGTTTTTCAATTTTGTAGTAATATATATAAATAAATAATATATACAAGTATATACATTTGTGTCAAGGTTTACTGATTATATCGTTTTTGTAATGGCGTACATGAAGCCGTTGTCGCAACGCGACAAACTGATACTGATTGGAAAAGTTTGTAGGGATAGACACTACAAATAAATGACCGAATTACAGATCCTATAAGTTTAATGGAACTGCAATACCTTTTCCTTACAAAAGTACGTGTTGGAAAAATAAAAAATATATAAGAACTCGATACGTCCTTGAGTGGAAGGATTAAGGGTGGTGAATATATACGTAACGTACTTTTAATATATTGTACATTACTTTTTAGTTAAGGATATGAGTTTAGGTTGAAATTTAAGGGTAGTTTAAAGTGGTGGAATTGTTTTGAGTTGGGGAGTGAAACAATAAATGTTGAAGCAAATTTAATTTCTCGAGTAGCGTCTGCTTAACAACAAAGAAATTCAATTATAACATGCCGCGATTTAAACGACTATGTTGCGCACCATACGAACATTGTCCCCCTTTTCAGCCATTAGCCCCTTTTGGGGAGTTTGAAAACTTTTGACAGTTGCTTCCATCGTCAAAGTATATCTAAACTGAAATACCAAGTACAACTTATTGCATAAGTTAGGAACAACTAGTGATTTTTGCATTTTAAACAAAATGTAGAAGAGTTTTTTAATAAAAATAAAATAAAATTAAATATTTTCATTTCAACCTCAATGTTAATTTATTCTCTTAGCAGATAAACATGCCACATTTTAAAATGCAAGCTGGCGCTTTTGAAAAGGTGTAAACCGTATCTGGGGGCTGAATTTCGACACGGTAGGTATTCGTAAAAATGTTTAAAATATTCATAGGGCTAGGTGTAACCGGCACTGTGCATGTTTTCTGTAATGAAACTCATAAAAACGCGCAACTGGGGGTCCCCTCGCAAACGGAATTTTCCTCCGTCTCCCCGGATTGCTACATTTCAAAGATTTTATTGTCGTGTTTCCATCAAATCACTCTTAGATAATAACGTAATTTCCCATTCTTAATTAAATTATTTTACTCTTAAACGCGTAATTAGTAACTAGAACCCAGAAGTGTAACACTAAACGTACTTAAATAACAAATAATCTCAAATAATTTTGCTACATAGAAATTCAAAGCCCTTTAATAAAAATTGGGGGGGATTTTACAGATATTTTGTTAGAATTAAAAATGTAGGTCTATCTATTCTCTACAATTTTAACTTGAAATGTTTTTTGATACAACGCACCAGCTTCTATTTTTATTAAATATCGTCAAATAAAAAAATGTATTTTTTGGTGGAGGCGATTTTAAATAAGTAACTAATAATCTACATTAAAAAATATTTCAGTCAAACCGGCTGGAAAGTTGTAACCCGAAACGTACTTCAATAACAAATATTGGCAAATAAGCCCCCTAACAGAAACTGGGGGGGGGTTTACAGAAAATTCGTTAGAATAAAAAATGTAGGTCTATCTATTGTCTATAACTTTTACTTGAAACGTTTTTTGATACAAAGCACCAGTTTCTATTTACATTAAATTTAGTCAAATATGAGAAATGTATTTTTTGGTGGAGGCGTTTTATTATTTTTTAATAAATTTCTATTTGCGAATATATGTATATATTTAGTACTTATGAGTGTTTTTGGAGTGTTTTAAGTTACGTAACGTAATTCCCCACTAAAGTTCTAGCACGACGAGTAAATATAATATAGTTTAATTTACGTATAGAAAACATACTTTAGTCGTCTTTGAGAAACTATTGAATATTAAGGATGTAAAATGTGTAGGAGTTATTTAGTTCTAGCTCAAACGAAAAGCATGTAATTAAGTTTTAACTTTGTTACCTTGTGAAAAAGTTATTTTCTTTTCATTTTCACGAGACACTAGCGGAAATACAGACGGTGTTCTTTGATAAAAAATTCTATGCTCTTAAAACCGAGGCACATAAGAGTGTTCTAGAACATCTATAAGTTTTCACCTGCGCGGAAATTCGTATATCGCAACGAAAATCGCCTTTAATGATTCGTAATTATTTGAATATGTACACTTGCGACCTTAGAGGCTCAAACACAAGTTAATTGGAATTTGTGAATGACAAAGCTATTTCGCAATTTCCAAAATGATATTTCGGGTGCGGGAAAATGTTGTTGTATTTGGTGGCGTATATAAGCTGATCCACACCGCAGGGTATTACTAACTAAACTTGATATTAGGAACTCCTGGCATTGTTTACGATATAATACACAATGTTTGCTGTAAATACCCTGCCGCCCTTTATAGTTAACACACTTATCGATCACTATCCTTAATTGGGCTCATTTCACTCCTTGCGCAAGCACACTTTCATAATAAGCTTCACAATGTACATAAATTTACAATTTCAATAAAAATCCTTCACAATAAATAATAACTAACTCATTGGCACCACAAATATAAATTTTCAGTCATATCGGCTGAAAAGTGTAAGAGTTGTTACCCTAAACATACTTCAATGACACAAATTCTCAAAACATTTAAGGATATGGATAAACCATCTAACGTAAGTTTTAAAGAGGCTTACAGAAATTAGAGGCATCTTACAGAAAATTTTATAGAACGAGAAATGTAGACCTATCTATAATCTACAACTTTTATTTGAAATATTTCTCAATACAACGCACTAGTTCCGAGAAATATTTAATTTAGTAAAATAGGAAAAATGTATTTTCTGGTGGAGGTGTTTTATTATTTTTTAATAATTTTATATTTGTAAATATATTTATATAATTATTACTTGTGAGTGTTTTTAAAGTATTTTAAGTAACATCACGTAATTTCCCACTATAGTCAGTTACGTGACTCGTTCACATTAAAAAGTTCTTTTAAAGCTCGTTTAAGAAAATTTAAAAACTTGTTACTGAAAACTTAACACTATTAAGTTGAGTTGAGTGATTATTATATATGTGGTTTATTAATATCAATAATACTATTATTTATTAGGATTTAGAGTACATTTTTTGCAATTAGGTAAATGTGTACATGCTTATTTAGTTGATACATCTTTATAGAATCATATTTACGTATTTATAGACCCTATAGACTGTCCTTAACACTACATATTTCTGGTATGAATTAAGGTGTAAGAATTTAAGCGCAATCTTGTTCTCATCTTTAATTATAACTGGTTTTTCCGTAAAGAAAACAAATAGACCATTTTCGTCCTGGAGGAAATCCACGTGGTAGATTATTATTTATGGGGGTTTTTCCGGGTTTTATTACTCATTGCTCTGCACGAGGATATTTATTCTACTTATGGCTTTTATGAATTTTATCAAATATGATATAGGAGCGTTACGTAAAGATATCGATGTGTTTTAAAGGAATATTTGATATTATGAATATGTTTAAATTGGAATGTACGTGAGATCTTATGTCAATTGATGTCTGTATAGATGTCTACAGTTAGTAAATATACATAACTCTATATGTATATAGTATCTAATTTATCTGTATTTGCGGTACTGGCATACCAAACGTTCACACAACAACCAGGCGTATGGTATGTTTGTATGTACGTGTTATGTCGTGTGTTCATCTATATAATTGGCATTTGTAAGCATACCTCGTATCAAAGACATCTCTACAGATATGAATATAATTGATACGAGCTGAAATTGATTTAGTGCCTTCATTTATTAAATATTTACAATTTATTATAATTTAAAAGTTTCGAAAGCTACATGTTTATTTTATTTATTTATAAAAGTGTGCAATGGTTCAATGCGAAAATGCCCTTAGTGTAGATTTTCTTTTGAAAACTATGTAACATAGAAAACTGTACTGAAAAGTTTCCCAAGACGAATATCATGTCGTGTTTTCTATGAAACGCGTTGTATATGAAAACAACTTGCTGCAAAATTCTCTAGATTTTCACACGTCATACTATTCATACTCTCATTACTTTCTCACGAACGCAACATCGAAAATTTCATTTATAACATTCTAAAGTATATTTCAACAATAGCGTCAAATTGTTTTGCGTCTAGATTTCAACTTATATCGAATTTACGTCTACACTCTTCCTTACTACATTTTACCGACCTCTAAAGGACCTATACACTGCACTTTGTAATAATAAATAAACAAACATTTAACAAACACAAAGACATCCAAGTCTAAAAAATCACAACTACAAATTCTGTACCGATAGTAAAAAATCCTTCGTACAAAATAAAAAGTAACTAATGAGCAACACAAAAAAAATATTTTAGTCAAATCGGCTGAAAATTGTAAGAGTTATAACTCTAAACGTACTTCAAGAACAAATACTCTCAAAATATTTAGCGACATAGAAATGTAAGCCCCCTTAACAGAAATTGCGGGGGTTGTACAAAAATTTCATTAGAATAAAAAATGTAGGCCTATCTAATCTCTACAGCTTTTAGTTGAAATATTTTTTGATAAAACGCACCAGTTTCTAGTTATACTTAATTTAGTCAAATAAGACAAACGTATTTTTTTGGTGGAAGCGTCTTTAAGTAATAAGTAACTAATAAGCACCATAAAAAATATATTTCAGTCAAATCAGTTGAACATTGTAAAAGTTGTAACACTAAACGTACTTCAGTAAGAAATACCCTCAACTAATTTAGCGACATAGAAATGAAAGCCCCCTAGCAGAAATTGGGGGCGTTGTACAGAAAATTTGTTAGAATAAAAATTTTGGCCTATTTATTTACTACAACTTTTACTGCCAATGTTTTTTGATACAACGCACCAGTTTCTAGTTATATTAAATTTTGTCAAATAAGAGAAATGCATTTTTTGGTGGAGGCGTTTTTATTATTTTTTAATAAATTTATATTTGCGATTATAAGTATATATTTATTATTTATGAGTGTTTTTTGAGTGTTTTTAGTTACATAACATAATTCCCCACTAAAGTGAATTACGTGACTGATTGAGATGGTTCAAAATGACCGCCCGTATTCCTACAAATTGTAATATTAAATAAGTGGATTATTGATTGATTTAATATAAATAATACTATTGTTTATTTGAATTTAGTGTAAGTTTATTGCAATTAGGAGTACAGATATGCTTATTGATACAGCAATGTGGAATCATGTTTAAAATAAAGCTCGCGTTGGTGATTCATTTAAATTGAACTAATTTTCCGTTTCGAGGAAGCGTGAACGTGTTTCAAAGCGCAATTCACGTGCGACCGTGATATTACGTTCGCGCAGCAATATCTGATGTCTTTGATATGTGTGAACTGATACTTCAAAGTAATCGTTTGATGCGGATACTATTTTATTGCGAATATATCAAATAAAATCCGAATAGAGTCACATATATTTGATTATTATATTGAAATAAAAATTCTCGTGAGTGTGTAAGTGGATCGAAAACTTTGTTAAGATATTTAGGGTGGTAAGGACAATAGATCTCGGCTTTAGATCTAGAAGTTAGACATTGAAGGGGTTGATTAGGGTGGGTGGCACAGGGCTGTAGGCTTCATTCAACACGGGCAATTCACATCAACGCGTTGCAAACCCATGAGTGTGGAACGATTTTGTGTCTCGCTGTCACAGCTTTTTGTGTCCGGATGTTCATTAGCGAAGAGTACTCTGTCAGTCTGTCCTCCATACACACACACACACACACACTAACCTAACGTGACATTCAATTGTTACTATACGTTCGTTTAAAAAACAGTCGCATACAGATTTATTCGAAAAACACGAAACCTGCCATGGATACCCGGACGCACAACCCTCCAATGTGTCTATATGTAGAAAACCCCCCCATGATTCCAAATTACTTTTATTCCGGGTTGTTTCGTTAACATATTCAGATTTTTTCAACCGTGAAAAAGCGTGTTCTTGTTTTTGTTGCACTGAGCTTTATTTATTTTATTTCTGTGATTACTGATTTACGGTTCGTTTTTTTTTTTTCAGCTAATCTATGTTTTGTAAGCCGTAAAACAAGAATAGGTTTGTTTAAATAAAAAAAAACCCGACCAGATAACTGTGTTGTCAACTGGAAGCAATCTTCGTTGTTGTAATTCAATGACGTCGTTTCATAAAAGTTGCATTTGCTTATATGATATACAGGGGGTACACGCAAATGGAATACAGTGGCGTTTTGGTATATTAGAGAACAGAAATGCATATAATCTTATTAAGTATTCATTGCAACTAACACCAACTGTAGGAAACAGATTTGGCTGTGCTAGAGTCTAGCAAACAAAGTACACCATAAATTGCCGTGAACTACACTTGGTGTACCCTTACCATTTGCACTATGAGATTTACTCACTCGCTAACTATTCCACTTGAAAATTCGACAAAATTACTAGCGATAAACTTTCCACACTTCAAACTTACTCATTTCTTTCTAACTTAAATTGATTACCTCTATCTCCTCAAATAATATCTAATTACACTAATTAAACCACTCAGCAATGCATTAATCATATTCTTAAACAACCCTCCAAATCAAAAATAACATAAAAAAAAACATATAAATCCCCTAAACTAACTCTAAAATTCAAATGAACAAATATTTACAATCCCCAGAAACAACACCCACATCTAAAAAATCACAACTACAAATTGAGTATCTATAAAAAAAATTCTATTCAGAAATAAATAAGCAACTCATTAGCATTACTAAAAAAAATATTTCAGTCAAATCGGTTCAAAACTGTAAGAGTTGTAACCCTAAACGTACTTCAATACCAAATACTCTTATAAAATTTACCGATATAGGAATTAAAGCCCCCTAACAGAAATTGGGGTGGTTGTACAAAAAAGTTTTGGAACAAAACATATAGGCCTATTTATTTTCTACAACTTTTACTTGAAACATTTTTTGATAAAACGCACCAGTTTCTAGTTATATTTAATTTAGTCGAATGGTAGAAATGTAATTTTTGGTGGAGGCGATTTTATAATTTTTTAATAAATTTATATTTGCGTATATATGTATATATTTATTACTTATGAGTGTTTTTGGAGTGTTTTAAGTACCACCACGTAATTCCCCACTAAGGTAAGTTTCGTAACCGGTTCCTATTAAAATAGTTATTTCAAGGCTCGTTTAAGATAATTTAAAGCTCATTATTAAAAACTGCGCATAGCTATAAAGGTGGGGCTCAGTCTAAAACTTATCTTAATAAGAATTATCTCTAAATGACCTGAACCCTGAACTACTAATTGTAAAATTAATATTTATTGAGTTTTTCGCATATTTTGAGTTTTAAATGAATTAATATTATTGTAACTTCATAATGGTAATAGATATAAAATTGCGCGTTTAGGGGAATAAAGCGTAATTGTTTGTAAATACAAAATAAAAATTTCAAATAAATTGGTTGAGATTTGTGGGAGTTTAAAGCCCTAAATGTGCGTTGGCAATAAAATGCTTTCGCAATGGTTTTTATAAACGCGTATATTTTTATATAAACTGCTTATTTTTATCATGAAATTTTATTATAATCCGGAGCGGACGATTCTATTACAAACAAAAATCCTTACTTTGCGAAACCACAGATGCAAGTGCTCGACAAAGCACCGGACAATGGTCTTTAGCTTCCCGTAGGGCCGACTCCGGGCCCCAGATAACCCCATTAATACAGATTCTATTAGGGCTCGTACGCGGACATAGAGTGTACGATAAGGCGTAATCGAGCCTGTAATCAGTTGCCTTTACTAAATTACTCTTTCATGCGTTTCAGAAGCCTCTAGGCTCGCACAGGCCGGGAGTAACTCAAAATTTTAAACGAAACAATTACGTATTTATGGCAAATAAAATACGAGCGTGTGAAATCAGATATTCTAGACGGTCGTTCTATTATTTATTGGTTTAAAAACCAGAACATTTTAAATAATCATTTGGTGGCAGCGCATATGTGACTCGTATACACACTTCGCACTGCCGGAAGAAAGACAGCAACTGTAATAACGACCGCAGAACACCGACATCGAAAACAGCAGATACTACGATATACAGTACCCGGAGCATATGTATACATGATTTAAATATTTCGTCTGACTTGAATTCAAATCGATAAAAATATAAATATTTGTTCCTACGCAATTTTAAGCTCCTAAAAACCACCCTCCTTACTACTAATTGCAAAATTAATATTTATTCATCAATTCGCATTGAGAATTATTTATTTTAATTATTAAATGACTAATAATAATTGTATGTATAAATAAAATAAATATTTTTAATTCTCAAGTACTTTGTTTATTTACGCGTATTGCAATTTTTTACGCTTCCAAATTACTAATTAAGTAATAAAATGAGTTTGAATTAATTGATAATCTTATAAATCAATGTATTTTAAACAATAAACAATAAATTGTATCTATTACGAGCCCGTGTAGGATCCGTATTGCTATTATTAATTAATAATTAACAATTTACGGTGTTCATCAATAATTTATCGCTCATACACGCGAACTGGGTTAATTATTACAATTTATTTTACGGTCATTATTCTGCTTCGTAAATCGCGAATTTATAGTGGACCTGGTGCAACACTAATGACCCATCAACGACGTATTTTCACGTCTATTACGAACAAATCACAAATGCACCTTTAGGTACTCACTAAATTACTATTAATAAAAAATAAGTAATGAAATTTATTGTGTTTACCACCTCAGGTCCGCCTGCGGACCTAGGTCAATACGACGGGTATCTCACGTGGTCGAATTAGAACTAATTAATTTAGTTAAATATATTTCATATAAAGCGAATTAAAACAGTTTAGTTCGGAATTTAATTAAATGTGTAATGAATATAAAACAAATATTTATTCAATTATTAATTATTACTCGCTAGAGAGCCAACGCCCCCGCATTTGTTGTTTAAATAAAACATTTAATGGTGTATGAACGATTTTTTGCGAATTGCGAATTAAAGCTGTTTTCTACGTTAACTTACAGCATCATCATTTATATATTTAATTTAGCACATTTAGCAAAAATACTCGTACATTTTCATACTAAATTTCTGTGTGTGTGTGTGTGTGTGTGTGTGATGATACTTAAAACACTCCAAAAACACTCATAAGTAATAAATATATAAGTGTATTCGCAAATATAAATTTATTAAAAATTAATAAAACCACCTCCACCAAAAAATACTTTTCTCTTATTCAACTAAATTTAATATATCTAGGAACTGAAGCGTTGTATCAAAAAAAGTTTCAAGTAATAGTTGTAGAAAATAGATAGAACTATATTTTTTGTTCTAACGAATTTTCTGTACAACCCCCCCCAATTTTTGTTAGGGGGCTTTAATTCGTATGTCGCTAAATTTTATGGGAATATTTGTTATTGAAGTACGTTTAGGGTTGCAACTCTTACAATTTTCAGCCGATTTCACTGAAATATTTTTTATTGTGGTGCTAATTAGTTGTTTATTAGTTTTTTTTGAAGATTTTTTTTTTATTGGTTTTTTATTGCTACAAATTCTTCAATTGTATTTTATTGTGCTTTTTGTGTCTATTTTGGGGATTTATTCTAAAACCTCGTATGTTTTAGTAAATAAAATATATATGTGGGTGCTCTGTATGACCGCTGAATTATTTAGTAGTATTAATTACTTAAAAGTAAATAATTAGGGAGTATTTTATTATATATTTCCCAAATATGTAATTGCCATACAAGTATATTTAATATTTGTTAGGAAATGAGAAAATTCGTAAAGTTTTATTTGATTTTGTTTGCCTCCCGGAAACATCCGGTTTTCGTACAAAATGGACTAATATTAATAAATATCTATGTGTAATTACTTCCTACACTGTTATTCCAAAAACAATCGAATATGTTTGTTATGGTATTAAAATTAAATTACGTTTCATACATTTAAAAATACTTGGCGGTCACAAAAGCACCCACAGACGCTCAGAAAACAAAGTTGAGTATCTTTGGTGGTTTTTACGCGATTTAATTAAAAATTTTATGGTTTTTATAAGAAATATGATTTTTTTAAAAATAAATAAATAAATTGGGGGTACAATTGTGTGAAAGTCATAAAATCGTAGACCGATTGACTTGAAAATGTAATAGGTAAAAGGTCAACCGGTAAAACGTGCTAAAACGTAACCGGTACATTTTTAGTAGCTGTAACATTTTTTCTCGTCGGGGTAGATATCTTTTCTATCGGACCCGAGCATTGTGGCGGTCGAATGTCGCCCAATTCGGCCGCCCGGAGAATTTCTTTATAAAAATAACGGAAAATATCGAGACACATAGTTTATTTTATGACAAAAAATCTTTCAATATAAAAAGGACCGTACGCCGTATAGATTTCCACGAAAATATTACATCGTTTCCCATTTTTCTTTGCCTCAACGCTTTCCCAAAGCGATCGGTGTTTCAGACATCGTTTTATACTTTTATCTATTGAAAGAGAGAGAGACACCGGAGCAATTTAATATTGTGAAATATTGACGAAATAATACAAATATTATAAAAACAAAATTAAATTTATAATCATGTGGAATTAGGGGGGGGGAGGGGAGCTTTTATGATATCCATGGCCGCGTAAATATTTTGTTAATTGAGTAGTTTTTAGTAATTTGAGTAAATATATTCGTGTGGGTGGGTGTGGGTGGTTTTTTTTAATAATTGTAATGATGTGAAGGGTTGTTAATGAAGAGTGTCTGCAGGAGTGTGGATTTTCCGGTGGATGGTGTGGTAAATGTTGACTTAACTTTAAGATATGCAAATTTGGGAAGTGTTATCTCAAGAAAGTCGGTGTTTTTTTTATATTTCCTCTGCACCCCCGCAGTTATTTGTCTTTCGTGATTGTTTGAGAGTAGTTCTGCCGGTTTTATTTTAACATATGAAGTTTTCAAATTGAGTTAAAGCCGTCACAACTTTGATAATATAGTATCCCACCGGAATATTCGTATTGTTTATGAAGCAGTGTCGGAAGTTTTATTTTTTCGGCCTGACAAGAATTGTTTTTTACGTCTTCAGCACGTGTTACGAACACTTAAGTTCATAATAATATATTTTTAGCAACACACACTCCGGAAAGCCATCATCGCGTCGTGCAGTATTTCATTAAATACTTTGCGACATCGAGGAAAACTTCATCTTTCCGGTACAAGTGTCTTTGACACCTCGTCAATGTTTAAAATTTATGTCTAACATATATGAAATAAATTCGAAAAGCACAACCCCTTGTCCACCCTTGTACAATCAATGAACTTGTACGTAAACAAATCCATACATTTCGAAAGTTTCGCATGACCCTTTAAATCGCATTCAAATGAATTCATTCCGCATCTACGCGATTTGCATGATGACATATTTCACCCACGTAGATTATATATGATGTTGCTTCAATGATTCTAAAAAGGGGTCAACGATGAAGGGCTGATGAAAATCCGGGTGAATAAAATTGCGACAGATAGTAAGAGACAGACGTGAAGAGAGTCAAAACGGCAGACGGAAGAGAAACAGCAGAAGCAAAATGAAGCAAAGATCAAATAGGACGTGAAGATATAAAAAAGGAACGCGAAGGAGGACACGCAAAGGTACGCAAATAAAAGCATAGATGCGCCGAGATGCGCACATAAATGCACAGAAACGCATATAAACGCATAGAAGCGCATAGTTGCGCAGTGAAGAGCATAGAAGCACAGAGAAAGGCAAAGAGACCGGAGAAAGATGCAGATAAATGCGCAGAAAAGCACATAGATATATAGAGAAGCGCAGATACATTCAGAGAAACGCAGATAAACGAATAGATGAAGAGATAAGCGTAGATATACGCAGATAAACGCATAGAAACGCATAGAACTATATAGAAGCATGGAGCAGCATTAAGAAGCGCATAGAAACGCAAAAGAACTCAGAAAAACATAAAGAAGCGCAGAGAAATGCAGATAAACGCATAGATGCACAAAGAATGGTAGAACACTACAGAGAAACGCAGATAAACGCGTAAAAGCGCATGTAACTGTCGAAAAGCATCGAGTAGCACAAAGAAGCACCTATCTGTTCTAAAAAGCACATAGAAGCACAAAAGAACGCAGAAAAGCAGAGAGAAGCTCAAAAAAAGCACAGAGAAGCATATAAAACGCATAAAAGTGCCGTGAAATACAGTGAAGCACTAAGAAGTGCAAAAAAGCGCCTAAAGGCCCAAAAACGCACATAGGAACACATAGGAGTACAAAGAATTGCCTAGAAACGCAGATAAACGCTAGGAAGCTCAAAGAAGTACAAAAACGTGCTAAGAAACGCAAAGAAGCGCATATGAAAACAGGGAAGCGCATATGAGCAAAGAAGAGCGTAAAGGAGAGATATAAAGGCAAGGAAATGGGCGACAGGAAAGGGTAGAAAGGAGTAGAAAGGGATAGTGGCGAGAATTAGAAAGAGGGTGGTAACAGAGTTGTAGAAACGTGAACAAGTTAATGCAAACTTAAAGTATATGACATTTGCGTCGCCGTCCATATTATTGAGCGGGCCTCAGGGAAACATACAGGGCCGGACTCAATCTAAACGCTATATAAATAAAGCTACTTCAATGAATAACTCATTAAATAAATATATAATTCTAAATAGTTTAAAATCATCTATTTATAGAAATAAAATATTTTAAATAATTTGTCCTTGAGATTTTTTAAATAGTAGTATATAGGGCGGTCTTTGCAGCTTTTTAATAAATATATGTGGGTGGGGATGCGTTGTTGAATTAATATGAAAATAAGTATTATTTAGTGCTAAAGAAAAATTTAAAAAAATCCGTTCCACGTTGATAAATGCGAGAATAATTCTCTCGAATAAATTGTGGACGTATGCTCCACATATATACACGCATAATAAATAGATTATGTTACCTACAGATACGTGTAAAAGCTCACCGAATACAAAAAAAAACCGACGTACTATCGCTCACAAACAAATCCGACTGCCGTTTTATATACGTGCAATACATCTTCTATGACAACATAATATTTCGTCTGAGACATACCGGTTCACGCCTCGCGAAATATTCACACCGAAAAATTAGATAATTCACATTTTAGACAAGGGCTTATTTTTTGGGGCATAAGTTGCTAACTCTTTATTCGAACTAAATGCATTATTTGTGTCAGGTTTCCTACCCAAGGGGAGAAATAATAGCGTAATTACCCTACGTCACGATTTTACGACCGGAAAGTTTATTGTAATAAAAAAATATTTCTCTTCAGTTTTATTCCACGTTTCACAATTATTGAATTTTTTCCACAAAGATATCAAACAATTATACAAGTTCCGGGGATTTTTTTTTTTTGGTAATAATTTGTAATAAAATCGGTGGGGGTGTTTGATTAAAAAATTTTTTAAGGCGCTAGTTATCCGGGTGTTGTCGGTGATTTTTCCAGTTGACACGTACTTCGACGCCGGATGCAGAAAAGCGTTTTCCAGCTTGTATTATTTTACTACGCGCACATGACAGCTTAGCAATGTTCCAGTCACAATTTCCGGTTAAAAAAAGAACAACCAAAAAGTGTTCGATAAACGAGCTAAATAATTGTAAACACTCCTAAATAAAGAATACCCAAAATAAAATTAATCCCTCATTTTATATTTAGTTACGTTAAAATAAATAAATAAAGACAAAAAGATTCTTAATTTCATAAATTAGACACTAAATTATATGAGTAGTAACGATGGAGGATTTCTGAACCACCTTGACCTTGGAAAATAATAAACCCCCCCCAACCTTCCTTGCCGCAATAAAATAAAATAAAAAACTTCCCGGCTTAAAAAACAACCAAAAATGTTCGATAAACGACCTTAATAATTGTAAATACTTTAAAATAAATAAATAAAGTCAAAATGATGCTTAAATTTCTAATTTATACACAAAGTTATATGAGTAGTAACCATGGCGGGTTTCTGAACCGCCTTGACCTTGGAAAATCATAGGCCCCCTCCCTTTTTTTGCCACAAATTTATAAAATAAAAAACTTCCTAGTTAAAAAAAACCACCGAAAAATGTTCAATAAACGAACTAAATCATTGTAAACACTTTAAAATAAATAAATAAAGTCAAAAAGATGCTTATATCCTCAATATAGACACTAAGTTACATGAGTAGTAACCATGGAGGATTTCGGCGCCGCTTTGACCTTGAAAATCATAGGGCCTCCCCTCTCTTTCTTTCCACAATTAAATAAAATAGAAAATAAATAAAATTAAGAAACTTTCATCCTTCAAATTGATTTAAATGAACAAATCTTAAAGTAGAAGTAATTATAAAACATCGAAAATGTTTATTTGAACGCTCAATTCGATGGAAAAGTATAAAAAGCAATAACGCGATCGTAATTTGAAAAATACAATCTATTCGAGCACGTAAGCCCATTGGTAAAATACTTCACCATCTATACACCTTCAGCTTCAGTCTGCTACACTGAAAGGATCAGAAGTGTTAAGTCGCGAAAATTGAATTGTATCAACGCAGATCAGTGTTATGTGTGTTGAGCTTATAGATACGATGTTTCCGGTTTACGTTAGTATCCATATCCGCAAACGTAAGGTGTTTTATTGAAACAAACACGTTCGTAAATAAATATATAGAAAATAATAAAAATTACGAGAGGTAACTAAGATTTGGTGCACCCGGAAACCGAGTAATGTAAACAGGACTATGTGTAATGTTATGCAAATAGCTGTTGTTGTTAAAACAGACCGGATATCCCTTGGTTTCCTATGAGAAACGACCCCCCTGTCTAGATATAATACAGGTATATCTAGGTGAAATGTGGGACCGTTATTACCGGTAAATAATTCTAGGGTGCCGGAATAAGTTATGAATGAATTTTAGTCATTGTATGTTTTGGGGGATTTTTTAATAAATGGAATGGTTATCGATGAAATAAATCTTATTTATCGGGATGGTCGTAAAAGTGTTTTACAAACCGAACCGTATTCGTTTGTACGTTTTTTCCATTTATAAAGCGATTTGAAAGCGCTATTTATTGCTAGTGAAACAAAATTCACCGTGCAAACGCATAAAACTTAGACGGGGGGGGGGGACACTCTGTTTTTGTGAAATTTATTTGGTTGAAAAGATAAAATTCGCGCACTACAAGATTCAGATTATCGTCGCGTATTTACATTTAAATTTCTGTTCGAATCCGGAGCTATTTACAACTTTCCGCCAAGCTTTTAATCTTATTTTCTTTTTTGCGCGCCATAATGGCATCGTAATTATACTTTTTAGTTAAAACATACAAATTTAAATATTGAACAAATTTTGTATATACCGTTCTTATTACTTTTATTTTAAATTCGAAAAACACACTCTCTCTCTCTCTAAATGTATCTGTACGTCTTTGTATTCCTTTGTATGTGTCTATAGGAATCTATAAGTGTCTGTATATGTATGTTTTTGTCTGTGTGTGTCTAAATATGTCTGTAAGTATCTGGGTATGTCTGTAAGTGCCTGTATGTGTCTGTGTGTGTGTCTGTAAGAGAATGTATGTGTCTGGTTGCGTCTGTAAGTGTCTGCAGGTGTTTGAATTTTTCTATAAGTGTCTGTATATGTCTGTATATATGTATATGTATCTGTATACGGCTGAATGTGTTTGATAATGTCTGTAAAAGCCTGTATATGTGCGTCTGTAAGCGTCTGCAAGTAACTGTGTGTATCTGTAGGAGTCTGTTGGTGTCTGTAGGTGTCTGTATGTGTCTGAATGTGTCTGTAAGGGTCTGTATGGGTCTGTATGTCTCTATATGTGTCTGTATGTGTTTGCAAGTTTTTGTATGAGTCTGTAAGTATCTGTACGTGTCTGATAGGTTCTGTTTATGTCTGTATATGTGCATATGTTACTAACTATTATTTATAAATGCAGACTGATGTTGTTTAACTATTTGTTAAATAAGTAACTCTTCATAGAATGGGGGTAGCAATTAAGTGCAGGTATTATAGAGATACTTCACGGTTATGCCCGTAAACTAAAGTGTCCCAAAAAGCAAAAAAACATTATCAATAACAGTAACCGTAAATTTTTTTTGCGTCCGCTTGGAGCAAACAAAAAAAAAATAGAAACAAGCAAACGCTTCTTGAAGAAGTTGAACAGCACGACGATATTTCTCGGGCAAATAGCACCCCATAGCGCTCGACGTGACTGCTTAAAAATACAAAGCACAATTTGGACATGACTACAGATTTTTTTCCGTACGTAGATTTCCCCGACACGTACGACCTTTCAGTAATAGTTACTCATTACTGCGCCCACTAGTTTTACAGCTTGTGAAAGAGGCCACACTTGCTGAAAAATATATATATTTCGGCAACCAGTGCGCAGATTATCAAATAATTTTCGCTAGATGTTGGTGTATTATTATCTTTACCATCTCAAGAGACGAATACTGAAAAGTGCGTTTGGCTTTCACGCTGAAAGGACTATCTGAATACAATCCTCTCAAGGATCAAATGGAACCTTGGGCCGTATTACCATCAAATTCAACATTTATATAAATCTTATACCATACTGAGTTATAGGATTTATATTTTTATGTAGTGGTAGCTTAATAAAAAATTGTTTGAGTGTTAGGGGGGCTTAGAATTTTTATTGTTTGGGATTTAAGAGAGGTGGTGGAATAATGTTGAGGCCAGGCCTGTTGTAGACATTCTCGTAAACGAAGAAACCACGGGCCTCTTGTACGGCGTACACAGTTAAGCTTGGACGCACACGAAAAATGTAAAAATTTTCTTTTGTGCGAGGCGTCGGCACAGATTTATATGTCCCCTGCGAATGTGTCACCCGTACCGAATGGAATATTGATTTAAAAAAAAAAACAGCAACTCGTACTGTGATACCACAAAACTGCAGAGTTATACTATCCAACAAACCACAACTCAAAGACAAACTTACGCAAAAAAAATATATATAAAATTTTTTTGCGTCTGTATATGTCTGTATGTATCTGAATGTATCTGTATGAGTCTGTAAGCGCCTGTATGTGTCTACATGGGACTTTATGGTGTCTGAATGTGTCTGAATGTGTCTGTGTGTGTCTGAGTGTGTCTGAATGTGTCTATATATGTCTGAATGAGTCTGTATGTATCTTAACGTGTCTGTATGTGTCTGTATGAGTCTGTATATGTCTGTATGTCTCTGTAAGTCTCATACAGACACATACAGATTGTCTGTATCTATCTGTATGTCTCTGTATGACTCTGTATGTCTCTGTTTGTGTCTGTATGTCTCTGTATGTCTCTATATGTCTCTGTATGTCTCTGTATGTGTCTATAGGTCGCTGTATATCGCTGTATTTGTCTGTATGTATCTGAATGTGTCTGTAAGTGACTGTATGTATCTGTATGTAGGTAAATGTGTATGTATGTGTCGGGATGTGTCTGTATAGGACTGTATCTGTCTGTAAGTATCTGTATGTATCTTGTGTGTCTGTATAAGTCTGTAAGTTACTGTTCGTGTATGGCTGAATATGTCTGTATATATCTGCATGTGTCTGTGTGTGTCTATAGGTGTCTATTTGTGTCTGTGTGTATCTGTATATAGCTATATATATCTGTATGTGTCTGTAGGTAGCTATATGCTTCTGTATGTATCTGTATGTGTCTGTATAAATCTGTAGGTGTCTAAATGTGTCTGTATGTGTCTTTATGTGTCTGTATATGTCTGTAGGTGCCTGTATGTATCAGTATATATCTGTATGTGTTTTTGTTAGTGTGTGTGTGTGTATGTGTTGAGAAATTAAATAGTCAGAGTACGTCTAGCGATGTTTGTGAATTTGAAATATATCAAGAACATTTGCACCTGTAAATACAGCGTGCGTATTTACAAAGAACACCGTAAAAAAACGTCTGTAAAATGGCCAACGAAAATTAAACATTCAGACGACATTTGAACAGACTAAAGAAACAGCATAGAGCATAGATACAAAAGTAAACTAGCACAAAAAGACAACGTAACAGATCCAAAGTGTGTGCGAACGCAGCGAGCGAGCTGGTGAAAAAGAGCACGGGAAAGAAATAGAGGAAAAGCATCGAGGGGTGTTTTTTTGTCGAACGAAAAACCATGTAATTCCTACAAAAGAAACAAAAAAACAAAAACGAAACGCGCTGTTCGAATCAAAAACAAACAGCAATGTTTACCAGACACACAATTTACTTTAGTGGGAAATAACGTTGCATCACTTAAAACACCCCCACACTCAAAACTAACAAAACACTGAAAGTATTGCGCAAATATAACATCAATATATTAACCATCATATCGTATATTTCTCCAAGTTTACTAATTTACAGATTTCTATAAACGAGTCCATTGTACAAAAAAATGTTTCAAATAAAAGTTATAGAAAACACTTTAAGCTTTATTTATTGTCTCTATAAATTTTCTGTAAAACCTCCCAATTTTTAGATAATTACCAAAAAGCCTGTATATACTTTTTAAAAAAAATAAGCAATAAACATTCAAGGGTGGTAAATAACTGAAGATAGTAATAATAAACGTAATTGCTCGCCAATTTTGGACTTGATTGAAAATAACAAAAATGCAACCAGTTCATTCTAGGCACGTCTATAAACTCCCCGTTTCAGCTTTACAGGACCTCTGCGCCTGGCGTATACTAAATTAAACGGTTGTCACAGAATAATATTATCAAGTTTCCCAAGTCAACTTTTCCCAGCGCTAGGAAATCGAAAGCTTTATGCACGGAAGGTATTTCGCCACCCAATGACAAATTTCCACCGACACAAAATTCCGGTCAAATAATTATTTCAAATTCTCTCTCCCTCTCTCTCTCTCTCTCTCTGTAGTTATTACTGTGAAATATATTTGGCCAATATGCTGATTATAGTATTTAGTTGCAATACGAGCGTAATAAATCATTACTTTAGTGCATATGTAGCTTTAATAGTTTATAGACTGCATTAAGCTGGATTACGCCATTTTAGGGAGTGCGATTAAATGCAACGCAGGACAATTAACAATGCGATTGCAGAAGAAAATAATTCTCGATGTCCAAAATACGTAATTAAATAAAAATTGGCTGAGTAGTAACTAGGGCGGATTTCAGAGAAACATGTCCTTGAGAGAAGATAAAGAAACGGTACGACACCTTAACTGAGTAGTAACTAGGGCGGATTTCAGAGAAACATGTCCTTGAGAGAAGATAAAGAAACGGTACGACACCTTAACTGAGTAGTAACTAGGGCGGATTTCAGAGAAACATGTCCTTGAGAGAAGATAAAGAAACGGTACGACACCTCAACTGAGTAGTAACTAGGGCGGATTTTAGAGACACATGTCCTTGAAAGAAGATAAAGAAACGGTACGACACCTCAACTGAGTAGTAACTAGGGCGGATTTTAGAGACACATGTCCTTGAAAACAGATTTAGCAACGATTCTACACCTTAGCTGAGTAGTAACTAAGGCGGGTTTCAGAGACACATGTCCTTGAAAGCAGATAAAGCAACGATTCTACATATTAGCTGAGTAGAAACTAGGAGGATTACATAGCCGAATGACACATGTCTTTTAAAGCAGATAAAGCAACGGTTCTACCCTTTAGCTTAGTAGTAAAAAAGGAGATTAAAAGGCCACATGACCTTGAAAGCTAATATAGAAACGGTTCTACACCTAAGCTGAATAGTAACTAGGGTGGGATTCATAGATACATGTCCTCAAAAGAAGATAAAGCAACTGTTTTAAACCTTAGCTGAGTAGTAAACAGGGCGATTTCAGAGCCACATGACCTTGAAAGCCAATAAAGAAACGGTTCTACATCTTAACTGAGTAGTAACTAACGCGGGTGTTAAAAACACATGTCCTTGAAAGAAGATAAAGCAACGGTTCTACACCTTAGCTTAGTAGTAACTAAGCCGGGTTTCACAGACACATGTCCTTGAAAATAGTTAAAAGTCGGGATTTTAAATGGTTTTTCACAAAAATTTATTTAAATTTGATTGGTTCCTCAAGATTGAGATCTTTATTAAAGTTTAAAAATATAAGCAAAGCTTAACGATTAACAGTTTACATTTTGTCGAGTTCGTAAAGTTAAGGGTTGACTTCCATCATCCTGCGAATCGGTATTTCATGACTGTTGCGCGTCGAGGCATGTCTGCAAGGTCCTTTTGTCGTCCTTTACCCGTACTAGGGAAATTGTTGCGCAAAATTATAGGTATGCACGTCGCCTGATTGCGAACGGTCAAACACATTCAAATGGCATTTTCAAAACTTGTCTGCATTTCCTTTTGTCTTCCAATACAATGAAGTGTCCGAACGTGCTTAAGACCTCCTAGTGCTGCGTATGTGATGCGATTCCCACCAGATGATACCACTCTCACAACTTAAACCCCCCCCCCCCCCCCCCGCCCCGACCACCTTTTCGCCTATCTTTCCCAGACTTTTCTCGCAATTCTGACAACACAATTCTTTTCCGCTGACACCATAGTTTTACCGGTGATATGTTTATCGCTCGATGGACATTAGATGTCAAATTCTTGTGCATTTATTTGCCTTTCAAATATATCTGTTATGCATTATGCACAATGGACCATTTGTTGCACGGACAATTGTTTCGACGTGTATGGATTGCAAAGTATCTATTACGGCCCCCGGTTTTTTTCTATATAGACTCCGTTAATTAAATATTAAGCACTAAGAACCTTTACAATCAGCTCTTTATTAAGTTTGCTGTTAGGTACACAGATAAATCTCGTTAAAAAGCGGATTTAATTGCTGGATTAATGAATAGCGTCCGGATTTTTGTTTGGATTTTAACGCTGTGTGCGCGAGTTTTTTTTTCTGTAAATATTTCTATAATTTTTAATTGAATAACTGTATGGATCTAATTAAGCCTTAAGCTTGATCAATAATGTTTTAATTACATTAATTAAATTGGTTTAAATTTTACTGGTGCTAAATGGTGGAGTCGCCTCTAAAAATATATGAGCGTGTCTGTATGTGTGGTTTTTATGTCTGTATGTCTAGCTGTATGGATTTCTGTAAGTCTGTATGCCTGTAGGTATGTCTGTATATCTTTGTTTGTCTCTGTATGTCTCTGTATGTCTTTGTATGTATCTGTATGTGTCTGTATGGCTCTGTAGGTCTCTGTATGTCTCTGTATGTCTGTGTCTGTATGTGTCTGTACGACTCTGTTTGTGTCTATATGTCTCTGTATGTCTCTGTATGTATTTATAGAACTCTGTATATCTCTGTATGTGTCTGTATGTCTCTGTATGTTTCTGTATGTCTCTGTATATCTCTGTATGTCGCTGTAAGTCTCACACAAACACATACAGAATGTCTGTATCTGTCTGTATGTCTCTGTATGACTTTGTATGTCTCTGAATGTGTCTGTATCTGTCTGTATGTCTCTGAATGTGTCTGTATCTCTCTATATGTACCTGTATGTGTATGTATGTCTCTGTATGTGTCTGTATGTCTTTGTATTTTTCTGTGTATGTCTCTGTATGTTGCTGTATGTCTCTGTAAGTCTCATACACACACATACAGAGTGTATGTATCTATCTGTATGTCTGTTTGTCTCTGTATGTCTCTGTATGTGTCTGTATGTCTCTGAATGTGTCTATATATGTCTCTGTATGTGTCTGTTGGTCTCTGTATGTCTCTGTATGTCGTTGTATGTCTCTATATCTTTCTGTGTATTTCTGTTTATATCTGAATTTCTCTATATACTAACTGCATTTAAAAGAACGATCAACACATGCAAAACTATGTAAATAATAAAGCAATGTTGCATCATTTGCTTGAAACATAAATATTACCCCATTTGCGTGTTTACTGTTTAAGAAACCGTCTAGTTTGTATTGCCAATTAAAACTTAACAGTACAACTTGCGCAGCGCAGAAAATAAAAAAGGTGATAGTATATTTTTTACTCTTAGAACCAAACAAATGTTGTAACATAAAAACCAACACAGCTCTGCATTTAAACTTAATTAAGTCAAAAAAAAACAACAATTATCTTGATTTATTCATAAATATTATTACAAAAATAAATATAATTCCTATTTCAGTCATTGGTGAACAAATTTCTATAAAATAAAAATTAACTCCACCTTTTGTGTACCAGGACAATGCATTAGTCCTCAAAGTTCCGCCAAAGGATGATCTACTTCCTGCTTTAGAAGTACCCAAAATTGTATCAAAAGGATTTGCTTTTAATAAGATGAAAGGACCTCTACAAATTAATTAAACGACAGTACAAATGGACCCTTTTCGATTCTAATATAGATACACTTATTGACACCCTCACCAAGGGTTCAAAACCGACCCTTAGGGCCCAAAAAATATTTAAATCAACAGTTAAACACTTTTAATAAAACTTTTATCATTAAATTTTAGTAGAAATTACAACAATAATTTACGTAATTTGTTTAAAAAAGTTGAATTTATTCTTAAAGTACTCTTATAGAAAAATCGATATCTCGAATCCTATAAACGTTCTATATGTACTCTAACGTAACTAGTGGCCTCATCTGTATCAAATTTCTAGAACTATGCTTTCATATAGGTGCTATAGAAGCTCTATGGTCTCTGTATGTCTCTGTATGTATATGTAGGCCTCTGCATGTTTCTGTATGTCTCTGTATGTTTCTGTATGTCCTGTATGTCTCTGTATGTCGCTGTATGTCTCTTTAAGTCTCATACAAACACATACAGAATGTCTGTATCTGTCTGTAGCTGTCTGTATCCATCTGTATGTCTCTGTATGACTCTGTATGTCTCTGAATGTGTCTGTATGTCTCTGTACGTGCCTATATGTCTCTGTATGTGTCTGTAGGTCTCTATATGTTTCTCTATTTCTCTGTATGTTTCTGTATGTCGCTGTATGTATCTGTAAGTCTCATACAGACACATACAAAATGTCTGTATCTATCTGTATGTCTCTGTATGTGTCTGTATGTCTCTGTATGTCACTGTATGTCTCTTTAAGTCTCATACAAACACACGCAGAATGTCTGTATCTGTCTGTAGCTGTCTGTATCTGTCTGTATGTCTCTGAATGTGTCTGTATGTCTCTGTACGTGCCTATATGTCTCTGTATGTGTCTGTAGGTCTCTATATGTTTCTCTATTTCTCTGTATGTTTCTGTATGTCGCTGTATGTATCTGTAAGTCTCATACAGACACCTACAAAATGTCTGTATCTATCTGTATGTCTCTGTATGTGTCTGTATGTCTCTGTATGTCACTGTATGTCTCTTTAAGTCTCATACAAACACATACAGAATGTCTGTATCTGTCTGTAGCTGTCTGTATCTGTCTGTATGTCTCTGAATGTGTCTGTATGTCTCTGTACGTGCCTATATGTCTCTGTATGCGTCTGTAGGTCTCTATATGTTTCTCTATTTCTCTGTATGTTTCTGTAAGTCTTATATAGACACATACAAAATGTCTGTATCTATCTGTATGTCTCTGTATGGCTCTGTATGTCTCTGTATGTGTCTGTATGTCTTTGTATGTCTCTGTATGTATATGTATGTCTCTATTTATCTCTGTATGTGTCTGTAGGTTTCTGTATGTGTCTGTATGTCTCTGAATGTCACTGTATGTCTTTATATGTCTCTGTATGTTTCTGTATGTCGCTGTATGTTTCTGTATGTCGCTGTATGTTTCTGTAAGTCTCATACAGACAAATACAAAATGTTTGTATCTATCTGTATGTCTTTGTATGTCTCTATATGTCTCTGTATGTGGCTGTATGTCTCTGTTTATCTCTGTATGTGTCTGTAGGTCTCTGTATGTATGTATAGAAGCTCTATAAGCAGTTTACCGTAAAAAGGAATATACATAAATAGAAACATCGATTTCTCAAACTCTATAAGAGTTACAGACGTATATATATACGTCCTATAAGTACTCTAACGTAACAACTAGCCTCATCTGTATCAAATTTCCTGAACTATGCTCTTATATAGATGCTTTAAAAGCTCTATAAGCAGTTTACCGCAAAAAGGAATATATACAAACTTTACTGATTTTGTATTTGCTTTTGCTTTACGTACTTAACTCGATTAATTAAAAAATGTTGATAATAAAGTATTAAAAACGCTTTTATTGTTTTAAAAGTACGATAAATGCAATAATTTATGTATGAAATTACGTAAAAAGTTATTTTTGCTCAATTGTTATAAAATAAATAAAGTACTTTAAGGGCTATAACTCCCACAATTCTCAACAGATTTGATTCATATTTGGTTTATAGATTAAGTGATACTTACTTGGTCTTACCTTAAATTGGTGATTTTCTATTTCTGTAAGGTTTTGAGTTATTTATGAAAAACTGTAGGGTGGGAACAATAAAATATAATATTTATTATACAAAATTAGCAAATATATTTTAATCGACTAGATTCAACCATACGTTTATTTTTTTTTGTTTGTTTGTAGTTTTTATTTTTAAACTTAAAACTTAATAAATTTAGGAAATTTGAGCACGCAACTAGACACAGTGTTCCAACAATTTCCCTAAAACGTTTAATACTTAAGGTGAGCTCACCCCAAAATAAGAGAATTTATTTATATTTTTTTGTTTTTTATAAAAAAAAAAATAAAAATTGTTTTTTTTTTTTTTTTTAAATACGAACTTGAACCACGGTTTCAGTGACCTTCAGCGGGGCGCCTGAAGTCTCTTACGGGGGCGTCATAGCCCACTGGTGAAATAAATTTCAGTTGATTTCACAAACGCACGTTCAAGATTTTACAGGTATTACAGCACGTATCTTTTCAGGAATCGGCGGAATTGAACTGAATTTCAAATCTTCTAAAACCTAAGATCAACAATAAAAAAAAAAAAACACAAATAAATACCAAAAAAAAAAAAAAAATTTCGTTTGAGTTTACGAGTCTTACCGAAATGAGCCGATCTAACCCGAATAGGAAGCCTTCTTCGTGGTTCCCCTGCTCCCAATGCCGCCTATGATTAACGTTGAGTCCATCCGGTATTTTATTCGTTTTCGCGAAATCTATAATCCAAATTCCCGCTTTGGAGTCGTCGTAGATCATAAAAATCGAGCTTCCGACGACTTCGTGGCTGCGGAAGTACTCGGATTGCTCGAATTTCGCACGGATTTCGTGTAAACGTGTCACGAAACGTGCACGGACGTCTTCGCGTCCGTTTAGGTATGTGATCATGGTGTTGATGACTTCCGGACGGGATTTGACGCGTTTTAGGTCGGTGGTGGGGGGCGCGCCGCGCACTTTGATGGCTTCGATGCGGAAGCCTTGGCTGCAGGTGGATGATTGTTGCTCGCGGAAGAGCATGTAGCGGAGTTTGGTGACGGCTTGCATTTGGTGCTCGTCGTGTGTGGGGGCGGTCGGGTCGATGGCGATCATTTTTTGGTATAGGTCTGCGCGGGCGGTGGATTTTTGTACTTCGGATTCGAGGAATGTTCGTGTGCCCATTTTTATGTCCATTACGTATGGGTCCTGTTCGATATATATATATATATATAGTTGGAGTTGGGTTTTTTTATTTAAGTGTCTGGGGGCGGCTGGGGATTTCTGTGTGTCTGTGGGGGGTCTCTGTGTGTTTCTGTGTGTTTCTGTGTGTTTCTGTATGTCTGTATGTCTTTTAATGCTGGTGTATGTTTTTGTATGTCTCTGTAGGTCTTTGTAAGTCTCTGTATGTCTCTGTAGGTTTCTGTGTGTGTCTCTGTAGTTCTCTGTAGGTCTTTGTATGGCTCTGTATGTCTTTTAGTGCTTCTGCATGTTTCTGTATGTCTCTGTATGTTGCTGTATGTCTCTGTAAGTCTCATACAGATACATACAGAGTGTTTTTATCTGCTTGTATGGCTCTGTATATGTCTGTAAGTCTCTGTATGTGTCTGTATGACTTTGTATGTCTCTGTAAGTGTATGTAGGTCTCTGTATGGCTCTGTATGTTTCTGTATGTCTCTGTATGTCCCTGTATTATTTGTTTGTCGCTGTATGCTTCTGTAAGTCTCATACAGACACGTACAGAGTGTATGTATCTATCTGTATGTCTTTTTATGGCTCTGTATGTCTCCGTATGTGTCTGTATGTGTCTGTATGTGTCTGTATAGGTCTGTATGTGTCTGTATGCCTCTGTATGTCTCTGAATTACTCTAAATGTGTCTGTATGTCTCTGTATGTGTCTGTATGCCTCTGTATGTCTCTGAATTACTCTAAATGTGTCTGTATGTCTCTGTATCTCTCTCTGTATGACTCTAAATGTGTCTGTATGTCTCTGTATGTGTCTGTATGTCTCTGTATGTGTCTGTAGGTCTCTGTAAGTCCCTGCATGTGTCTATATGACTTTGTATGGCTCTGTATAACTCTATATGTGTCTGCAGGTGTCTTTATGAGTCTGTATGTCTCTGGGTGTCTCTGTATGTCTCTGTATGTATCTGTATGTATCTGTTGGTCTCTGTGTATGTCTGTATGGCTCTGTATGTCTCTGTATAACTCTGTTTGTGTCTGTATGTTCCTAAATATCTGTGTATGTCTTTGTATGTCTCTATATGGCTCTGTATGTCTCTGTATGTTATTGTGGGGCTCTGTAAGACTCTGTATAACTCTTTATGTATCTTTATGTTTCCGTATGTCTCTGTATGTATCTTTATATCTCTTTGTGTTATTCTGTGTGTCTTTGCGTGACTTTGTCTGTGTGTGTGTGTATGTGTGTGTGTGTGTGTCTATGTGTGTGTAACTGTGTATGATTGTATGAAACTGTGTATGATTGTGTAGAACTGTTTTTTTTTTTTTTCAATTAGTAACAAACCTGAAATTCATGTAACAAATCTTGTAGCTCGATAAACTTCTCGCCCTGGTAGTCAACTTCGCGAAAGTACTTCGGTATAATATCCCGGACATGCGGATCAGACGACAACTCCTCATACACAAATCGCTCAGTATCATCCGGTCCGCCGGCGCGTTTCTTCCAAACCGTACCAGGACCTGCAGGCGCCAAACTATCCGGATGCCCGGACAACTGGAACCACTGCGAACTCCGGCTCTTCAACAACACATCACTAGCGGGCGCTGTTAAATCCAACGCGTTCTACCAAACAAATCAACACCATTTAAAATAAAATAAAATAAAATAAACAAAAAACAACAAATAGAATCATGTAAAGCAAAATGGTTTTTTTTTTTTCGCTAATTGTAAGTAGTTTTCGCTGAAAAGCGATAAATGGTCGGTAGTTAATTAATAGGTGCGCTCACGTTTCTAAAACAGTTGCTCATTGAGCAATTGTTGTTTATGTCGTGTGTTAATTACATGTAATTTGATTTTCGGGTAGTAATTATCGGTATTTGTTTATTTATTGTGTTGAAGTGCGTCAAAGAAAATCGCGCTACCTTGGTGTGTGTGTGTGTGTTTTTTTTTTTTTTAATTTGTAATTTAACATATATGGTTGTGGCATATAAAGTATTTGTGTCGAAATTAACATTTGCGTTTGCGACAATGTAAGAATGTGTTTTGTGTGCGTGGAATTGTTAATGCGGTTTCCGTGTGTGTACTTACGATTGCGAGGAATTTTAGTAGGGACATTTCGTCGTTGTGCTCCTTTTTGTTGAGGTGGTTGTTGGTGGTGGGGGTGGTACGGGTTGGGGTGGAACGTCGCCATATTTTGAAGCCGCTGGGGGTGTTGTGGTGCACGATTGCCGGTTGGGTGGTGTGCGCGTTGGGGATGGGTATGGCGTGGCGCGAACGCCATAGGTCACCTATGTCCAGACCTTTTTCGCCAGCCTGGAATATAAAATTTTATGGTTTATTTTAAAAATATGCGAAATATACTCTAAATGATTAGTTAACTAGCGTCTGTATGTCTGTATGTATGTCTGTATAAATGTCTGCAAGTATATCTGCATGTATGTCTGCATGTATGTCTGTATGTATGTATGTGTGTATGTATGTATGTATGTATGTCTGCGTGTATGTATGTCTGCAAGTACATCTGCATGTATGTCTGTATATATGTATGTCTGCGTGTATGTATGTCTGCAAAAACATGTTAGTCTGTATGTCTGTATGTATATATGTCTGTATGTAAGTATGTATGTATGTCTGCAAGTACATCTGCATGTATGCCCGTATGTATGTATGCCTGCGTGTATGTATGTCTGCATACATGTATGTATGTATAAATGTCTGCAAGTTTATCTGCATGTATGTATGTATGTCTGCAAGTGCATCTGCATGTAAGTCTGTATATATGTATGTCTGCAAGCTCGTATGTCTGCATACATGTATATATGTATTAATGTCTGCAAGTTTATCTGCATGTATGTATGTATGTCTGCAAGTGCATCTGCATGTAAGTCTGTATATATGTATGTCTGCAAGCTCGTATGTCTGCATACATGTATATATGTATAAATGTCTGCAAGTTTATCTGCATGTATGTATGTATGTATGTATGTATGTATGTCTGCAAGTAAATCTGCATGTATGTCTGTATGTATAACTGTCTGCAAGTATATCTGCATGTATGTATGTCTGCAAGTACATCTGCATGTTTGTCTGTATGCATGTATGTCTGCAAGTAAATCTGCATGTATGTCTGTATGTATGCATGTCTGCATGTATGTATGTCTGTCTGCAAGTACATCTGCATGTATGTCTGTATGTATGTATGTATGTCTGCATGTATGCATGTATGTATGTCTGCAAGTAAATCTGCATGTATGTCTGTATGTATGCATGTCTGCATGTATGTATGTCTGTCTGCAAGTACATCTGCATGTATGTCTGTATGTATGTATGTATGTCTGCATGTATGCATGTATGTATGTCTGCAAGTAAATCTGCATGTATTGCATATATGTATGTCTGCATGTATGCATGTATGTATGTCTGCAAGTACATCTGCATGTATGTCTGCAAGTACATCTGCATGTTTGTCTGTATGTATGTATGTCTGCAAGTATATATACATGTATGTATGTAGGTAGGTATAAATGTCTGCATATATGTATGTATGCATTTCTGCATGTATATATGTATGTCTGAATGTCTGTATGTCTGTATGTCTGCATGTATGTATGTATGTATGTATTGCATGTATGTATGCATGTATGTATGTATGCATGTATTGCATATATGTATGTCTGTATAAATGTCTGCAAGTATGTCTGCAAGTATGTCTGCATGTATGTATGTATGTATGCATTTCTACATGTATGTATGTACGTCTGTATAAATGTCTACACGTATATCTGCATGTATGTCTGTATGTATGTATGTATGTATATATGTATGCATGTATACATATATGCATATATGTCTGTATGTATCTGTATGCTTACATGCATATATATCTCTATGTATGCCTGTATATATGTATGTATATCTCTATGTATAGCTGTCTGCCTGTCTGCATGTATATCTGTCTGTTTGTATGCATGTATGTATGCATATAGGTTTAACTGTATGCATATGTCGGTATGTATGTCTGCACGTATATCTGTATGTATTAATGCATGCATATCTGTATGTATGCATATACGTTCATCTGTATGCATATGTCTGTAGGTATGTCTGTACGTACATCTGTATGTATGTA
The DNA here is from genome assembly GCA_944039245.1 of Nebria salina. Lineage (NCBI taxonomy): Eukaryota > Metazoa > Arthropoda > Insecta > Coleoptera > Carabidae > Nebria > Nebria salina. Next base: position 741,651 of record OX063282.1, read on the forward strand.
TGTATGTATGTATGTATGTATATAAATATGTCTGTCTGTATCTATGTATGCATACATGGATGTATGTATGTATATCGTTATGCATGTATGCATATAAGTCTGTATTTATGTCTATATGTATATGCATGTATGTCTGTATGTATGTATGTATACATGTAAGTATGTGCTCCTGTATGTATGTATGTCGGTGTGTATTGTTTTGTCTGTATTACTCTTTCACTATATTACTTTAATACTTTTTTAATTAATTTTAACAGTAATTTCATTAGTTATTAAATTAGTAACTCTTCTAGTCTAATTAAATTACATCTAGAAATATTAGTTAAATATAGAAAACAGCACAAAAAAAAAAGCAGTTTTAGGCCTCTCAAACATCTAATTAATGCGCCTAGCGTAATTAAACATGTAATTGTATCATATTTCATTGAAGGTTTACAGATAAAATAAAAACCCGCACCGCGATAACAAAAATTACTAATTGAGTAATTTATCTAAACCAATTACCAACGTAATTAAATTCGCAACATAATAATTCTATTAATACCCATACGCAATTATCTTAAAACTGTGAACACATTGTTTATTTCTCCCATAAAACATTCATTTGACGTCAATCGCTTTGTTTTTTTTTTTACCAATAAACCATAAAACTTAACAAAACCAACAAGAAAAAAAAAAGTTCTTATTCCCAAAAATGTGATAACTGTCTCTTGGGGACAGCAATAAATGACCACTGTGACGTCAGCACGTCACAAAAATAATTCTTATCAAACGTATAAGAACTACTATTTATTTCAATAAAAAACTATTTAATATTTTTGTTTTTATTAAAAAATACTCGCTAATTACATAAATATTTAATTTTTGTTTTATGGTCAAAAAATCATAAATAAATCGACGTAATTTTAAAAAATATTTAATCCATTTAAGCTCGCTTAACTCGCGCTTAACGCTAAGTAACGTACCGTGAAATTTCTGCATTTAGTGCACGATTGCCGCGAAACGACATTATAATAAATCGGAACCATATTAATATTATTAACACACATGACTAAACCAGTAATGAAAGTAAACAACACTTTAAAATAAAAAAAAATCCACACAAAACTTAAACTTCGTAGCCACTCTAACACACTCAGTTTAACACTAAGCTATCTATGCGAGCGTTAAGTAAAGTATATAAGTACGAAATGCGCGGTTACTACTACGCAACATGTGGACTGCGTCAGTAGTGGCTTAGTAAAACACGCGGAATCGCATCGTTATTTCTTACTCATTCAAATATTCAACGAAAACGGCTCACTTTTACAATGAATCATTTTTTTTTTTTCGCTATTAATAAATGCTTAATTTAAATCGCTAATTTTTTATTCGCTTATTTTTACGCTACATTGTTTCTTTTTACCTCTAAGTCCCTTTATACTACTCTAAATGCCTCTATACACCCCTAAATACTACTTTTCATGACTCTATAGGAATCTATATTATTTTATAGGGCCCTATAGGACTATACATAACTTTTTGTGACCCTATTTGACTCTAAACGACTAGAAATATTTTTGCAGGACTCTATATGACTTTATAGGACTCTGTAGGGCTTTATAGGACTCTATATGACTCTATATGACTTTGTAAGACTCAGTATAAGACTCTGTAAAATTCTGTACGACTATGAACGACTCTGTAAGACCCTACACGACTCTGTATGACTCTGCAAGACTCTGAAGGACTCTGTGTGACTTTGTACGACAATATAAAATTCTTTAGGACTATATATGACTCTATACGACTCTATAAGACTCTGAACTACTTTATACAACTTTTTACGACTATTTAAAAGACTCATAAAAATTCTGCAGGGCTATGAGTGACTCTGTATGACACTGTGCGAATTTGTAAGCCTCAGTACGAAGCTGCATGACTCTATACGACCTGTACACAACTCTATACGACTCTAAACGACTCTATCCGACTCTATACGACTTTTAAACGACTCTATACGACTCTATACGACTTTATACGACTCTATACGACTCTATACGACTCTATCCGACTCTATACGACTTCTAAACGACTCTATACGACTCTATCCGACTCTATACGACTTTATACGACTCTATACGACTCTATCCGACTCTATCCGACTCTATACAACTTTATACTACTCTATACGACTTTTAAACGACTTTATACGACTCTATACGACTCTATCCGACTCTATACGACTTTATACGACTCTATACGACTCTATCCGACTCTATACGACATTATACGACTCTATACGACTTTGAAACGACTCTATACGACTCTATACGACTCTATCCGACTCTATACGACTTTATACGACTTTTAAACGACTCTATACGACTCTCTACGTATCTATACGACTTTATACGACTTTATACGACTCTATACGACTCTATACGACTTTATACGACTCTATACGACTCTAAACGACTCTATACGACTTTATACGACTCTAAACGACTGTAAACGACTTTATACGACTCTATACGACTCTATCCGACTCTATACGACTTTATACAACTTTTAAACGACTCTATACGACTCTCTACGTATCTATACGACTTTATACGACTCTATACGACTTTATACGACTCTATACGACTCTATACGACTCTAAACGACTCTAAACTACTGTAAACGACTCTATACAATTTTATACGACTCTATACGAATATATGCGACTCCGAACGACTCAGGGCTACTCTATACGACTCTATACTATTATATACGAGTTTATATGACTCGGAAAAATTCTGTAAGACTATGTATTACTCTGTAAGGCTCTGTGTGGCTCTATATAAGACTGTATATGGCTGAGAATGGCTCTATATGATTTAGAATGAAATGTTTATATATTTAAAGACGTCAGATGTAGAAATCTGTTAATTGAACGAGGTTCTTCCGCATTACGAAAGCATCTACCTGGTTCATTGGCTTATAATCAATCAAACCGATTGGGAAATCGATTATTTTTAGCAATATAATAAATTCAGTCTCGTTATAAAAGAGATTTACGTCACAATGTGGTAATGGCGTATCGTTTTATGTTCATGAAAATACCTTGACCCAAAAATTGAAAATAGTTTTACTTTTTAATTAAAAAAAAAAAAGTACGCGTGAATCCCAAATTTCTTTCAAATATTTTTTTGAACAAAACAATTTATTGATTTGTTTAAATTTAAAACGATTAACTTTAATATCACCCGAATAGGAAAATTTTCAGGCAATCAATAAATACGTTAATTGTACACAAATTTATTATAATTTATCGAACAAATTTTTCGAAATTAATTATCGAGAAATGTTCCACTAAATATTTCACACGTGCACACACAAATCGATGCACGAAACGCGATTAATAATTATTTTGTCGTCAAACGCAAATTTCAAATAATTATTTTTTATTTTTTTATATTAATTATTGCTAAAATTACGTAATAAACAAAAATTATTTTCTTTTAAAAAATTGTCTACGTGAGATTTTCACAGTACGCATTTTTTTCGTAGAAAAATATAATTATTTTTGAATAATTAAATTTTGTTTTTTATTCCGGATTTGTGCCTTTTTAAAAGAGATTTTAAACTGTAAATAATGAATGGATTTTCTGCGGTAACGGCACTTATAGTGAACTAGATTTGTGACACGGAATTTAAATCCGTTTCAGGTTGAAATTTGAGCGCGATAAAACGATTTCAGGTGTTTTTATTGTTTGTGTTTGAATTTTTTATTTTTTTTAAAATATTTATGAATAATAGGAAATGTTTGTGGTGTGATTGTTACGCGGTGGGTGTGTGGTGAGTGGCGAATGCCAGCATTGACGTCAACGCGTCTATCTAGATGCAGAGGTTGTTCGCTTACCCATAAAATGTATGGCACAAGCTTTGCATATCGCGATTTAATTATCTTTTAGCTAGATTATTTTTTTTTTAATTTTTAAACAATATCTTTATTGTTTATATTTTTTATTTACTAAACGAATTAAATAAACGATGTTTACATAAGAGTACTTTGTTCTTAAAATATGTTTTTCTATCGACTGGATTTTTGTCAAAAATTTTTATTAGAATTTTGAATTTTGAAAATCTCAAATAAATATAAATTTTCCCCAATTGTCTTCCCATTTTTAAACGAATTAAGTAATCGGTTTTTACATAAGAGTATTTTATTCTTAAAATATGTTTTTCTATCGACTAGATTTTTTTCAATTTTTTTTAATAATATTTAGAATTTTGAAAATCTCAACTAAATATAAATTTTCACCAACTGTCTTCCTATTACTAAACGAATTAAGTAATCGATTTTTACACAAGAGTATTTTAATCATAAAATATATTTTTCTATCGATTAGAATTTTTTCAAATTTTTTAAATCATATTTAGAATTTTGCTCATTTCGAAAATCTCAAATAAATATAAACTGTTTTCCCATTACTAAACGAATTAAGTAATCGATTTTTACACAAGAGTATTTTAATCATAAAATATATTTTTCTATCGATTAGAATTTTTTCAAATTTTTTAAATAATATTTAGAATTTTACTCATTTTGAAAATCTCAAATAGATATAAACTGTATTCCCATTACTAAACGAATTAAGTAATCGATTTTTACACAAGAGTATTTTCGTCATAAAACATATTTTTCTATCGAATAGATTTTTTTCAAATTTTTTGAAAAAAAATTTGAAATTTGCTCATTTTGAAAATCTCAAATAAATATACTGTCTTCCCATTTCTAAACGAATTAAGTAATCGATTTTTACACAAGAGTATTTTAATCATAAAAAACATTTTCCAATCGATTAGAATTTTTTTTAAAAATTTTTAATTATTTATCCACATTGTGCAATATACAATTTTTTGATAATGATAAATGAATTAAGTACGTTTTATTCTATAAACTAACCTTTTCTAATGATTTCAACCGTTTAAGGAACTTTAACACCATTTTAACTTTAATTAAAAAACTAAATAAACACAAATAGACAAACAACCTCGTACAGATTGTCTTACAGACTGATTTAAAATTTCTATATCAACCAACGATATGTAAACGCCCCTAAGTACTTTAACCAGAAATAATTAATAAGTAATTAACGAAAATAAACCGATTTACGTTGTTGAGTATTACGGAAAAATTTGACCCCCTCATAGACAAACACTAATTATATATTTAGCAAATATTCCTAAACTAAAAATATCTTTATGACGTATATTTTGAATAAATGTATAATACTTTATTGTTGTATATGTCTGCTAACGTAACGCGGGTCATACACGGGGTTACTGCACTCGCGCAAATACGCGTAAAAATAATCGCGCAATGAGCACTCGAGAACCACCGCACTTTCATACTCTCAGTATTTTTTTTCTAACGTATAATTTCATTCTAAATCGATTTTATTCTTGTGAAAAACCCGATTTATTGCCTCAATTTTAAGTTATTGTCAAATTTGTCTGAGATTGCACAAATTGACGATATTTATTACGTGACTCTTTACGGTTTTATATTTTTTTTATAAGTCTCTGAATGTTTCTATAAGCCTCTATATTTTTTTTGTATGAGTCTATAAGTATATTTATATTTCTGAATGGCTATATATGTTTTATAACGTTTCTATAAGTTGCTATAGGGCTCTGTAAGTCTATGTACAGTTTGGTGTATGTTTATAAGTCTTTGAGTGTTTGTATGAGTCTTTATAGGATTCTGTAAGAGTCTGTATGCTTTTGTGAGTTTCTATAAATTGCTGGATGATTCTATAAGGTTTTTTTATGGTGTTATGTATGTTTATAAGTCTCTGGAGGTTTCTATAAGGCTCTGGAAGCGTCTGTATGTTTTTATAAGTTGATGTATGTTTGTTTAAGTCTCTGTAAGGTTTTTATATATTTTTATAAGTCGGTGAGTGTTTCTATAAGAGTCTGTATGACTCTGTAGGTTTCTGTATGTTTCTATAAGTTGTTGAATGGCTCTGTAAGCCTCTGTAGGGCTTTAAATATTTTTATAAGTCTCGGAATGTTTGAATAAGTCTCTGTATGACTCTATAGGCTACTATATGTTTCTATAAGTAGCTGTACGACTCTGTAAGGCTCTTTATAGTTTAAAAAAAAAATTTATAAGTCTCTGTATGAGTCTATAGGCTTCTATATGTTTCTATAAGTTGCTGTACGGCTCTGTAAGCGTCTGTAGGGTTTTATATATATTTTATAAGTCTTTGAGTGTTTGCATAAGTCTCTGTAGGACTCTATAGGCGTCTGTATGTATCTATAAGTTGTTATACGACTCTGTAAGTCTCTTAATGAGTCTGTAAGTCTTTGTATGTTTATGTAAGTCTCTGTTTGATTCAATTAAAGTAGTTGAGTATTATTTTAAATTAATATGAATTAATTTGTAAGTTTCTGTATGTTTATGTAAGTCTGTATGGGTCTGTAAGTCTCTGTATGGGTCTGTAAGTCTCTGTATGGGTCTGTAAGTCTCTGTATGGGTCTGTAAGTCTCTGTATGGGTATGTAAGTCTCTGTATGGGTCTGTAAGTCTTTGTATGAGTCTGTAAGTCTCTGTATGGGTCTGTAAGTCTCTGTATGGGTCTGTAAGTCTCTGTATAGGTCTGTAAGTCTCTGTATGACTATTCTACATAGTTTTGTTAGACTTTGTATGATTTAGCAGGAGTCTGTAAGGTTTTGCAGGACTTTTTATGATATATCACATTTCTGTAAGTGTCTATAAGGGTTTATATATGTTTTTAAATGATTTTGTATATGTATATCTATGTGAGATTTATTTAAAACAGTTATGGCTGCGATTATTAATGAGAATTAATTAATTTAATAAACTTTGTCGACAAACGGAAAAATTCTTGAATCAATAATTTAATAAAAACCTATTATTTATTTATATTTCATTGCCGACACTAAACCAAATACATTGAATAAACATTTGTTTATTACGAATAAATAGCGTTAATTTATCAAAAGAAGACGAAGTTATTGTCCATACCGTATTTAAAACAGTTATCTATATTATATCTAGTTAAGGATTAGTTAATTAGCGGCGCTGTAAATTATTACGTATGGAAAATTACAATACGTAAAAAAAAATAATTAAGGGCTTTTGTTACAAAACACAGCCATGGATAACATTTACGCAACCTCGGTTTGCATTGACGTCATTTTAGACCTTATTAAGCGAGTTTTGCGCTTTTTTTCGTACTAAAAATAGCACTAATCGCCATAACTGGACGAAGACAGTTTTTTTTTTAATTTTTTTGTTAAAAACACCTTTTAGTAAAAATAACCCATCCAAGGTTACAATCAATAATATTAATGAAAATAAACGTATTGATTTATGCGCAATCGATCATTTATTATATTTATTTCGTTTGTTTTTTTTTACGTAAAAATAGATCGTAAAAAAAAAAAATTAAACAACTGCTTTTTTGTTGATTATCAATTAATCTAAGCTGGGTTTATTTAATTAAGTGTTGAAAAATGAATTTCAAACAGTTTTTGACGCTTTAAAATTAATATTTATTTATTTGCCGCAAATAGAAATCGCGTAAAAATAAATCGACAATTATTTACGTTTTAAAAATATTTTATTTATTAATTTATGAACAATTAAGGCTCATAAATAAATTTGATAATAATTAATTTCGTTGACCTTGACTTTTAAGCGTCGTTTTTAATTTAAACAACGAAACTAGGATGCGTGACATTTAAATAAAATAAAATTTTGATTTTAGAGTCATGAAACGTATTGACAAATATTTAAATTATCTTAATTGTAATATTGGCCAATAAGTCGTATCAATTCGATCGAATTGACGATTTAGTGCATTCACGCAATGCGTGATTGTACCGTGCTCGCCATTAATTGTTTTATATCAATTGTAATTGTTGATTAATTGCGAGGTTTAGGAATAAAAGTTTTCGGTTTAAGTTACGGAAAACGCGTAAATTTCCGATCGGTGATTCATGGCTTTTAATTTATTTATTTGTTTGATTTAAAATATATTTTTTATTTCTTGGACATAAAACAATGGGTTGACGTCAAATGGTTTTTTTAATTTATGCCTATATTCATTATTTTGTTTAAATTGCGCCTACATTTATTTATTTAACCCCTAGGAGCCCCTAGGGCTCATTTAAACCCCTTAATTACGAAACGTACTTATGCAAATTACTATAACTCATAAACGGAAATAGTAATCGATTTTTATGTAAAAGTATTTTAGACTTAGAATACAGTTTTCTGTTGATTAGAATTTTTTCAAATTTTTTAAATAGAATTTTAAGTTTTGGTCATTTTCTAAAACTTTTAATTGTCCTCTCATTACTAAACGAGTTAAGTAATCGATTTTTTTATTAGAATATTTTGGACATAGAATTTACTCTTTTATCGACTAGAATTTTTTTCAAATTTTTTAAATAAAATTTTAAATTTTGGTCATTTTCTAAAACTTTTAATTATCTTCCCATTACTAAACGAGTTAAGTAATCGATTTTTTTATAAGAGTATTTTGGACATAGAATTTACTCTTTTATCGACTAGAATTTTTTCAAATTTTTTAAATAAAATTTTAAATTTTGGTCATTTTCTAAAACTTTTAATTGTCCTCTCATTACTAAACGAGTTAAGTTATTGATTTTTATACAAGAGTATTTTAGACATAGAATAAACTCGTCTATCAACTAGAATTTTTTCAAATTTTTTAAATAGAATTTTAAATTTTGGTCATTTTCTAAAACTTTTAATTGTCTTCCCATTACTAAACGAGTTAAGTAATCGATTTTTTTATAAGAGTATTTTGGACATAGAATTTACTCTTTTATCGACTAGAATTATTTCAAATTTTTTAAATAAAATTTAAAATTTCGGTCATGTTCTAAAACTTTTAATTGTCCTCTCATTACTAAACGAGTTAAGTAATCGATTTTTATACAAGAGTATTTTAGACATAGAATAAACTTGTCTATCAACTAGAATTTTTTCAAATTTTTTAAATAAAATTTTAAGTTTAGACCATTTTGTTAAACATAAATTTCCCTCTAATTACTAAACGAATTAAATAATCAAATTTTCCATAAGACCAAATTAGACATAAAATACATTTTTCTATCGACGAAATTTTTTTCAAATTATTTAAATAACATTTTTTATTTCGTCAAATTTTTTACAACGGAATCTATTAATTATAAAAATAAACGCGTAAATAGTTATTTATTAACACTCAAAACAATAATTATCAATTAATAAATATAATTAAAACCATAATTACCAAAAATAAAAACACCTTTTTGTTCAATAAACGATTTAAAAATTTTACTAAACGTCTCCTAATTATCAATAATTACTGTCATAATTCAACTATTTAATAATAATTTTTATTAATGATTAAAACGCAAAAAATCACCAAACTCATTTAAATATATTTTTTTTACGTATCGATTCGCGTTTAAAATGGACTAAAATTAAATAAAAACCCAAATAATTCGCAATGGGAAAATAATAATAAATCGTTATTGATTATTTGCAATATGGAAAAATTAATCAATTAAAAAAAATAAAATTACCGCACACGTTGCGCCTATTTTATTTAAATAATTATTCTACTTGTGTGGTTTCAATTGTTTTAATGCGTAATTGTTATCGTAATTAATATTATTTATAGAATTAACGTTTACGAATTATTTATTCATATTTTACGTATTGCATTTATGTAAATTAAATCCATATATTTAATATGAAAATACTCGTTTTTATTAATAATAAATACAGTATAAAAGTGCCGCGTTTCTTATACGTAGAGTAATAAATTGTCATTTATATTAAAATCGCGTTTTGTTTATTGGTAATTATTTATAATAAATTTAGTTTTTTTTTTTGTTTGTGTCGAAGATATATCTAGAATTCAAGGTGATGTTTTTAAAATAGTCTCGTAAGTACACCTGTACTGATAGCGCGAAAACGTGACCGAAAATCAATTATTTTTTTAAGCGAACTTCGCGGTGTAATTAAAATAAAATTAAAACGTATTTCGCAGATCATTGAACTATAAGTTTAAAAAGTGAGAGTAATCTTTCACTATTTTAAATAATTACGCGTTAATTATCATATTTAATTATTGTAAAATAAAAAAAACTACACATATTGTTTTATACAAATAAATAATTTTTTTTTATATTTAATTCACTGTCTATAAATAGTTACAGATCGAAACAAACACGGAAATCATGCGATTTACGCACGCAAATACCCTTTATATCTGTAACTTGTTTTAAATAATAAATATTGCGGAATCTATAGACGTTATTTGTAAATATTTAAAAACATTATTTACTACTTATTCTCGCGATATGAAAAGCTATTTTTAATTCGTATATTTATATATAAATAAATATTATTTCGCGTAAATCCAAAAATTGGTTATTGTTTATTAAATATTAGTAATAAATTACTTATTTGCGTGTATGTATATTTGAAATGAATTAAAAATTAAATAAAGCATGTCTAATTAGCTACAAATTATTATTAATTACGTATGTAGGTATTTAATTAACTGATCGATAAATTACGCGAAAGCTATAATAAATAAGAAACCCATACGTCAAATCGATACGAAATTAATTTAAATACGTAAATATATTAATTGAATAATATTCAATCAACGAAATTTGACAAAAAACGTGGAAATGTTTATTAAATTACGTAAAATACGTTTTTAAACGTGACTTATATTGCGTTTACGTCGTTTCACGACGTAAACGCGAGTGTTTTGATGTGTTTGAAATTTTTTTTATACTGGTACAAATATAATTTATGCATGTGGAAAATTATGACGTCATCAGTTTTTTTTTTACTAGACATATGTTGTTTTAAAGATCGTATTTCTAGAAAATGTGCGTTGGTGCATTTATTTTTAACTGTTTTTTGGATTTTTATATGGTTTATATGAGTTGGAATTGTGGGTAAATCACCGGAAACCGGATGAATGATGGTGTTACGATGGTTAAAAGTGTATTATTTCGAGTTATTATTAGACGAAATTAATTTTCGTTTTTTGTTTATGGTGCATATTTTTATTTGGGATTTAATTGTGGGTGGTGGGTGGTGTTTTTTTGTGGATGTAAATGATTTGATATGTGAATGAATGTGTTAGTGTTCGTTTTTTAACGAAAGAATTCTGGTTTGTTAATTGGAGAGAGTAGAAAATTGTTATTAAAACAAGTCACGTGACCAGTTGCATTGACGTCAATGGTGACCTCCGGAGCGTACTCCAGTCTGTAACGTGTGTATGTATGTATGATTATGTGTAAAATGAAGCAAATGTTAACAAATGGTTTCAATACTTTTGTATCTATAAGCCGCTTATAGATTTAACGTTATTTGACCTTGAACACGAAAGTCTGAGTACGTTAAGTGTTTAATAAGACGCTAAATCCCGGAAAAATACCCTTAATTACATCCCTAATTTATTTAAATCCCTAAAAACTCAATTTTACCTACAAATTTCGCGAAATTAGTTATCTGAATTTATTATTTTGCGTATAATAAAATTACGCTCTTAGAGACTAATTTACGTTTAAATTATAAGTGTAAATTGTAATTTGTAATTTAATAAAAAGTTTGATTCAAATATGTTTTGTATTTATTTATTTGTTTATTGATGATTTAAGAATGTTTTTTTTGTACTTTAGGCGCTTTTGGAGTTTATGGTTTTGTGTTTATAGACGTTTATGGAAAACTGTAGGCGCGTTTATGTTTTTTTTTTTTTGGAGATTTTTGTTTTGTGTTTATAGATTTTACTTTAGTATTTTATGAGTTTACAGATTCGTGTTAATTGTAATTTGTAGATAACTGTTTTGGATTAATTATTTATTTAATTTTGCGATAATAGAAATGTTTAGACGATTGTTTTTGGATTGTTTATTTATGGATTTGATTTTGCGTTAACAGAAACTTATAGAAAATTATTATTGATTTATGGATTTAAGTACGCGTTAACAGAAATGTATAGAAAAGTGTTTGTGAGCTTTAAATATATTTAATTTCGCGTTAATTGAGGTAAACTAGTTTAGGATATTTTATTTATTAAATTTCGCGTTTACAGAAACTTATAGAAAACTGTTTTTAAACAATTTATTGCATATATTTCGCGTTAATTGAAGTAAACTAGTTTAGGATATTTTATTTATAAAATTTCGCGTTAACAGAAATTTATAGAAAATCATTTTTAGGCAATTTATTTAATAAATTTCGCGTTAACAGAAATTTAAAAAAATTACTGTTTCATGAGAATTTATTTATATATTTAATTTCGCGTTATCAGAAACTTACAGAAAACTGTTTATTAGACGATTTATTTAAGAAATTTCGCGTTAACAGAAATATAAAAAAACTATTTAAGGATAATTTATTTATATATTTATATATTTAATTTCGCGTTATCAGAAACTTATAGAAAACTGTTTTTAGACTATTTATTCATTAAATTTCGCGTAGGATGGATTATTTATTTATAGATTAAAATCGCGTTAACAGAAATCTATAGAAAACTGTGTTTAAACAATATATTTAATTTCGCGTTAACGGAAATCTTCATAAAACCAATTTTAGGCAATAAATTTAATTTCGCGTTAACAAATCTATAGAAAACGGTTTTTAAACAATATATTTAATTTCGCGTTAGCAGAAATATTCATAAAACCAATTTTAGGCAATAAACTTAATTGCGCGTTAACAGAAATCTATAGAAAACTGTTTTTAAACAATATATTTAATTTCGCGTTAACAGAAATCTTCATAAAACTATTTAGGGCAATAAATTTAATTGCGCGTCAACAGAAACAATTTAAATATCAAATTTCGCGTAATAGAAATTTTTATAAAACTGTTTAAGTACAATTTATTTATATATGTAATTTCGCGTTAACAGAAAAGTACAGAAAACCATTTTTTAGCCCATTTATTCATTAAATTTCGCGTTAATAGAAATTAATAAGAAAAAAAACCATATGTGTGGGTGTTTATAAATAATAAAGACGTACGAGTTCGAAATTTCGCTTTAAAAGATATTAATTACGCGGAAAACTGTAAGTGTTTTACATCCTTGATCACATTTCGTAATTTTCGCGTAAAACAAGTATATATATTTACATTTTAATATAAAACAACTTACCGTTTCGATATTGTTGGTTTTTTTCGACCGCGTTGCGGAATTACGCTTATCATTTGATAAGAACTGTAATAAAAAATAAATTACTTCAAAACCAATCATAATTAAAATACACAAAAATTCCCAAAACTTAAAAAACGCCCCTAAAATTATTTATTAAAGAAATATCGAATTAATTTACGTAATAATAAACGTTAAAAAAAGAATTTAAACTCACAAAATCTAGACACATGTTTCACTTAAAATCAAATAATGTTCGTTAGAAAATGAGATTTATCAACTAAAGAAACAACAATTCTAAACCATAGGCGTACGTGTCCAGTTCGTCAAGGTCGCGTATTTACAGTTTTAATACGATTTTTTTTTTGTACTCTGAAAATTACTATCATCTAAATTATGCGAAAATGACATATCGCAATTGATCTAAGCAAATTACCGCGATTTACGTAACAATAATATGCAATTATTTATTTTTCCCTGAGATTATACCTCATTATTTAAACAATTATTGTCACGAATTTTGTTGAAACTCAATAATTTATTTAAACAGTTTTACGTAAATATAAACCGGATATGACTACAAGTACTTTTACTTCGTTGAGATATTTAAAAATTAACGTAAAACGTACAGAAATGTAATTATTAATGACGTAAAATTTATTGAAAAAAATATTTGTTAGAAAAAAAATTTATTTCAATTGTAATTGCGTCAATGTGGTGAAAAATTAGTTGTGGTTTAAAATGTAATTGATATTCAGTGAACGCTTAAATTTGGGATTAGTCACTGTGGGATTAGAAATGTTTGAAATAAAAATTCCGGTATTAGTAATTTGTGTAGCTTAATTATGGTTTAATTTAGGATTGTCGTAATTAGAGCAATTATGGTATCTTGAGTCAAAACAAATGTGGAAATTGTCCAGACGATTTAATCGAAAAATTCGTTACAGATAAGTGGTATTTTATTTACGCGGTGAATCTGTAAATGATACGATTTGAAATTCATCTGAAAACGACTGATAACTTTAGGTCGCACTGATAGGCGATTTGGCGCCAGTCGATTATTTTTTATTAATTAATCATTTATAAGTGTTATTTTATTGTAAAGTCGTTATCAATTTCGCGTATTGGATTTTAAATCAATTGCAATTTTGCTAATTTTGTATCTAAACAACGTTAGATTGTAATTAAATATTAAATTTATTATTTAAATGTAATAAAGAATCTATTCTAAGCATAATTGAATCAGGGATAAATTTCGATTACTCTTTTCGTTTAGAAATGGCGAAGAAAAGAAGCACAAAGAAAATAAAAATCAAGGAACAATAAAAAAAAAAAACTCGTTAAAAAAAATTAAAAAATATTTAGCGTATGTATGAATCTATTCTAAGAATAATTGAATCAATAAAAAATATCGATAACTCTTTTCGTTTAGAAATGGCGAAGGAAAGAAGTAAAAGGAATATGAAAATCAAGGTACGACAAAAAAAAAATAAAAGTCCTTAAAAAAAAATAATAAAAAATAAGCGTATATAAGAACCTATTCTAAGAATAATTAAATCAATAAAAAATGTCGATTACTCTTTTCGTTTAGAAATGGCGAAGAAAAGAGGTAAAAGGAATATGAAAATCAAGGAAAGTCAAGAAAATAAAAGGCGTTAAAAAAAACTGAAAAAAAATTAGCGTATATAAAAATCTATTATAAGAATAATTGAATCAATAAAAATTTTGTCGATTACTCTTTTCGTTTAGAAATGGCGAAGAAAAGAGTTAAAAGGAATATGAAAATCAAGGAAAGTCAAAAAAAATAAAAGTCGTTAAAAAAAACTAAAAAAAAATTTGCGTATACAAAAATTTATTATAAGCATAATTGAAGCAATACAAAATGTCGATTACTCTTTTCGTTTAGAAATGGCGAAGCAAACGAGTAAAAGGACTATAAAAATCAAGCAACGACACAAACAAAAAAAAGTCCTTAAAAAAATTTGAAAAAAAAATAGCGTTTAAAGGAATCAATTCTAAGCATAATTGAATCAATAAAAAATATCGATAACTCTTTTCGTTTAGAAATGGCGAAGAAAAGAAGTAAAAGGAATATGAAAATCAAGGAAAGTAAAAAAAAAATAAAAGTCGTTAAAAAAAACCAAAAAAAAATTAGCGTATATAAAAATCTATTATAAGCATAATTGAATCAATACAAAATATTGATTACTCTTCTCGTTTAGAAATGGCGAAGAAAGGAAGAAAATAGAAATATGTGAAATCAAGGAAATACAAAAACAATAAAAGTCCTTAAAAAAATTTGAAAAAAAATTAGCGTATAAAGGAATCAATTCTAAGCATAATTGAATCAATAAAAAATATCGATTACTCTTTTAGTTTAGAAATTGCGAAGGAAATAAGTTAAAGGAATATGAAAATCAAGGTACGACAAAAAAAAAAAAAAGTCCTTAAAAAAATAGAAAAAAAATTAGCGTATATAAAAACCTATTCTAAGAATAATTGAATCAATAAAAAATATCGATTACTCTTTTCGTTTAGAAATGGCGAAGAAAAGAAGTAAAAGGAATATGAAAATCAAGGAAAGTCAAAAAAAAATAAAAGTCGTTAAAAAAAACTAAAAAAAAATTAGCGTATATAAAAATCTATTATAAGCATAATTGAATCAATACAAAATATTGATTACTCTTCTCGTTTAGAAATGGCGAAGAAAGGAAGAAAATAGAAATATGTGAAATCAAGGAAATACAAAAACAATAAAAGTCCTTAAAAAAATTTGAAAAAAAATTAGCGTATGAAGGAATCAATTCTAAGCATAATTGAATCAATAAAAAATATCGATTACTCTTTTAGTTTAGAAATTAAGAAGGAAATAAGTTAAAGGAATATGAAAATCAAGGTACGAAAAAAAAAAATAATAAAAGTCCTTAAAAAAATAGAAAAAAAATTAGCTTATATAAAAACCTATTCTAAGAATAATTGAATCAATAAAAAATATCGATAACTCTTTTCGTTTAGAAATGGCGAAGAAAAGAAGTAAAAGGAATATGAAAATCAAGGAAAGTCAAAAAAAAATAAAAGTCGTTAAAAAAAACTAAAAAAAAATTAGCGTATATAAAAATTTATTATAAGCATAATTGAATCAATAAAAAATGTCGATTACTCTTTTCGTTTAGAAATGGCGAAGCAAACGAGTAAAAGGACTATAAAAATCAAGCAACGACAAAAACAAAAAAGTCCTTAAAAAAATTTGAAAAAAAATTAGCGTATAAAGGAATCAATTCTAAGCATAATTGAATCAATAAAAAATATCGATTACTCTTTTAGTTTAGAAATTGCGAAGGAAAGAAGTAAAAGGAATATGAAAATCAAGGTACGACAAAAAAAAAATAAAAGTCCTTAAAAAAATAGAAAAAAAATTAGCGTATATAAAAACCTATTCTAAGAATAATTGAATCAATAAAAAATATCGATAACTCTTTTCGTTTAGAAATGGCGAAGAAAATAAGTTAAAGGAATATGAAAATCAAGGAAAGTCAAAAAAAAATAAAAGTCGTTAAAAAAAATTTAAAAAAAATTAGCGTATATAAAAATCGATTATAAGCATAATTGAATCAATAAAAAATGTCGATTACTCTTTTCGTTTAGAAATGGCGAAGCAAAGGAGTAAAAGGACTATAAAAATCAAGCAACGACACAAACAAAAAAAGTCCTTAAAAAAATTTGAAAAAAAAATTAGCGTATAAAGGAATCAATTCTAAGCATAATTGAATCAATAAAAAATATCGATTACTCTTTTAGTTTAGAAATTGCGAAGGAAAGAAGTTAAAGGAATATAAAAATCAAGGTACGACAAAAAAAAAAAAAGTCCTTAAAAAAATAGAAAAAAAATAAGCGTATATAAGAACCTATTCTAAGAATTGAATCAATAAAAAATATCGATAACTCTTTTCGTTTAGAAATGGCGAAGAAAAGAAGTAAAAGGAATATGAAAATCAAGGAAAGTCAAAAAAAAATAAAAGTCGTTAAAAAAAACTAAAAAAAAATTAGCGTATATAAAAATTTATTATAAGCATAATTGAATCAATAAAAAATGTCGATTACTCTTTTCGTTTAGAAATGGCGAAGCAAACGAGTAAAAGGACTATAAAAATCAAGCAACGACACAAACAAAAAAAAGTCCTTAAAAAAATTTGAAAAAAAAATAGCGTTTAAAGGAATCAATTCTAAGCATAATTGAATCAATACAAAATATCGATAACTCTTTTCGTTTAGAAATGGCGAAGAAAAGAAGTAAGAGGAATATGAACATCAAGGAAAGTCAAAAAAAAATTAAAGTCGTTAAAAAAACTAAAAAAAAATTAGCGTATATAAAAATCTATTATAAGCATAATTGAATCAATACAAAATATTGATTACTCTTCTCGTTTAGAAATGGCGAAGAAAGGAAGAAAATAGAAATATGTGAAATCAAGGAAATACAAAAACAATAAAAGTCCTTAAAAAAATTTGAAAAAAAATAAGCGTATAAAGGAATCAATTCTAAGCATAATTGAATCAATAAAAAATATCGATAACTCTTTTAGTTTAGAAATTGCGAAGGAAATAAGTTAAAGGAATATGAAAATCAAGGTACGACAAAAAAAAAAAAGTCCTTAAAAATATAGAAAAAAAATTAGCGTATATAAAAACCTATTCTAAGAATAATTGAATCAATAAAAAATATCGATAACTCTTTTCGTTTAGAAATGGCGAAGAAAAGAAGTAAAAGGAATATGAAAATCAAGGAAAGTCAAAAAAAATAAAAGTCGTTAAAAAAAACTTAAAAAAAATTAGCGTATATAAAAATCTATTATAAGCATAATTGAATCAATACAAAATATTGATTACTCTTCTCGTTTAGAAATGGCGAAGAAAGGAAGAAAATAGAAATATGTGAAATCAAGGAAATACAAAAACAATAAAAGTCCTTAAAAAAGTTTGAAAAAAAATTAGCGTATAAAGGAATCAATTCTAAGCATAATTGAATCAATAAAAAATATCAATAACTCTTTTAGTTTAGAAATTGCGAAGGAAATAAGTTAAAGGAATATGAAAATCAAGGTACGACAAAAAAAAAATAAAAGTCCTTAAAAAAATAGAAAAAAAAATTAGCGTATATAAGAACCTATTCTAAGAATAATTGAATCAATAAAAAATATCGATTACTCTTTTCGTTTAGAAATGGCGAAGAAAAGAGGTAAAAGGAATATGAAAATCAAAGAAAGTCAAAAAAAAATAAAAGGCGTTAAAAAAACTGAAAAAAAATTAGCGTATATAATAATCAATTCTAAGAATAATTGAATCAATAAAAAATGTCGATTACTCTTTTCGTTTAGAAATGGCGAAGAAAAGAGGTAAAAGGAATATAAAAATCAAGGAAAGTCAAAAAAAAATAAAAGGCGTTAAAAAAAACTGAAAAAAAATTAGCGTATATAATAATCAATTCTAAGAATAATTGATCCAATAAAAAATATCGATAACTCTTTTAGTTTAGAAATTGCGAAGGAAATAAGTTAAAGGAATATGAAAATCAAGGTACGACAAAAAAAAAAAAAGTCCTTAAAAAAATAGAAAAAAAAATTAGCGTATATAAGAACCTATTTTAAGAATAATTGAATCAATAAAAAATATCGATAACTCTTTTCGTTTGGAAATGGCGAAGAAAATAAGTTAAAGGAATATGAAAATCAAGGAAAGTCAAAAAAAAATAAGTCGCTAAAAAAAATTTAAAAAAAATTAGCGTATTTAAAAATTTATTATAAGCATAATTGAATCAATAAAAAATGTCGATTACTCTTTTCGTTTAGAAATGGCGAAGCAAACGAGTAAAAGGACTATAAAAATCAAGCAACGACAAAAACAAAAAAGTCCTTAAAAAAATTTGAAAAAAAATTAGCATATAAAGGAATCAATTCTAAGCATAAATGAATCAGGGATAAATATCGATTACTCTTTTCGTTTAGAAATGGCGACGAAAATAAGTAATCAAGAAATATAAAAAAATCCAAAAACACAAAAATAAATAAAAGTCTCCACATTTTTAAAAAATCACTACTGAAAATCCAATAAAGATAAAAAATTGCCGATTTCAGGGATTGATCATGAACTATTAGTTATCACGAAAATAAATTTTCAGCCACATCGGCTGAAAGTTACAGGACCTGTAGTCCTTTAAAATCAAAAACAAAATAAAACAAATAACAATTTCGTATAAAACATTTATTAATTCAGTCAAGAGCTTAAAAATACAAATAAAAAAGCACAAATTCATCGATTCAAAAGCGGCAGCGACGCATCGTTTCCCCTCCCAACCGGAAACGGATACATACGCTGCCTCTGCCGCAACCTACTACAATTATGAGTCCGTAAAACCGCATCAACAACATGGAACAACACCAACACAATTATAAAAATAACCAACATCGTTTTAACGCTTTTAATCGCATCTAAAACATCTCGACTATCAAAAACAACCCGCTCGGGTTTTTCAGTAACTTTACCCGCTTGCGTCACAGGCGCATGCGCAGTAGACGTCCAGAGCTTAGTTCCAGGTGTAGTTGGCGCTTCAGTTGTTCCAGGAATTCGCCCATTATAACAACCAACAGTAGAGATATTTATATTTTTATATTCAATGTTTTTATTAACAACAACGCCAATTTGTAAAATTTCTAAATTAAATAAAATGTCGCGTAATCGTGGACATTGGAATTTATTGTTTTGGATATTTAAACGATTGAGCTTTGGTAGTGACGTCACGTTTAGATTAGTAAGCTCATTGCCCGATAGGTTTAAGTCGATTAGGGTTGTTAAGTTGTTAAAAAAGTCGTTTGTTATCAAAATAACGCCGTTGTTACTCAAGTCTAGTTTGTTTAGTTTTAATAAGTTGGTAAAATCGTAAGTTGTTGGTAATGAAATGCTGTTAAAAGCTAGTAACAACTGGCGTAAGTGAGTTGTTTGGTAAAAAAGCTCTAATGAAAGCTCTGTTATGTAATTGTGTGCTAAATTGATTTCCCATAAACTGATTAAGCTTTCAAAAGCTAGGTCGGATAAAAAGTGGATTTTGTTGTTGGATAAGTTTAATTTTAATAAATATTTTAAATCCCAAAAAGCGCTCCTTGGAATTGTTTCTATTGAATTCCAGCTTAAGTCCAGGTCTTCGACGCTGTGTAGTCCGTCAAAGCTTCCATTGTCAATGTGGGTGATTAGGTTGTTTTGTAGTTGTAAGTATCGTACGCAATATAATTCATGGAATGCACCCTTATCTAGGATGTGGATGTGTTTGTTTGTGAGCGTTAGTTTCCGGATGTAGTTTGAGTCGTAGGTGACGAATGTGTTGCGTTCGAGTTCCGGGATTTTTGGGATTGCGAATTCGACGTAATTGTACTTGGTGTTGAAGCGCAAGTTGTTCGTTTGGTATTCCTGGATTGTTGGGAATGTGCGCGTGATTGGGGAATGCGATTCCACGCAATCGTATTCCGTGGATGTGGATGATTGCGGCGATAATACTATGAGGAGTATTATTGCTTTGAGTGGGTTTAAATACGAAAGCTGAAAAGTTTTTATTTTATTTATTTATTGTGTTTTTGTTTCTTTCAGTACTTTTTGAGTGTCTCAGTGGTTTTTTTATGTCTCAAAGTGTGTCTCAGTGCCTTTATGTGTCTCAGTAAATTTGTGTATGGCTTAAAGCGTCTCTGAATGTCTCGGTACTTTTAGTGTATCTCAGAGCATGTGTGTGTTTTTGTTTGTTTTTATGTGTCTCGGTGTTTTTGTGTGAATCTCAATGTTTTTCTGTGTGTCTCAGTTAATTTGTGTGTGTCTCGGTAAATTTGTGTTTGTTTATGTGTGTCTTGATATGTATCTCGGTATATTTGAGTGTGTCTCAATGCTTTGCTGTGTGTCTCAATGCTTTATTGTGTGTCTTATTAAATTTGTGAGTGTCTCGGTAAATTTGTGTGTGTTTATGTGTGTCTTGTTATGTATCTCGGTATATTTGAGTGCGTCTCGATACTTTTCTGTGTGTCTCAATGCTTTATTGTGTGTCTTATTAAATTTGTGTGTGTCTCGGTAAATTTGTGTGTGTTTATGTGTGTCTTGATATGTATCTCGGTGTATTTGAGTGCGTCTCAATACTTTTCTGTGTGTCTCAATGCTTTATTGTGTGTCTTATTAAATTTGTGTGTGTCTCGGTAAATTTGTGTGTGTTTATGTGTGTCTTGATATGTATCTCGGTATATTTGAGTGTGTCTCAATGCTTTGCTGTGTGTCTCAATGCTTTATTGTGTGTCTTATTAAATTTGTGTGTGTCTCGGTTAATTTGTGTTTGTTTTAGAGCGTGTGTGTGTGTGTTTCTGTGCGTTTTTATATATGTCTCGGTATATTTGTATGTGTCTCGGTATATTTGAGTGTGTTTTAATGCTTTTCTGTGTGTCCCAGTAAATGTGTGTGTGTCTCGGTAAATTTGTGTGTATCTCAAAGCGGGTGTGTGTATTTATGTGTGTGTCTTGATAGGTATCTCGGTATATTTGAGTGTGTCTCAATACTTTTCTGTGTGTCTCAATGCTTTATTGTGTGTCTTATTAAATGTGTGTGTGTCTCGGTAAATTTGTGTTTGTTTTAGAGCGCGTGTGTGTGTTTCTGTGTGTTTTTATATATGTCTCGGTATATTTGTATGTGTCTCGGTATATTTGAGAGTGTTTTAATGCTTTTGTGTGTCTCAGTAAATGTGTGTGTGTCTCGGTAAATTTGTGTGTATCTCAAAGCGTGTGTGTGTATTTATGTGTGTCCTGATATGTATCTCGGTATATTTGATTGTGTCTCAATACTTTTCTGTGTTTCTCAATCCATTTCTGTGTGTCTTATTAAATTTGAGTGTGTCTCGATAAGTTAGTGTTAGTTTTAGAGCGTGTGTGTGTGTGTGTGTGTGTGTGTGTGTGTGTGTGTGTGTGTGTTTTGATAAATGTCTCGTTATATTTGTATGTGTCTCGGTACATTTGAAAGTGTCTCAGTAAATTTGTGTGTGACTTGGCAGATTTGTGTGTGTCTTAGAGCGCGTGTGTGTATTTTTGTGTATCTTTATATGTGTATCGGTATATTTATATCTGTCTCAGTACATATGAGTGTGTCTCAATAGATTTGTGTGTGTCTTGGTAAATTTATGGGTGTCTCAGAGCCCGTGTGTTTCTTTCAATGTAGCCTGATATGTGTCTCGGTCTAATTATATATGTCTCAGTGTATGTGAGTGTGTCTCAGTGCGTTTGTGTACGTTTTTATGCGTTTTCGTGTTTCTCAATGCTTTTATATGTGTGTTTACGTATGTCTCAGTGTGTTTATATGTCTTACTGCGTTTCAGTGTATTTTAGTATATGTCTCGGTATATTTATATATGTCTCAGTACATTTAAAGGTGTCTCAGTGCGTTTATGTACGTTTTGATGCATTTACGTGTTTCTCAATGCTTTTATATGTGAGTCTCAGTGGGTTTATGTGTGTCTCAGTGTGTGTCTCAATGTGTTTATGAGTGATTAAGTGTGTTTCTGGGTACTTTTGTAAGTTTTGGATGCTTTTGATTGTGTGTCTCAGTACTTTTACGTGTATATCGGTACGTTTAGGTATCTTTAGATGCTTTTAGATGTGTTTTGGTGCTATTGTGTGTGTTTTAGTGTGTTTGTTGTTGCGTTTATGTGCCGATAGGTGTGTGTGTGTTGGTTTTATGGTGCTTTAATACCAAAATTGTTGGTGTTTGAGTGTAGAAATATATGATACATACCTCCATTGCACGAAACTTTTAAACACACTATTAAACCGTACTCTCACGACGACTAGCAAAGACAGTAATGAAACGAATACACAATAATAATAAAATAGCATCAGTTATCACTGATTTTATACACAGAGATCCGTAAATACATAGTAATTATCTATCTAAGCACACACCATTACGAATATCTGACTTTAGACTCATCTGTTGACTCCAAAGCAAAATTTATCACGACAAATAAATAACTCGATGTTATATTTCAAAGTAATTTACAGAAAATAGTACAAATGCTTATAGATTACTTACGGTGGATATAAAACAGTCCAGGACCGCACTGGAGGAATCTCCACGCGAACTGGAGGAGCTTCTACTGTCCTAAAAGATTGTTAATTATTAATATTACGCGCTTAAGACGTGTTTGTTGTTAATTAGGGCTTTGTTTAAAATCGTTTAGATAATGTTTGGAGATAGGAGAGTTGGAATTGAGTTAATTTATGAGTTATGGCATCCGATGGGACTTGATACGCGTTTGTGGTTCTTAAATTATATGGTGTGCAATAATGTAATTGAGTTGAGGAATTTGTTTGAGTGTTTTGTGTTCGAAGGACGCGTTTTGGTTTAGTGGATTTAAGCGGTGTTTATTGTTTGATTTTAATGGTGTTTTTTTTTTTTGTGTTTATTGATTTATGGTGTGCTTTATTGGAGGTGTATGGTGTTGGTGATGTTTGTTGCGCGGTTTTTTTTTTAGGGATTTGGTTTATGGTTTTTAATGCGTTATGTGTGTATGTGTGTGTGTGTGTGTGTGTGTTTTGAGTGTGTTGGAACGCTAATTAGTAAACTGGTTGGTGTTGTAGATAAATCATTGGGTTGAGGATAGTTTATTTAAATTTTGTAAAAAATAGTTTTATTGCTGTGTTAACCCTGGGTATATTTAATAGACGTAAATATTTACAGCCATACATGCATACATTCTTACATACATATATTCATACACACATAAATGTGCATATATACATATATGCATACATACTTGCAGACATATTTACTTATAGGCATACAGAGTTTCAAACTTACATATAGACATAAATACTTACAGTTTTATAAACATACATACATATGTACGTACAGTGCATATTATGCATACATACATACACACTGACATACATACAAATATATACATATATACATACACATACTTTTATACGTACATACAAATACATACATACATACATACAAATACGTACATACATACACACGTACATACGTACATACATACAAACATACAAATACATACATACATGCATGTATGCATGCATGCATGCATATATACATACATATATACATACAAATACATACATACATACATACATATATACATACAAATACATACATACAAATACATACAAATACATACAGATGCATACATACATACAGATACATACAGATACATACAGATACATACAGATACATACATACATACATACATACATACATACATACATACAGATACATACAGATACATACAGATATATACAGACATACATACATACAGATACATACAGATACATACATACATACATACATACATACATACATACAGATACATACAGATACATACAGATACATACAGATACATACATACATACATACAGATACATACAGATACATACAGATACATACAGATACATACAGATATGAACATACATACATACATACAGATACATACAGACATACAGACATACATACAGATACAAACAGATACATACATACAGATACATACAGACATACATGCATACATACAGATACATACAGATACAAACATACATACATATATACAGATACATACAGACATACAGACATACATACAGATGCATACATACATACATACATACAGATACATACAGATACATACAGATACATACATACAGATACAAACATACATACATACATACAAATACATACAGATACATACATACATACATACATACATACAGATACATACAGATACATACATACATACATACAGATACATACAGATACATACAGATACAAACATACATACAGATACATACAGACATACAGACATACATACAGATACATACAGATACATATGTATGTATGTATATACATACATACATACAGATACATACATGCATACATACATACATACATACATATAATGCATACATACATACATATGCGTTTAGATGCATACAGATACATATTAACAGATACATACTTACAGATTTATTCACACAAATATATACTTACATACATAGATACAGATACATATAAAAAAAAAAAACATACAAACGCATGCAGATAAATACAAAAACACACAGAAACATACACATCCATATAAAAACGAACAGATACATCCAGATGCATACAGATACATATTTGCAGATATATACATACATACATATACTTACATACATACATACATACAGATACATATAAAAACATACAGATGCATACAAAAACATACATATTTAAATACAATGCATACCTACATACATACATACATACATACAGTACATACATACAGATATATATACATACATACAGACATACATACAGATACATACAGATACATACAGATATATACATACATATATACATACAGACAGACAGACATACATATATAAATACATACATATATACATTACATACAGACATACATACATATATACATACATACATATATACAGACATACAGATACATACATACATACAGTTCATCTTCATTTAATAAAATTGCTTTTAAAAAGAATCCTATACAAATATTTACAACTACAAACACGTACATACATAACATACATAAAGTAACGTTGTTCCATACCTACATAAATCTCGCTACTACATAAATACCACAACTACACTTTTATCAATTTTATTTTACATAAATTTTTTCCATAATAAACATCAACTAACACGAAACCAAATACGAAATTAGTCCAATCAAAATTTACCAAAAAACAGCAAAAAAAAATCACATATTTACGCAAAAATAAAACAAAACAAAAAAGACAAATAAATCAAAAAAAAAAAATATTATTTACATACATACATACACATAAATAAACAAAAAATTATATAAATAAATATAAAAAACATTACCATGATTAAAGTAGCGCACTCAACAAATAAATTACTTTTTCCGTAAACTACTGACCATACTTACTAAAATCATAATTTAAACAATTCCATTTATTATAAATTTACACAAATTCAAGTTTAGACCTTTAAGGACAAGTAATCACAATTCTCTTATCAACCTTATCACAAACACATATTTATTTCATATTTCAAACAAAAATAAATTTTATTTATTTATATATATATATATATATATAACCTTAAAAGCATAAAAAAAAAAAAACTTACATTATCGGTAAGGGCGTTAAGGAAAAATGTCGAAGAATAAGTCTGCGGCGGAAAATTCGTCGCCATAAACGCAGTCATAACAAAATCTCCCCAAAAAAAACTCACAATTTAGCGGACCAAGCACGCCCAACTAGCAATGTTTAGCAGCGGACATCTTTATCAAATACACACGACCGCATTTATTGATCGCACCACTACCGCCCCTCACAACACGCAACCGAACCACAACCGTTGAGTAACGCACTCAACGCATCAAATACGAATTCAAAAATACACAAAACGCCACCAATTTCCCTTAAAAACCCACCAAAAACACCTTAAAACTCACATTTAATCACTTTCTTAAACAAATTTCACACGAAAACACTTTAAATCACTCATATTTCTAACGCACTTAAGTCAATTACTTACCTCTTTTTACTCCAAATAAACCACTTATAAAACACTTTTAGGGCTTAAAAATATCAAAAATGTATCTAGACACTCATTTTTAATCAAATAATTAATTTATAATTGATAAAACCACCATTAAAAACAAAATATGACTTAACTTCACTTGAGAAATCGTACTTAGAATATTAATTAAGCAAATTACGACACATATTTGGGTTAAAAATGTGTTAATTAAGTGTTGCTTTATGTTTCTATTAGTTATATTTTGATTTTTAAGTAGTTTAAATTATTTATAATGTGGGAAATTAATAAAAAAGTGACTTAAGTCACTTGTGGATTTATTTTGTGTGTTGGAGCTTTTGTTTGGTTGATTTTGTGTGGGTTTTTGATTTAAATATGTTGTTTGTTTATGTTTTTATTTGAAATTTTTGGTTTTAAGGCAGTTTAAGGTGATTATTTGATTAGATTAGAGTTAAGCTTGACTTAAGGCAACTAGTAGTGCTTTTGTGTATGGGTGGGTTGTTTTGGTTGCGCTTAGGCGCTTGAGGATTCGGTTAAGTGTACTTAGGAGGTTTTTTTTATTTAATTACGCGTTTATAGTTTGTTTATATATATTTATATTTTATTTTATATGATATTATATGATTAAATTATTGGTTTTTAAGCTCTAACTTACCTTATGCGCTTTTGTTGATGTTGGACATGGAGAAATTGTATTTAAAACAATTTAAAATATTAATAATATAGTAATAATATTATGAAAATTATTAATTAAAATTATTAAACAAACATGTATACTTACAGACTTTCATACTTACAGATATACATACTAACCGATATACAGACATTCATAATTACAAACATACAGACTTATAAATATACAGATATACTTACAGGCATTTATGCTTGCATACATACAGAAATACAGATTTACAAAGATGCACTTACAGACATATTTACCTACACATATGTATACTTACAGACATACATTCATACTTACAGACACACATACATACAGACTTATACACTTACATACAGAGTTACTAAGGTACTCTTATAGACATATATACCTACAAATATACATACTTACAGACATATATTCATACTTACAGACACACATCCATACAGACTTATAGTTATACAGACATATACACTTACATACAGAGTTACTAAGATACTCTTACAGACATATATACCTACAAATATACTTACTTACAGACATATATTCATACTTACAGACATATATACTTACATACAGAATTACAAAGGTACACTTACAGATATATATACATACTTACAGATACACATACAAAAATACTTACATACATATAAAGTAACAAAAATACACTTACAGACATATATATATATACATACTTACAGACACACATTCACACTTACAGAAAAAAACATACATACAGATTTATCGATACACAGACATATATACCTACATACAGACACACTTACAATCATAAAAATTCACTTACAGAAATATATACACACTTACAGACATACAGACAATCATACATACAGACTCATAAACATACAGACATATATACTAACATACAGACACATTTACAGAATCACAAAAATACACTTACAAACATATATACACACTTACAGACATACAGTCACACTTACAGACAATCATACTTACAGACTTACAGATACACAAACACATATACTTACATACATACATACCTTACAAAGTCACAAAAATACACTTACAGACATATAAATACACACTTACAGACGCACATTCACACTTACAGACAATCATACATACAGACTTACAGACACATATACATACATACATACCTACAAAGTCACAAAAATACATTTACAGACATATAAATACACACCTACAGACATACAGTCACACTTACAGTCAATCATACATACAGACTTACAGACAAACATACATACAGACTTACAGATATACAGACATACACCCTTACATACAGCATCATAAAAATACATTTACAGACATACATACAGACATACATTCACACTTATAGATATACAGACATACATACATACAGACATTCAAATATAAATACATACATACAGACCTACAGAGTTACAAATATACATACTTACCGACACACAGTCACGCTTACAGACATACATACATACATACAGACTTATAGATATTCATACAGAGTTATAAACAAACATATACATACTTACAGACACACAGTCACGCTTACAGACATATATACATACATACAGACTTATAGACATTCATACAGACTTATAAACAAACATATACATACTTACAGACACACAGTCACGCTTACAGACATACATACATACAGACTTATAGGCATTCATACAGAGTTATAAACAAACATATACATACTTACAGACACACAGGCACACTTACAGACATATATATATACATACATACAGACTTATAGACATTCATACAGAGTTATAAACAAACATATAGACATACTTACAGACAAACACGTAAGGATAGGAAACATAAAGCGCGTCATAAATTACAAAAAACATTTTATTAGAAAAAAAAAAAACAAAAAACTCCACCAAATACAAAAACCCTATTCCCCCTCCCGCAACACCCCTAAAACCTGCACCATCACCTGGTAGCCGCGATCCAACATCCCCTTCATCTCGCACTGTTTAATAATCTCCTGCAGCTTCACATCCAACCCGGCGCACTTAACAATAATCTTCGAGCGTTGGCTATTCGCCACCAGCGACCACACCATCGACACCACCATATTCCGCTCCTCCCCACACCCCACCCCCAACTTATGTCCCAACATTTGCAAAAAATCCACTAAAAAAACAACAACAAGAATTACTCACCACAACTCCAAAAAATTAACTACTAAAACACTCACCAGACGCCAAGAGCTTAATGCGGTTAGAGTGGTGGAACGACGCGTTGCGCAGTATCCCTAAAGCTGTCATTTTATTCACAGCTCTTGGACTCGATGTCAACGACACTAAAAGCTCTAAAACATCGTTAGTTTTCGTGATTTGTAACTGTCCTTCAGGGTAATACGTAAACGTTTGTAAGAAATCCAACCAAATAAGCTCAATCGTCTCCCAAGGTCGTTGGCGCTTTGTTATCGCTGGGTGTAAACGATTTAAGCAACTAAATAAGTTGCTCTGGAATATCTAGATGTAATATCAAAGCTTTTTATAACAACTCAACAACTTACTTTTGTAATAAAGCTGCGACACTCAAAGACCCCGCATATGTTTGTTAGTAAATTAAAGCTCAATTCTAAGACATTAATATCGTGCGATCGGCTGACTAGATCCATTTCTTTGGTGATTAGGTGTATGATGACGGATAGTAATGAGATGCTTGTTGGAGCTTTGCGGGGGCCTGAGCCGGGTGCGGGGTTTGTTAGGGTCAATGATTGACCCGCCAAGTCGCATTTTGTTGTGAAGGTGCATAGCATTTTTAGACAGTTGATGAGCATTTGTCGTTCGAATGAGAACCATAACCAGTATTTGTGCGCTAGGTCTGCGAGGTGGAGGTTGGCAGCCGTGGTTTTTGCTGGGTCGTTGTGGATTAGGAAGTTTGTTGTTAGGCCGAAGAGGGCGTCGACTTCTTTCAGGATTGGACACACCTGAAATATAATTCGGGGGGGGTTTTTATTTAGAAAACAAAACAGTTAAAGCTCATTTAGGAAATTAAGCTCTCTTTGGAATGTATAAAATACGGATTAGATGTACTAAATGGGACTTTTTCTTCATCGGGAATTTAAAACACCTAAATAATATTGCGAATTTCACAAATAAACTCTCTCTCTGTCTCTCTCTTCTTCTTCTTTTTCGGGAATTTAAAACACCTAAATAATACTGCAAATTTTACCAAAAAAACTATCTATATCTCTCCTCTTCTTCTTCTTTTTCTTCGGGAATTTAAAATACCTAAATAATATTGCAAATTTCACATATAAAATCTCTCTCTCTCTTTCTCTCTACTTCGGGAATTTAAAACAGATAAATAATATTGCAAATTTCACAAATAAACTCTCTCTCTCTCTCTCTCTTCTTCTTCGGAAATTTAAAACACCTAAATAATATTGCAAATGTCACAAATAAAAACTCTCTCTCTTCTTTTTCTTCTTCGGGAATTTAAAACACCTAAATAATATATCAAATTTCACAAATAAACTCTCTCTCTTCTTCTTCTTCGGGAATTTAAAACAGCTAAATAATATTGCAAATTTCATAAACTCTCTCTATCTCTCTCTCTTCTTCTTCTTTGGGAATGTAAAACACCTAAATAATATAGCAAATTACACAAATAAAAACTCTCTCACTTCTTCTTCTTCTTCTTCGGAAATTTAAGACACCTAAATAATATTGCAATTTTTCACAAATAAAAACTCTTTATCTCTCTCTCTTCTTCTTTGGGAATTTAAAACACCTAAAGAATATAGCAAATTTCACAAATAAAAACTCTCTCTCTTCTTTTTCTTCTTCGGGAATTTAAAACACCTAAATAATATTGCAAATTTCACAAATAAACTAGCTCCCTCTCTCCCCCTCTCCTCTCTCCCCCCCCGCTCCTCTCTCCCCCTCTCCTCTCTCCCCCTCTCCTCTCTCCCCCTCTCCTCTCTCCGCCCCTCTCTCCTTACTACTCTCTGCCGACCCTTGATCTCTCTTAAAATTTGAGTACTGAAAGAAATTACGAAATAAAAAATTGGTTACCTTTTTCTTCTCGGAGAATTTCCTCAACGACTCTGCCGAGTGCAAACTCAACGCAACATGTAGATGTTTGAGTTGCTCAACGACCCGTTCCAGTAAACCATCGGCGAGCGCAAGCTTTTTCGCTTCGCCCGATGAGTTCAACAACGCTGATAAAGCTCGTATGACCATAGCCTTCTTTTTACTATCCTTGGACTTTTCCACCGTTTGCACTTCGTACAAACGCAACAAAATCTTGCACAAATCAGCGCCGACCTTCGAATTAAAATCATCGCCACTCAACAGCGTCGATTTCACCGGCACCGGTTTTAAAATCGCCGAACTTTGATAACTGTCCAGTAAGGCGAGGTTTACGTCCATACCCGAACGGGTATTCGGGTCACGGTTCTCTTGATCCTCAAAAATATCACGGCACGTTTTCAAATCGAACACATTCCGCAACGAATTATCATCATTATCGTTTTTACACAACGTTTCCAACGTCAACAAAGCCGTTAAAGCTTGTAAACCACATTTCTGTAAACCTATAAGTTACAATAAACATAAATAAATACAGTTCGAATTAATTTAAATGAACAAAAATACCTAAAGATTGACTGTTTAAAGCTTCGCATAAACATTTAATAAAATCCCCATGTCCAATATCCGCTAATAATTGCGAAATCAAACCATAACTCTCCTTAAAGACCTCTAAATGCGTCTCATGACCTACGACCTCCAATAAAGCAGTCAACAACCGAAACACCTCACACCACACTTGATTGCGCAAATAAACAAATTGCGGTAACGCAACACCTACACAAAAAAAAACCCCCCCCAACGAATTAAAAACCCATACACCCCCCCCTCGCCCCCAAAAAAAGTGTAAACTTACTATAAATATCAGTGTTCAATAACGTTAAAGCAACATATAAACAATCTTGCGCGTGTAAAACACTTAAACGACACTCAACACTAATTAACACGCAGCGCGTTAACAACGCGCACACAGCCGCGCACATTTCTAAACTGTCCGAGTACAATAAAAAATCCCTACTATCAATAAGCGCCACTGGTGGACTTAAAACACAACTAAAAAAAACACAAATTAAAAAAAACTCATTAAATACTCAAAAAAAAAAAACCATTAAAATCAACTCACCGAAAGAAAGCTCGCACTAAGACGTGTTCCGCTAAAGCTTCCGCCACTTTCTGTGGCGCCAAGTATAGTAAGTTGCTAACGAAATTCGCGAGAGCTTTCACCAAACTTGGAGTAACGTAAGCGTTTAGGTCTGTACGACCACTATGACTATCGGAGGATGTTAGTGCGAATGACCTCACTGAAAAAGCTCCTTGAACGCTTTTATGTTTTGAATGCTCAAAACTGTTTTCCAAATGTAAACAAGATAATACCGTGTCTAATTCTTTATAGAAATTGTATTCGTTTAAAAGAGTTAGAATTGTTTGAATTGTTGGTAAATCCTAGAAATATATGTTTTTATTTGTTGAAAGTTACGATTTTTTTTTTAATAAATAGTGACCTTATTTGCTGATAAGGGTGCATGACATAATGGTAGCGAGATTTGGTTAGGGGTGACGTTGGCATGACTGCATAGATTTGTTAATAAAACCGATGCGTGTTCGCGAACGATGCTCGCTTCGCTGTGGTCGATTAAAATCGTTAAAGCGGACTCCCAAACGCCGCCATGTTTTTGTCGAACATCTACCGCAAATTTTTACGATTATTTTTTGGTCATATATACCGCAATTAGAAGCTTACTTTCCACGATGACAGTCGCCCCGCGGGGGCATGAGGCAAGTCCAGCTAAAAGCTGGAGAATCGCAGCGCGAACAACAACATCGCGACAGGACCATAACGAAAATAAGCTGAATAGCGTTGAGTTACAAACTGTATCGCTCAACCAATACATTTCCCAGTTCTAAAGCCAAAAAATCCATAGAGCTTTTAGTTAACACTCTTAAAATAGTGCAATTATTAACCACCGCGGTAGTCTCAACTCAACAAAAAGCTCCCAACGAGCAAAAACTCAACGGAAAGGTCACAATTAGCAATTTTATAGCAACGCGCAACGCAACTCAAGTCCAGTTGTGCTTGGAAGTTAATATTGTTAACTTATAGGCGCGCGAACATATAATAGAGAGCTAGAAGTATCAAAATTTACTTCCAAGCACAACGCGGCGAGGTCTCTGAAGGAGAGTCGTGCTTAGAAGTAAGTATTGGTAAGCAAGAGCGGCGTACCATGAGCTTTAGATGCTAGAGAGAGCAGTTACGCTTGGAAGTTAATATTGTTCACTTATAAGCGCGTGAACATATAATAGAAAGCTAGAAGTATCAATATTTACTTCCAAGCACAACGCGGCGAAGTCTATTACGGAAAGTTATGCTTAGAAGTAAGTTTTGCTAAGGGAGCGCGGCCTAGAACGAGCTTTAGATGATAGAGAGACCAGTTACGCTTGGAAGTTAATATTGTTAACTTATAAGCGCGTAAATATATAGTAGAGGGTTGGAATTATCAATATTTACTTCCAAGCACAACGCGGCGAGGTCTATTAAGGAGAGTTATGCTTAGAAGTAAGTATTGGTAAGCGAGCGCGGCTTTACAAGTACCTTAGACGCTAGAGAGAGGAGTTATGCTTGGAAGTAAGTATTGGTAACTTACCGGCCTGCTACCCTACAACTAGCGGCCGCGTTTATCAATACTTACTCCCAAGCACAACGCAGTAGCTCGACTGGGTATGTATAGCTAAGCAAGCAACGACTAATATGGAGCTTTTAGGACGCTATAGTTTATTTAGAGGTGAGACTAGCGCGGTGGTGATTAGAGCTTTAAGAGTTAAACCTTTTTAAACGTATGTTGC
Source organism: Nebria salina (assembly GCA_944039245.1). Taxonomy (NCBI): domain Eukaryota; kingdom Metazoa; phylum Arthropoda; class Insecta; order Coleoptera; family Carabidae; genus Nebria; species Nebria salina. Next base: position 775,978 of record OX063282.1, read on the forward strand.
ATTTCGCAGAGAATATGATTGACGGTTAAAAGCGCGTTTCTCGTTATATTTAAGCCCATAAACGATGACGCAGCTTCCGAGCCTTTACCGTAATGGAAAGCTGTTAAAAGCTCAAATAACGCTTCGATTATATCGGCAAACAGTTTATGGAAATCGGTCGAATGCGATAGGGTGTCGCTCCACCCTAAATTCGATGTTATTTGCACCAAACACAACAACAATTTATCCAAATAAGCTACAAAATAAAAAAAAATTGCAAAAAAAAAATAAAAAAAATCCAAAAAAAAATTCAAATCAATAAAAAAATCCAAAAAAAAAAAAACAACAACAACGTGTTTTATTTACCTAAATTATAAAATTGCTCAGTGTCGCTGAACTTTAAATTCTCTGTGATATGCTGGACGACATTTAACCAGTTTAAATTCCTGGGTTTCTTATTATTATCGTCGTAATAACCAATATCCAATAAATGTTGTTCTAAAGTACAACAATTCGATATTAACGACAGTAACTCGTTACTGATTGTTTGGAAATTCGTTTTTAAGTCGATTTGTAATAATTTCGGAAGATAATTCGACGAATCTTGTATGAATTGAGTTATCCAACAATTCTGTCCTGCTCCAAACACAAAATTAGCCTCCCCCGAACCATTCAAAGGGTGGTAAACCTCACCTGATTTTTTATATAAGTGTAATAAAGTCTTAAACATGCGTAAGATCTCCACTAATAAGTTCTGGTCGTCTAAGCTCCCCGGGGGGGCTTGTAAGAACTTACAGAAACACTTCTCCCAATTTAATTTCAATAACGCTTTATCGATTTGCGATTTATGGGATATAAGCCATAAATTGATGTAACTAGAGTTTTAAATATATGTCAATTATAAATTCCTGGATTTTAGAGCTTTTTTTTGAGTTAAATACCCTAAAATGCTCCTAACAGCTTCTAAGACTGTTTGATGAGTGGTAGCGTTATCGATATCGTTTAAATATCTTTGGCAGCAATTAATAATCGAGCTAGCTTTCAAAGCAGCTAAGTCTGGTTTAGTTAAGCGTAAGTCTAAACTGAATTCAGCTAATTGAGTCGATGTTAGCGTTGATATATTCTGGATTTGGGGCCAAGTGACCAGTTGGGATATACCCCCAAACCATTCGATGTTCCAGTGCATTCTTAACGTGCTTAAGCTCCAATTGTCTATAAGCACACCTGTGTGCGCAAAGGGGGGGGTTAGTTTGGGGGCGTTGTTGAGTGTTTGTTGGACTTACTCGAGTAGCTGGGTTTGGTGTAGAGGCTTTTAGACCAATGCGTGTTGCATTTGAAAGGAATGTGAAAGTTTTTAACGATTATACGCGGCAGCGATAAAATATCTTTCGTATCATGGTTATTAATGGTGAATTCGCTGAAGAGGAGCATTGAACACAAGAGGGCTCCATCTTGCTGGATGCGTTTATCCGTACAGTATAAAAACAAAGCTAAAAGACGTTTTTTGAGTTAATTGAGTTCCTGGTTTCCTGTTAGGAGGAGTTTACCTCGTAAAATATTGAATATTAGTGGAGTGTTTTGTGAAAGCTCTTGGCGTGTTAGGGCGTTGTGTAAACAGATGTTTTTTAGTATGGATATGACGGGAATGGCGGAGTCTGTATAGTTGTGGAATTCGTCTTCGATGAGCGATAGGTTTAAGATGTTTAAAACGACGTGTAGACCGTTTTGCTCGAGGAAGTATTTGTGGAGGTATTGGTCTTCGAGCATTACGCTCGTTTGCGTTAACGCGGAACGTCTTATCGATGGTTCGATACAATCGGATGTTAACAGCTCCAACACTTGTTGTAAACTACTCGCCTAGAATTTGTGAAATGAGTTAAAAGTCACTTGAATTGAATTTGGTAAAGATTCCAAGGAGCACAAGAACGGAAATGGATCTTAAAGATACCAAAAAAACAGAAAACAAGACTCTAATAGATCTTAAAGAAACAAAGAAGCAAAATACAAGACTGGAATGTATGTTAAAGGTACAAAAAAGCAGTGCAAAAGACTCTAATAGATCTTATATACGCAAAAAAAGCAAAGCACAAGACTAGAATGGATGTTAAAGATACAAAAAAGCCGAGAAAAAGACTCTAATAGATCTTAAATACGCAAAAAAGTAAAGTACAAGACTAGAATGGATGTTAAAGATACAAAAAAGCCGAGCAAAAGACTCTAATAGATCTAAAAGATACAAAAAAGCAATGCACAAGACTAGAATGGATGTTAAAGACACAAAAAAGCAAAGAAAACGACTCTAATAGATCTTAAATACACAAAAAAGCAAAGCACAAGACTAGAATGGAAGTTAAAGATACAAAGAAGCAAAGAAAAAGACTCTAATAGATCTTAAAGATACAAAAAAGCAAGGCACAAGACTAGAATGGATGTTAAAGACACAAAAAAGCAAAGAAAACGACTCTAATAGATCTTAAATACACAAAAAAGCAAAGCACAATACTCTAATAGATCTTAAAGATACAAAAAAGCCGACCAAAAGACTTTAATAGATCTTAAAGATACAAAAAAGCAAAGCACAAGACTCTAATAGATCTTAAAGATACAAAAAAGCCGACCAAAAGACTCTAATAGATCTTAAAGATACAAAAAAGCAAAGCACAAGACTCTAATAGATCTTAAAGATACAAAAAAGCCGACCAAAAGACTCTAATAGATCTTAAAGATACAAAAAAGCCAACCAAAAGACTCTAATAGATCTTAAAGATACAAAAAAGCAAAGCAAAAGACTCTGATAGATCTTAAAGATACAATAAAACAAAGCACAAGACTCTAATATATCTTAAAGATACAATAAAGCAGACCGCAAGACTCTAATAAATCTTAAAGATACAAAAAACCAAAGCACGATGTTAAAGAAACAAAAGCTCAAAGCGCTCTTAGTGAAAAACCCTTGCAACAGTCAATAACAACCACAGCGGTACCTCAACTCAACAAAAAAGCTCCAAAACGAGCAAAAAACCCAAAGAAAGCATCGCAATCAGCAATATTATAGCAACGCTCAACGCAACTCAAGCCCAGTTATGCTTAGAAGACAATATTGTTAACTTATAGGCGCGCGAACATACACTAGACGGCTAGAAGTATCAATATTTACTTCCAAGCACAACGCGGCCACGTCTATTAAGGAGTCGTGCTTAGAAGTAAGTATTGCTAAACAAAAACACCCTAAATAGAAGCTTACATGCGACAGGGAGCAGTCATGCTTGGAAGTAAGTATTGGTAACTTAACGCCCTGCTAGCGTATAGCTAGCGGGTGAGGTTATCAATACTTACTCCCAAGCACAACGCGGTTGAAGTGGACTTATATATATATATGATAAGCTATAAGACGTTATAGTTTATTTAGAGATTAGAGCTCTTACGTAATAATAAATGTTTGAAAAGGTGGATCTATAAGAGCTTACAGATTTATGTAAGAGGTAAACAAACCTGGTAATACTGATTAGGACTCCGTAACCGGCTCAAATCCATAAGATACTCAACCTGGAACACATTACTCAGCCCACAATCAAACAACGATTTAATTTTCGGAAGCTTCAACCGGGCGCCATCTTCCGTCGTCACCAACCAACATAACCTCGACACCCCCTCATTCCTCAACTTAACATCCCTACTAAACAACATCCTCAAATTCCCTTTCAACACCTAAAAACACAAAAATTACACCCAAATCCACAAAAATCAACAAACAACATACATCCAAATCGGATATTAACAACGATGGGCTCACATCCGGGTCGAGGATCTTCACCACCGACGCCCCCAGCGGCGTCTCATCCATATACGCCTGCAATATCGGTAAAGCAGGCATCAACGCCCGAATAAACCACCTCCAAACACTTTCATCAACCACAAATTTACATTTTAGCAAATGCATCAATATATCTTCGGCGTATGTTTGGATCTGGAATGAAATCCAGGATTTTAAAACAGTTTGGGGAGCTTTTAAGCTCCTAATACCTGAATGGCTTCGCTGGATAGACCATGCGAGGCGATTTCTATGAAAATATCAGTTTGGAACAAAAACTGGATTTGAGATCCTGGTTTTTGGCACATATGTTTCACATGATTTACACCCACAATATTCACGATTAATTTCTGGCTTAATGAGTAAGCTTCCGTACGGATTGACTCATCCGTATGACTTAGGAAGCTTAATAGTATATCTAAACAATTTCAATTATTATTGGAGCTTTTTTTTAAAGAGTTTTAAGAGTTATCAAGCACCTTTTATGAGTTTTAAAAGAGTTTCATTGAGTTCTTGGTGGTTTTTCACACATAATTTCAAAAATGTGTTTATTACCGATAGGTTTTTATGGAATTCCAAGCACGGTATGGATTCCTGGATTTGTTGTAAGCTTTCAATGAACGGGCGCGTCGCGTGCTTTAGTACTTTAACGACTTGAGTCATTGATGAACAAACCGTATGGACATCTTTGTACTTAATTAACGATTCGTTCTCGTGTTGACCACTAAACACCTTTAATTTGTATAAACGTCACAATTTAGACTCTTAGGGGGGGGGGGGTAGGAAAGGGGGAGCTTACGTTTACGTATTGTATTAAGGATTCGTGAGCGTTCGGGAATAGTTTCCCGAACGCTGCGTCGAGTAAGCTACTCGCTAAAGCGTTTTTTAAGCTTCTTGGAAGGACTGCGTCGCTTTTTTGTATCGGCACCAATTCCTGGAGTAAAGTTGCAATCGAGTGCAATAAATGGATTTGCGTTAAACGCTCACAATTCTCCATATTAGTGGCGATTACCATTAATCTAAAAGCTTTTAGATGTAATAAAGCTCGTAAAACGGGGGGGGGGGGGGGGTTAAGTACCTATATTGCTCTAAAACATCTCCGAATTTATCGAAAATCGTTATGAGTTGCGTAACAATTTCTTGTAATGACGTATTATATTGTTGATCCCAAATCGTGGATTTGATGGTCATTAGTAATAATGAGACTAATTCATCGATTAGCGCTAAAGCAACGTTAATGCCGGACTGGAATTAATAATGTATGGATTAGAAAGCTTCAAATAAGTCCAATTTGGGACTTACTTGAGTGCGCTTCCTGGAAATGGAGTCCTGGAAGCTTGTGGGCTTTTCGGATATGTAATCCAGCACACATAAGAACGTAATTGTGGTGAATTGTGCGAAATTTAATTGATTTAAGTTAAACTCCTCGGGATTTGAGTCGATTAGTTCGAAATTGTAACTGGATTTGTTTTGGATGTTTCGATTATCGTTTTTTGGTTCGTTTAAGGCCTGTAGGTGTTTTTTTATGAATTAGTTATTAATTGTGAGGGGGGGTTTTATGATTTATACTCCTTGTTTGGTGTTATGGGTGCAGGGGTCGCTGTAGAAGCGGATTCGGATGATGAGGTTTTTTGTTAACTTACGTAAACATACGAGGGCGATGTTTGTTATTCGAGTGGATGGGGAATTGTTGACCATTTCGTAAAATAACTGTTGATTAATTGTTGTTTTATTAAGTTTGAATGTGGGTGGGGGGGGGGGGGGGTTTAATTGAGAGTTACCATTAGTATGGTGGGGCGTTGTAAGAAGACTTCTGCGGGGAAATCTTGTAGGATTACGTTGGCGAAGAATTCGCATGAGTCTAAGAGTACGGTGGGTTTTTGTGGGTTTTGTAATGAGTGCTCGACGGATTTAAGTATGTTTAGATCGGATTCGACGAGTAGTTGCCATGGTAGCGTACCGAATGGGATGCTGTTAGCGAATATGTCGCTGTTTGAGTACTCGGATTTGTTTGTATCTTGATGTAAGCTGGAAGAAATTTTGTTGTTGTTTTTTTTTTTTTGTAAGAGGTTGTTAAGAACCTGTAAGTGGTGGCCGTTTATAATTAGGGGTGTGTGGGTGGTTATTGGAGAACCCCCAGCGAAATAATCGGATTTATACGGTTTTATTTTGTGTCTGTAGGTGTCTGTATGTGTCTGTAGGTGTCTGTATGTGTCTGTATGTGTCTGTATGTGTCTGTAGGTGTCTGTATGTGTCTGTAAGTGTCTGTATGTATCTGTAGGTGTCTGTAAGTGTGTGTATATGTCTGTATGAGTCTGTATGAGTCTGTAGGTGTCTGTATGTGTCTGTATGTGTCTGTATGTGTCTGTAGGTGTCTGTATGTGTCTGTAAGTGTCTGTATGTATCTGTAGGTGTCTGTAAGAGTATGTATATGTCTGTATGAGTCTGTATGAGTCTGTATGTCTATGTATGTGTCTGTATGAGTCTGTAGGTGTCTGTATATGTCTGTATGTGTCTGTAGGTGTCTGTATGTGTCTGTAGGTGTCTGTATGTGTCTGTATATGTCTGTAGGTGTCTGTATGTGTCTGTAGGTGTCTGTATGTGTCTGTAGGTGTCTGTATGTGTCTGTAGGTGTCTTTATGTGTTTGTAGGTGTCTGAATGTGTCTGAATGTGTTTTGTATGTGTCTGTAGGTGTCTGTATATGTCTGAATGTGTCTAAATGTGTCTGAATGTTTCTATATGTGTCTGTAGGTGTTTGTATGTGTCTGTAAGTGTCTGTATGTGTCTGTATGTGTCTGTTTGTGTCTGTATCTGTCTGATGTGTCGGTTTGTGTCTGTATGTGTCTGTTTGTGTCTGTATGTGTCTATATGTGTCTGTATGTGTTTGTATGTGTCTGTAGGTGTCTGTAGGTTGTCTGTAGGTGTCTGTAGGTTGTCTGTACGTGTCTGTATGTATCTGTAGGCGTCTGTATGTGTGTGTAGGTTTGTGTATGTATCTGTAGGTGTGTGTATGTGTCTGTAGATGTCTTTGTGTGTCTGTAGGTGTCTGTAAGTATCTGAATGTGTCTGAATATGTTCTGTATGTGTCTGTATGTCTCTATATGTGTCTGTATGTTTTTGTATGTGTCTGTATGTGTCTGAAAGTGTCAGAATGTGTCTGTATGTGTCTGTATGTATGTTTAAGTATCTGTAGGTGTCTGTATGTATCTGTATGTGTCTGTATGTTTTTGCAGGTGTCTGTATGTGTCTGTATATGTCTGTATTTGTCTGTATGTGTCTGTATGTGTCTGGCTGTGCCTGTAGGTGTCTGTATGTGTCTGTAGGTGTCTGTATGTGTCTGTAGGTTGCTGTAGGTGTCTGTAGGTGTCTGTAGGTGTCTGTATGTGTCTGTATGTGTCTGTATGTGTCTGTAGGTGTCTGTATTTGTCTGTATGTGTCTGTATGTGTCTGTATGTGTCTGGCTGTGCCTGTAGGTGTCTGTATGTGTCTGTAGGTGTCTGTATTGGTCTGTATGTGTCTGTATGTGTCTGTATGTATCTGTATGTGCGTGTATATGTCTGTATGTGTCTGTATGCATCTGTATGTGTCTGTAAGTGTTTGTGTGTGTGTTATGTGTGTGTCTGTATGTATGTGTGTTTGTATATGTGTGTGTTTTTGGTGTGTGTGTGTGTGTGTGTGTGTGTGTGTGTGTGTGTGTGTGTGTGTGTGTGTGTGTGTGTGTGTAAGACTGTGTATATAATTTCTTTTGAATGCATAAAAAATACAAAAAAAAAGTTATACGCTTATAGAACTTGTAATCGTCCCTGTAAGAGTTTAAAGGGCAGTTTAGAGATGTTACGACTGTTATATATTGTTATAGACGCAACCAAGTGGCGTATGGGGATATTTTATACACCTATAAGCTTTTATAAGCTATAGCTTTATGGATTCATATGTTTTACGAACAAAAAACCGCACAATAGATATATAACACAAAAAGACAACATTTACGCGTATTCATAACGAAAATATCTCATACAACAGTACACTCATAAGCTATAGTTTTACGGATTTAAATTTTACGTAACTAATAAACACTTTATCGTTCAGAAACGGCACTTATTTTGAAAATTATTGCATTTTTTACGCAATTAATTAATGCATATAAATATATTTTATTTATTGGGTAAAAATACATAAATGAGTGATAAATATGTAAGAAAAAAAAAATCCGATTATTTTGGTGGGGGTTGTATGGGATTGTAAAAAAAACAAAACAAAACAAAAAATTACAACTCACCCCATTTCAACCCCGGACAACGAGGCACTTTTGTGCTCAAAGCCAGTTTGATTTAATGTCGTTTGACCCGAACGATAACTCAACGGAAAATCACTGACCAGTGTCGGTATTTGCGGGCACGCGTTTATCGATTCGATCGCGTTAATCGCACCGTCGATTAACGGATAATATTGCGCATTGAGTTTACGGCGAATAACGCGTAAATCGGTTATTAATGCGAGCGAACCAGAGTGTTTGATTATTGATACACCAATCTCGGACTAGAATTGTTTTGGAATTGTTTATTTTAGAGAGAGAAAAAAAAAAATACATATTTGTTTGTTTGTTAATCGGTGGTTTTTTTTTTTTTAATCGTCATACATTTAATAGGCGTTGGATGAGGCTCAGTACTTTTGATTCGTCGGTTATCGTTTCGAAATTGAACCATTGGAGCAACTTTTTGAGCAACTCTAAATATTTACCGAAGTCTGTTTGTGATATCACTGTTTGGTCTAGTTTCGATAAAATGTGATTTAATGCGCGTATTCTTATTTCTTCGAGTCTATGTCCTAAAATAATTTATTTCAATAAAACGAAATTCATAAAAAAAAATTTTTATGTATTATTAATTTCATTTATTTATTACTAATTTTCATTTATTTATTACTAGTTTTCATTTATTCATTACTAATTTTCATTTATTCATTACTAATTTTCATTTATTTTGTACTAATTTTCATTTATTTATTACTATTTTTATTTATTCATTACTAATTTTCATCTATTCATTACTAATTTTCATTTATTCAGTACTAATTTTCATTTATTTATTACTATTTTTATATATTTATTACTAATTTTCTTTTATTCGTTACTAATTTTCAATTACTCATTACTAATTTTCAGGTATTTTTTACTAATTTTCATTTATTTATTACTAATTTTCATTTATTCATTACTAATTTTCATTTATCATTACTAATTATCATTTATTTATTACTAATTTTCATTTATTTATTACTAATTTTCATTTATTTATTACTAATTTTCATTTATTCACTACTAATTTTCATTAATTTATTACTAATTTTCATCTATTCATTACTAATTTTCATTTATCATTACTAATTTTTATTTATTTATGACTAATTTTCATTTATTCATTACTAATTTTCATTTATTCATTACTAAATTTCATTTATTCATTACTAATTTTCATTAAATCATTACTAATTTTCATTTATTCATTACTAATTTTCATTTATTCAATACTAATTTTCATTTATTCATTACTAATTTTCATTAAATCATTACTAATTTTCATTTATTCATTACTAATTTTCATTAATTCATTACTAATTTTCATTTATTCATTACTAATTTTCATTAAATCATTACTAATTTTCATTTATTCATTACTAATTTTCATTTATTCATTACTAAATTTCATTTATTCATTACTAATTTTCATTAAATCATTACTAATTTTCATTTATTCATTACTAATTTTCATTTATTCAATACTAATTTTCATTTATTCATTACTAATTTTCATTAAATCATTACTAATTTTCATTTATTCATTACTAATTTTCATTAATTCATTACTAATTTTCATTTATTCATTACTAATTTTCATTAAATCATTACTAATTTTCATTAATTCATTACTAATTTTCATCTATCATTACTAATTTTCATTAAATCATTACTAATTTTCATTAATTCATTATTAATTTTCATTTATCATTACTAATTTTCATTAAATCATTACTAATTTTCATTAATTCATTACTAATTTTCATTAATTCATTACTAATTTTCATTTATCATTACTAATTTTCATTAAATCATTACTAATTTTCATTAATTCATTACTAATTTGCATTTATTCATTACTATTTTCATTTATTTATTACTAATTTTCATTAAATCATTACTAATTTTCATTAATTCATTACTAATTTTCATCTATCATTACTAATTTTCAATTATTTATTACTATTTTCATTTATTTATTACAAATGTTCATTCATTCATTACTATTTCCACTTATTTATTACTAATTTTCATTAAATCATCACTAATTTTCATTTATTCACTACTAATTTTCATTTATTCAATACTAATTTTCATTTATTCAATACTAATTTTTATTTATTTATTACTAATTTTATTAATTTAGTACTAATAAAGAATAAATAAGCATCAACAAAACAATATTAAACATAAATAAACCAATTTGAATCATAATTAGCGCGGTTTTCGTGCCTAAAGCGCATGCGCCTCCAACGCACTCTCGTTTAACGCGTTGCGCATGTCAAACAATATTTCATCAATTTGCTACACTCAAATTTCATAAAAATAACCAAACAACACATTTAATATCAAACTATTAAAAACAAACATGTCTATATGTGTTTATAGTAATAATAAAATTGTTTAAAAAATATATATATATTTAAACAATAAGTTGTAATTTTAGGTTATATGCGTTATTAATAAATTTAAATAAGAAGTCTTACCTAATTTTTGAATGTGTATAGATGATAAACTACCAGCAACCGCAACCTCCATTTTCCAAACAATTATTTATTTATTAATCTACTACAAAAAAAAAATAATTATATATACAAATTTGACAAGGCGACACAAAACATAAACAACTGTATAGTACGTTCAAAGATCGCTCAAAGGGGCGTGCAAGTATGCGCAAGTGTGCGCAAGCGCACAAAAGCCCGCCAAAAAAATTTTACGATTATTGTCCGTTAATAAATCTTTGAATATATTACACATATCGTCAATCACATGTGAATACCGTTAATCATTTACATGTAATTGAACATTTTGTAATAACCGTATAATTTCCAAAATAACACCGTCAGCGTGAACGCGTGACACGTGAACAAAAACGTGTACAAATCATCCGTTGTCTTTATGTCGAACCACTCATAACTATGTATAAAATTCACCAACCCCATTTTCGCAAATATAATTACAGACTTCGGATACATGCAATAATTACTACAGCGGAAAAATTTTGAATTTTCTAATATTAACTGTCAAAAAAAAAAACATTTACGAATCGCTATTTGTGTCATTAATAAACTCATAAAACGTGGGAGCTCGTTAGAGCTCCCACCCGCTCCCTAGAAGCTCCTAAGAGCTTCTAAGCGCTCGCTACTACCTCCCTAAGAGTTCGATATAGCTCGTACGACCTCGATAAAGCTCGTACGACCTCGCTAAAGCTCGGAAAAGAGCTCAGCGGAGCTCGCTAGAGCGCTCAGTCGCCCGTTAGAGCTCGTCCGAGCTTGGCGAAGCCTCAAATTATAATTAATTTTACAATTATTGTAAAATTAGCAGTACTAATAAACTTTATTTAACAAATACAAAATATTTACAATAATAAATCAACATTTATCAAAGAATTCACATTAAAAATAATATATTTATAGTTTTGTATATTATATATTCAAAGAATGTAGGAGTTATAATTGTACAAATATATATATTATATTTATTAAAAAAAACAAAAAGGCACTTTTCTAATTATAATTAAAGCACGTTTTTCTTCTTCTTCATCTACTCATTTCGTAAATAATAATGATGTGAATCTTTTTCGTTATTAATATATAATAATTTTAGTAAATCACATTTTTTTTTTATATATAAAAATTACACACATTTAATTAAAATAGTAATAATAATTTGCATACATCTTTATGCAAAAATTAATATTTATCAATTATTCATTATTGCGTATTTGGTTTTGTTTTTCGCTCGGAACACATTATACATTGTTTTTATTATTTTATTTTTGCGTTAATCTACACTTAAAATTACATATTCGCGCATTCGACAAAAGAACCAAAATCAGATTTGTTGGCAGTTTACTTAAAAAAGAAGAACAATTTTGTGCATATCTGAACAGTCGTTAATTATTTGTAATTTATTAAAATAAATAGTACTCCAAAATGTGCGCAAACACCTCTTAAGTGTGCGCAAACACCTCTAAAGTGTGCGCAAACACCTTTAAAGTGTGCGCAAACACCTCTAAAGTGTGCGCAAACATCTCTAAAGTGTGCGCAAACATCTCTAAAGTGTGCGCAAACACCTCTAAAGTGTGCGCAAACACCTCTAAAGTGTGCGCACACTTTAGAGCTTTAATACCCAAAGCGTATACCTGACATATTTATATATATATAGCGTTAAATATTGTACACAAGTCTCTTATATATGCGTAAATACGCATATAAGTCTCTTATATACGCAAACAAGTCTCTAAAGTACGTGTAAGTCGAAATAAATAGTTATTACTCCAAAAAAATCCGATTTATATAATTGAGTCATTTAAAAAAAAATTGTACGTGTTTAATAAATCGAATAAATAAGAAATATTAGTTAAAAAACTGCACTAATTAATTATTTCGTTGTCTAAACGCGTTTTGGTATCTATAAGAAGTGTGCGCACACTTAAGAGCGTGCTTACGCGATGTGTATATGTTTCCTACTTATACGTAGGGCTACTAAATATTTATAGCACTTTATTAGTCATGTACAAGTCTCTTATGTACGTATAAGTCTCTTATGTGTGCATATGTCTCTTATATACTCATATAAGTCTCTTATATACTCATATTAGTCTCTTATATACTCATATAAGTGTCTAAAGTACGTCTAAAGTGTAAATAAACCGTTATTAATTAACATAAATAGTGAATTACTCCCAAAAAAGTGTAGTTTATTTAAAAAGAAAAAATCGTATATGTGTAATAAATTGAATAAATAAAAAATGTCAGTTAAAAAATTGAATACATTAATTATTTCGTTGTTTAAAAGCGTTTTGGTGTCTATAAAAAGTGTGCGCACACTTAAGAGCCTTTTATGCATACACAAGTCTCTTATATACGCACAAGTCGCTTATATACTCATATAAGTCTCTTATATACTCATATAAGTCCCTTATAAGCTCAAACAAGTGTCTAAAGCTTGTCTTAAGTGTAATTAACCGTTATTAATCGTCTTAAATAGTGAATTACTCCAAAAAAAAGTGTAGTTTATTTTTTTTTAAAAATGTATATGTGTAATAAATTGAATAAATAAAAAATATTAGTCAAAACACTGTATAAATTAGTTATTTCGTTGTTTAAACGTGTTTTGGTGTCTCTAAAAAGTGTGCGCACACTTAAGAGCCTCTTATGCATACACAAGTCTCTTATATACGCACAAGTCGCTTATATACTCATATAAGTCGCTTATATACTCATATAAATCGCTTATATACTCAGTTAAGTCTCTTATATACTCATACAAGTCCCTTATAAGCTCAAACAAGTGTCTAAAGCTCGTCTAAAGTGTAATTAACCGTAATTAATCGACATAAATATCGAATAACTCCAAAAAAAAAGTGTAATTTATTTAAAAAAAAATTGTATATGTGTAATAATTCGAATAAATAAAAAACGTTAGTTTAAAAAGTGTATAAATTAATTATTTCGTTGTTTAAACGCTTTTTTGGTGTTTACATACATTTAAAAGTCTCTTATACGTGTTATATACGCGTATATAACGTATAAGACGTATAAATTAGTGATTAAAAACGAGATTTACTCAAAAATGTGTGCACAAATTGCGTAAGTTAGAGTCTAACGGTGTTTTTAAGTGTGTAGGTGTATGTTTGGTGTAGACGTCGCGCAGACCTGCGCGCGCTTACTGCGCACTAGGTTAAAACGCGTTCGTAAAGCGTTTAACAGTACTGTTCAGAAATGAATGCATTTGGCAAAGGTTAAGGCGCATTATTCGTTATCAAAAGGCACTAAATTGACATACAAAAGACGTAATTTCGCAACGTTAATTTGACTAGGCCTCGACAAATAACAAATATATAAACTATTATAGCTATCAATAAATTATATTAACATTTATATATATATATATCTTTAATGTAAATGCTAATTAATACACGAAAGTGTATTAATTATATTATTAAAACAGTTAGATTTTTAATAAATCGCATTTTGACTCAGTCTTAAATTCCGCGATTTTTTAGCCGTTTATTTTTTTTTTTTATTAAACACAGCCGTTTTCACTTATTTTTGTTCGTTACCACTAAAAAAAACAGTTTTTTTTTTTTATTGGAGCATTAAGCTTTCGAGGTTTCGATGTAAAATTGTGTCCTTCACCGAATTAAAAACGACTTTTATGTTTTCGGTGTCGATGGCCGTCGTAAAATGGTGGTATAACGATTTATGGCGGTCGCGACGTACGCTCGTAAACATCGTTAATATAAACGCTTGCACATCGTGTATCGAGTGCGAATTACCCGTGAATTGCGGAAAATACCAACGGATATCCGTTTCAGGATTACGCACTTTTTTCGCTAATAAATCCGATTTGTTTAAAAACAAGATTATCGAGATTTTACCAAACACTCGATTATTCACTATTGTATCAAATATATCTTTCGATTCTTCTAAACGATTTGTTTTCCTATTTTAATAAAAAAAAAAAATTGTTTTTTAATCGTAATTTCGTTAAATGGCGATGTTTTTTTTTTTTAAAAAAAAAAAACGTTTACCTATCTTCTAAAAGTACTTGGTCGAATTCGGATGAAGAGACCAAAAATAAAATCGATGTTACGCAATCGAAACATTGGAACCATTTGGTCCTTTGTGACCTTTGACCACCAACGTCAACGAATAAGAATGGTACGTTATTAATTGGAATGATGCACTCAGTAATGCCTTTTGTCGCTTTGCGACAATGTAATATATCCTGGTGTGTTGGAACATATTCAGCTTTCGCTATTCGATCTAAATTATCCAAAAAAAACTGCACTGAATCGCTCTGTAATTTAATAAATCGTTATTTCCAATTGGAAAACGCACTAAAATTAGTACGCCTCACCAATTGGAATTCGCGCCGTCGCTCAAAAGCTCGCTTAATACCAGAATCCAACCATAAACTCCTCAACGACGATTCATAATGCATGAATAATTTCGTATCCAACATCATGGAATTTTGAAACTTTAATATATAAACGCCCAAATCACTATTCGCCCCATCCCCCCATGGGATGCCTAATTTATCCCGCGCATCCACTAGTACTTTCATGCCTTTTACGACATTTTGATAGATAATATATTGGAACTCTTTCATTAAATCACTATCGAACTTCATGCCGTGTATAATTCGCATTTGCTTTAAAAACGTCGATTTACCCGACTCCCCCGCACCCAGTAATAACAATTTCACTTGACGCTTTAATAATTGTTTATCTTTCTCGATCATCCGATCGATTTCTTGACTTTTATACCGTTGCTCTAACTCTTCAGGCGAGAATTTAAAACGCAAACAACATGGGCATGACCATACAGTGGCCATCTTTGCGTTCATTCTATGTTGTTTCGATTACTTAGTCATTTAAAACTCCGCTTGGAGCGTTGGATAAACCGCTACATTAATACAGTACAGAGAGCCATCGAGGGGGGACCACAAACAGTAAACTGGGCCCGCGCGCGGGCCCACTCTACCGCGAAACGCCAAACATCTCTCTCCCAGCGAGAGAGTAAGCTAAAAAAGGTGCTACGAATCGACTTACAAGTCTCCCGTTGCCCTATACGCATTAATATCTCTAAAACGACTAGAGAGAGACAAGCGAGAGCTTAAACGACCTATAAACCTTTAGCTAATCGTCCTACCAACACTTAACGAGCAATGAGAGTCTCTCTTAAGCGACATACAAGACTAGAACGCTGCGCAAGTCTCTTAAATACACGAAGAGCAAGATTAGTAAGTTGCGCGAGTCTCTCTTAAGCAATAAGTGGGAGAGAAAGTTGCGCGAGTCTCCTATGCGAGGAGCTTTAAAGAGAGCGTTAGTTGCTCGTCTCGCGTTAAGGAGTAAGGTCGTAAAGCTGCGCTTATAGTCTCTAGAGAGCGTTAAAACGCTCTCTTGAGTATTTAAAGCTCCAAGGGACTCTTAATTACTACAAATTTAGTAGTGAGAGCTTGAAAAACCCTTTAAACCTTTAAGTAGTCGTCCTATTTACGATTAACGAGCAATGAGAGTCTCTCTTAAGCAATAAATGGGATAGAAAGCTGCGCGAGTCTCGTATGCGAGGAGCTTTAAAGAGAGCGTTAGTTGCTTGTCTCGAGTTAAAGAATAAGGTCGTAAAGCTGAGCTTATAGTCTCTAGAGAGCGTTAAAACGCTCTCTTGAGTATTTAAAACTCCAACGGACGCTTAAACTACTACAAATTTAGTAGCAAGAGCTTAAACAACCCATAAACGTTTAAGTAGTCGTCCTATCTACGATTAACGAGCAATGAGAGTCTCTCTTAAGCGACATACAAGACTAGAAAACTGCGCGAGTCTCTCCTAAGAAATAAGAGAGATAGAAAGCTGCGCGAGTCTCCTATGCGAGGAGCTTTAAAGAGAGCGTTAGTTGCTCGTCTCGAGTTAAAGAGTAAGGTCGTAAAGCAGAGCTTATAGTCTCTAGAGAGCGTTGAAAGGCTCTCTTGAGTATTTAAAGCTCCAACGGACGCTTAAACTACTACAAATTTAGTAGCAAGAGCTTAAACAACCCATAAACGTTTAAGTAGTCGTCCTACCTACGATTAACGAGCAATGAGAGTCTCTCTTAAGCGACATAAAAGAAGTTGCGCGAGTCTCTCTTAAGCAATAAGTGGGAGAGAAAGCTGCGCGAGTCTCCTACGCGAGGAGCTTTTAAGAGAGCGTTAGTAGCTCGTCTCGAGTTAAAGAGTAAGGTCGTAAAGCTGCGCTTATAGTCTCTAGAGAGCGTTAAAACGCTCTCTTGGGTATTTAAAGCTCCAACGGACGCTTAAATTACTACAAATTTAGTAATTTTATTTAATTAATTGCGACTATTTTATGATTTGTAGGAGAATAAAGAGTATAAATAGGGAAATGGGTTTAGAATTGTGTTAAATACAACACTGCACTGTGGTAATTAACTGACCAGTGCTGCCCACTGGTGAGCTTGACCATTGTCCGTTGAGTTTGGGACGGGTCCGTTTATTCTCAAATGCAATGTAACACTTATTTTTTTTTGTGTAAATATCCCGAAACAGGATGTTTATATTTGTAATTTAAATACAAAAAAAATTAATTACATCCGGGAGAGAATTATTTAAAAATCCTGTAGTATTTAAAATTGTCTGTAAGAGACTGTAAGAGTCTGTAAAGGGTTTCAAATTAAATATATAGGCGCCAGTTATTTATTAATATAAATTAATCATAAAAACTGATATGAGTTGTACGAGTTTATTTAAATAAATAATTTTTGTTTGATTTAATATCACGTTTTTTTTTTTGATAAAATATGGTAAATAAAAAGAGTTTTGGGAATTTATTGTCGTTAAGGCGCTTTTGTCCAGGGTTTAAAATGACCATAAATTGCGTATTACGCATTGATAGATGTGGGTGAATTAAAAAACGGAAATGAAATCAGATAATTAATGTTTTTAATAATATTGCGGTCTATAAATAACAATTTTTGATTCGTATCGTATGGTTTTGATTATTACGCTTATTACTTATCTGGCATACGGAAATGTTTATGGTTTATATTAAACCGCGGTGGATGATGTAATACGCCATATGTTTGTAAGAAAGTAGCGAAATTGTAATCGTAATTCTAATTTACGAGACTAAAAATTGTATGGAACACCGCAAAATTATCGACTTTGTGTCATATTTCATCAAATATCTCGAAAGCACGAATAGTTAAAGCTTTTTTTGTAAGAGTAAAAGTTACTCATAATACTATAAGGAACAACTTTTATTTGAAACTTTTTCCCATAAAATCAATAATTAACGACTTATTTGCTATTAAAAACACTACAACATTTAATTTCGTAATATACTAGAAAAGCGACCGCGAAATTATCGACATTGTGCCATATTTCATCAAATATCTCGAAAGCACGTTAAGTTAGAGCTTTTTTTATAAGAGTAAAAGTTACTCGTAAAACTATAAGGAACAAGTTTTATTTGAAACTTTTTTCCATAAAATCAATAATTAACGACTTATTTGCAATTAAAGAACTACAAGATTTAATTTCGTAATATACTAGAAAAGCGACCGCGAAATTATCGACAATGTATCATATTTCATCAAATATCTCGAAAGCACGTCAAGTTAGAGCTTTTTTTGTAAGAGTAAAAGTTACTCATAATACTATAAGGAACAAGTTTTATTTGAAACTTTTTCCCATAAAACAAATAATTAACGACTTATTTGCAATTAAAGAACTACAAGATTTAATTTCGTAATATACTAGAAAAGCGACCGCGAAATTATCGACAATGTGTCATATTTCATCAAATATCTCGAAAGCACGAATAGTTAAAGCTTTTTTTGTAAGAGTAAAAGTTACTCGTAAAACTATAAGAAACAACTTTTATTTGAAACTTTTTCCCATAAAACCAATAATTAACGATTTATTTGCTATTAAAAACACTACAACATTTAATTTCGTAATATACTAGAAAAGCGACCGTGAAACTATCGACAATTTCATCAAATATCTCGAAAGCACGTCTAGTTAGAGCTTTTTTTGTAAGAGTAAAAATTACTCATAATTAAACGGGTAACAACTTTTGTTTGAAACTTTTTTCTATAAAAGCAATATTTAACGAGTTATTAATGACGAAACACCACCCCAAACTAAATTAGGTTTCGAAATACACCAGGAAGAAAAATCGCGAAATTAACTACAATTTGATATATTACATCAATTAAATCAAAAGCACGTCGAGTTACAGACTTTTTCATAAGAACAAAAGTTACTTATAATAAAAGCGGCTACAACTTTCGTTCGAAACTTTTTCCCATAAAACTAATATTTAACGAGTTTTCGATCATAATAACCACCCCACTTTATATATTTTCAATTACGCGATCATTTAACGAAATATAAGATTTGCGATATTCCACTTACGAAAAACATACATTTCCAGAGAAAGTAGAACATTTTTAACAGTTCCGTTTCACAATACCGGATATGACCTCAACAATTAAAAGAAATTAAATTAAAAAAAAATAATTTAAACATCCATAAACGACTTTTGTATTTATTTTAACTAAAATTGTTATAAGACAATTTATTGATTTATGAAATAAACCATGAATTCGTTTTACGTTTTTCGCAAATTCCGGGCGCCTAAGCGCTCCGTGACACGCTTAACATTCGCGACAACCGGATTTAATTCGATTTTAATTCAAATAATAACTGTATTTTTGCGCTTATCTCAAATAAATATCGATTTAAAACAACAACAAAAAAAAAAAACAATTGTTGTTTCATACGTTTTATAATATATTAGTAAACATGTTCGTAAAAGGTTCCGGCGATTTGTGTTCCGGTCAAACAGGCGTGGTTCACTAATAGGTGTTTGCACACGAATATATTTACGTTAATTCACCCAAAAAAAACTCAACAATTTCAACGCGAAATAAACTCATTATTCATAATTTCCCATAAAATATACAAATATTGCTTCGAAAATGAGCTTAAACTTGTTTAAAACGCGTTTAAATTTACTCAAAATCATTAAAATATGTTTTAATTGTTGTAAAATAAATACAAATTGAGTTTATTGGTCAAAAAAATTGCGTAAAAAAGGCGTTTAATTGTACTTTTACAATTAAATATGAAAGTATCAAAAATGAGTTTAAACTTGTTTAAAACGCGTTTAAATTTACTCAAAATCATTAAAATATGTTTTAATTGTTGTAAAATAAATACAAATTGTGTTTATTATGAAAAAAATTGCGTAAAAAAGGCGTTTAATTGTACTTTTACAATTAAATATGAAAGTATCAAAAATGAGTTTAAACTTGTTTAAAACGCGTTTAAATTTACTCAAAATCATTAAAATATGTTTTATTTGTTGTAAAATAAATACAAATTGAGTTTATTATGAAAAAAAATTGCGTAAAAAAGGCGTTTAATTGTACTTTTACAATTAAATATGAAAGTATCAAAAATGAGTTTAAACTTGTTTAAAGCGCGTTTAAATTTACTCAAAATCATTAAAATATGTTTTATTTGTTGTAAAATAAATACAAATTGAGTTTATTATGAAAAAAATTGCGTAAAAAAGGCGTTTAATTGTACTTTTACAATTAAATATGAAAGTATCAAAAATGAGTTTAAACTTGTTTAAAACGCGTTTAAATTTACTCAAAATCATTAAAATATGTTTTATTTGTTGTAAAATAAATACAAATTGAGTTTATTATGAAAAAAAATTGCGTAAAAAAGGCGTTTAATTGTACTTTTACAATTAAATATGAAAGTATCAAAAATGAGTTTAAACTTGTTTAAAGCGCGTTTAAATTTACTCAAATATGTTTTATTTGTTGTAAAATAAATACAAATTGAGTTTATTATGAAAAAAAATTGCGTAAAAAAGGCGTTTAATTGTACTTTTACAATTAAATATGAAAGTATGGTTGGTTGCGTATTTTAAGGCGCGGAGAAATTTCGATAATTGAGTTTTACGTTTTTATTAATTTTACGGAATTAATTAAAAAGTCCTACTATAGATTTTACAGATGACTAGTTATAGGTCTGTAAAGGAAATTGAAAAGAGCTGAACAAAAAGATTTTGTTTTTTGACTGAATTAACTGGGAAGTTTTATTAAAAAAACTGAACGTTTAATTGTAAATAAGTCTCGTTTAACGCGCTCAAACATGTTTTATTATATATTAAATTAAAGCTAATTTTGCGCTGGATTTTTTTGGTGTATTAATAAAATTTCGTTTATGGTTTTTTTTTTTAGGTTTTATTGAGTAATTACGTAAATAATGGGTTTAAATGCAAATTATATTTAATGCGATTTATGTACGGTGTTGATGTACTTATACATACAAACAGTAGACGGAAATAAATAATTTTAAACATAACGTCCGCTTGTCATTTCAACTTAAACTAAACTAAACTAAAGTGGAACGAAATAAAATTTGACGTTGTGTTTACGTTTAAAGCAATTACAACATTTATTTTAAACTTGTAACGAACGCGATTTTTGATTTTTAAGGCTACTAAAAGCGTGAATTAATTATTAAAAAGCGCAAATTAATAATTTCGAACCGCGTATTGTTTGAAAATAAAATTAATGCGCGTTTATAAATTACGTAATAGTTTATTTATTTTGTTAAATATTTACGAAAATAAACAGTTTGCGGATTTATTTGTTTTGTTTGAACGTATTTTTAAGCCTCGTTTCGTATTTTTTTAAGTAGTATACACAATTCTATAGCGATTATTTTTAAATGTTTGTCGTTTCGCAAAAGAATCAAATTCTCGGTACGGACATTTGTTTTTTATTTATTTATTTAATAAACGTGAGACTTTGTACTTGTGTCTATTCGTTGTTTTTTTTTTATGATTAAATAACGGGAATTTAGAAATGTTCGCGTCATTTTCGCGCGATTTTTGTAATTAACGATTTAACGATGATTTGCAATCAGAGTTGAAAATCGTGTTATCACCAGTTGATAACAAGCACGATTAGGTACATTTTTAATTAGAAAAACAGCTGTCATATCGTAATTGATTCGCGATAACAGATTTTGGAAATTACTACTCATAAACCGATTTATCTATTATATATATATATATATATATAAACATATATAGATTTGCGTATATTATTTACTATATAGCCTTAAGGCTTAAACTTCGGCTTAAATCTATTTTAGAGCTTTAAAATCATTTATTACGTATTTATTTAACAAGTCCCGAAAAGTTATCAAACGTAAATTAACACTGTGTGTGTGTGTTTTTTTTAGAATTTATTTAATTTCTCAAAAAGTACTTAATAGATTTTAATAAAAATTTACTGTAATATTCTTATATGTGTCTTTAATACGTCATAAAAGTTTCGAATTTATTTAATTAGTATTTCCGGTTTTATTCGCTTTAAACGATTTTCAAATAAAGCGCTAAATGGGTTTTAAAGGCATCGAAATTGTGTTGTTTTATGTTTTATTTAATATCTCAAAAACTGTTTAATGGATTTTAGTAAAATTTTACTGTAATATTTTTATATGTGTCTTTAATGCGTTTTAAAAGTTTCGAATTTATTTAATTAGTATTTCCGGTTTTATTTGCGTTAAACGAATTTTAAGCGAAGTGGTAAACGTGTTAATACTTAGTCCTGTGTGTGTGTGTGTTTTTTTTTATGTTTTATTTAATATCTCAAAAATGGTTTAATGGATTTTAGTAAAATTTTACTGTAATATTTTTATATGTGTCTTTAATGCGTTATAAAAGTTTCGAAATGTTTTTAATTGGTACTTCCGGTTTTATTCGCTTTAAACGAATGTTGAGTAAAACACGAATGTGTTTTAAAGTGAAATTTATTTATATATAAAACTGTAGATTATAGAAATTTATAAAGAAGTTGAATTACGTAAAAAAAAAAACACAATTTTCTCGTGACCGATATTTCAAGTAAGATAATTATGTAAAATACGTAAAGCAATTATGTCGGTATTGCGCTTTAAGTCACTTTACCGTGGCGTGTTTACGTCGCGTAGAAAATAATATTTTAGAACGTTTTTTTTTTTTGCATAAAATCGAAAACGCGTTTCGCAACCATTACGGTGCGGAAATCGAATAAGGTTCGATTACCGGTCGTGCAAATGCACTTTTTTTCCTTTTATCCCGCAAAAAAAAACCGTTAACGTAACTTTTTACCCGACAAAGAAATATTCACGAGTTTATTACGTAAATATAATTAGAGCTGAATCGAGTTTAATTTGATTAAATGGCGCGATAGGATGTAAACGACATTTATTTGTAAACAAATTGATTCACATTGCATCCACCTGCAACTAATACTCCGGGTGAAGTTCACCCGGAGCGTCTAACGCCGAAGGGACCACAAACCATATATATATGTTTTTTTTAAAATCGTATTTAATTTTAATTTAAAACATGTCGAAAAGTTTTCTAATTAAAAATTAATATTTATTCCGTAAACAAACAAATTTTTGAAATGTGTGTTACGAAATTAGAAAGCTTATTACGCAAATATTCCCAACGCAATAATTTTTAATCTAACTTTCATTCCCTCGGACAGGGGGAGGGGGGGGGGAGGGGCAGGGGGAGGGGGAATTGAATTGAGTTTGATTTGCATTAAAGACGCACATATATTTAATAATTTCCGAAATATCTTAAATAAAACGCGAATGAAATAATATTAAAATACGATTTTTCGGTAACTTTAATTAATATTTCGTAAACGACACAACGCACATTAACGAAAATTTCGTACGAATCTTTTTATGCATGTTCTTAATGCGTAATAAAAGTTTTAAGTTTATTCGACCATAAATTGCATTTTTATTCCAATAAGAAATTAGAATCTTATGAGTGAAATATTCGCAACGCACTATATGTTAATTTAACTTTTATCCCCTCCGTTAGGGGTAAGGGGGAACGTAGGGAGGGGGAGGGTACTTTATATATTAAAAAGTGAAGAATTGCAAAAAATGTCGATAAGAGTTTATTTAATCATTTCCTAAAACGACAATCTTATAAAACGTGTTTTTAATACTTTATTTAATATCTCAAAAACGACTTAAAGGATTTTAATAAAATTTTATAGAAATTTGTATAGAAGTGTCCTTAATAGGAAACTAACTAAACTTAGTATTAGTTTCGGTTTAATTCTTATTTATATGCGAAGAGAACAACGCGAATGAAACAGTTTTAGTGGTAATGTGTGCGCTAAGTACGTTTTTATATCATCCGTCCCAGTTAAGCGACTCCTTACGACTTGGGCGGTGAAAATCGTTGCGAATAAAGCTTAAAACCAATCGAATTAATTACGCAATTATTAATAAAAAACGCACTTAAGTACCTATGATGCTTAACAGTGGTTTGAAATAATTGCGTCGGTTTTGTACGCCTAAGGAATTGAACTCGAAAGCGTTTAAGCCGTTTAGAGTTAAGGGTATGGTGAATAGTTTAAGGAAATGTTCGATGTTTGTTGGTGAGTACATTTTTTGTTTATGTAATAAAGTTGATTCAGAGTGCTTTGGGTTTTATATACGTTTAAGTGAATTAATCAGAATAAATAATTGATTTTTGGTCATTTGTCTATGGCGGGGGTTTTTTATTTCTTTTCGACTAATGAGTGTTTTAGAGATTAAGGGTGATTAAAGAGTTGTTAGTTGCAGTGCTCAGTAAATCTGAGGTGAGTTTAGTGAGGACTGCTTAAGCCCCGCCACCACGTCAAGGTCAACTCTTTAAGGTACGTTTAAAACTCCATTACTCATTAATTTAATTAAAAAATACAATAGTAGGATTAATTATTGGATTCAAATTTAAACGTACCTCGGCGGGGCCGCCTAAGTCTCCCAACGAGAGGGCCCTACCTATCTACACTGATTAGCTACTAAAAGGGGGGGGGGGGGAGCTATGCATAGTTCGGGGTATTTAAGTAAATGTGCACTTAAATCGTAAATAATTGTTTTAGAGGTAACGGGAATGTTTATAGATTAGGAGTGTTTGAAATTGTATAAAGCGCAATTTGTTTTAAATGGGGGTTCAGTGACCAGGACTGGACTGGCCCAAAGTGTACTTTAATAGATTTGTTTGTGTGTGTGTGTATAAATATGTATTGTTGGTAAGTGCGAGCACTGTTTTTTTTGTTTGTTTGTTTGTTTGTTTTACGAATGTAGCAATTATAATTGCTGGTTTTTGTAAATTTTGAAAATTGTTCATCTATTCTAGACTAGGTGAACGATTTCGAAATTTTTGTTTTTTTTACCTAAATTATGGGGAAAATAAATATGTTTTATTTTATTATGGTGAACATTTTTAAAATTGTTCACCTATTTTGAAATAGGTGAACTATTTTTAGTTTTCGTTTTTGTCCTGAAAAGAAAAACATTTTATTTTATGTTAGTGAAAATTACTGAAAAGAAAAACATTTTATTTTATGTTAGTGAAAAGTCCTGAAAAGAAAAACATTTTATTTTATCTAAGGGAAAATTCCTGAAAAGAAAAACATTTTGTTTTATGTTAGTGAAAAGTCCTGAAAAGAAAAACATTTCATTTTACGTTAGTGAAAATTCCTGAAAAGAAAAACATTTTAATTTATGTTAGTGAAAAGTCCTGAAAAGAAAAACTCTTTATTTTATGTAAGTGAAAATTCCTGAAAAGAAAAACATTTTATTATATGTTAGTGAAAAGTCCTGAAAAGAAAAACATTTTATTTTATGTTAGTGAAAAGTCCTGAAAAGAAAAACTCTTTATTTTATGTTAGTGAAAATTGAAAATTGCTAACTTATTCTGAAATAGGTGAACAATTTTTAATTTGTCCTGAAAAGAAAAACCTATTATTTTATGTTAGTGATAATTCCTGAAAAGAAAAACCTGTTATTTTATGTAAGTGAAAATTCCTGAAAAGAAAAACCTGTTATTTTATCTTAGGGAAAATTGAAAATTGCTAACTTATTCTGAAATAGGTGAACAATTTTTAATTTGTCCTAAAAAGAAAAACCTATTATTTTATGTAAGTGAAAATTCCTGAAAAGAAAAACCTGTTATTTTATCTTAGGGAAAATTGAAAATTGCTAACTTATTCTGAAATAGGTGAACAATTTTTAATTTGTCCTAAAAAGAAAAACCTATTATTTTATGTAAGTGAAAATTCCTGAAAAGAAAAACCTGTTATTTTATCTTAGGGAAAATTGAAAATTGCTAACTTATTCTGAAATAGGTGAACAATTTTTAATTTGTCCTAAAAAGAAAAACCTATTATTTTATGTAAGTGAAAATTCCTGAAAAGAAAAACCTGTTATTTTATCTTAGGGAAAATTGAAAATTGCTAACTTATTCTGAAATAGGTGAACAATTTTTAATTTGTCCTAAAAAGAAAAACCTATTATTTTATGTAAGTGAAAATTCCTGAAAAGAAAAACCTGTTATTTTATCTTAGGGAAAATTGAAAATTGCTAACCTATTCTAAAATAGGTGAACAAGTTTTAATTTTCTTTTTTGTCCTAAAAAGAAAAACATTTTATTTTATGTAAGTGAAAATTCCTGAAAAGAAAAACCTGTTATTTTATCTTAGGGAAAATTGAAAATTGCTAACTTATTCTGAAATAGGTGAACAATTTTTAATTTGTCCTAAAAAGAAAAACCTATTATTTTATGTAAGTGAAAATTCCTGAAAAGAAAAACCTGTTATTTTATCTTAGGGAAAATTGAAAATTGCTAACTTATTCTGAAATAGGTGAACAATTTTTAATTTGTCCTAAAAAGAAAAACCTATTATTTTATGTAAGTGAAAATTCCTGAAAAGAAAAACCTGTTATTTTATCTTAGGGAAAATTGAAAATTGCTAACTTATTCTGAAATAGGTGAACAATTTTTAATTTGTCCTAAAAAGAAAAACCTATTATTTTATGTAAGTGAAAATTCCTGAAAAGAAAAACCTGTTATTTTATCTTAGGGAAAATTGAAAATTGCTAACTTATTCTGAAATAGGTGAACAATTTTTAATTTGTCCTAAAAAGAAAAACCTATTATTTTATGTAAGTGAAAATTCCTGAAAAGAAAAACCTGTTATTTTATCTTAGGGAAAATTGAAAATTGCTAACTTATTCTGAAATAGGTGAACAATTTTTAATTTGTCCTAAAAAGAAAAACCTATTATTTTATGTAAGTGAAAATTCCTGAAAAGAAAAACCTGTTATTTTATCTTAGGGAAAATTGAAAATTGCTAACTTATTCTGAAATAGGTGAACAATTTTTAATTTGTCCTAAAAAGAAAAACCTATTATTTTATATAAGTGAAAATTCCTGAAAAGAAAAACCTGTTATTTTATCTTAGGGAAAATTGAAAATTGCTAACTTATTCTGAAATAGGTGAACAATTTTTAATTTGTCCTAAAAAGAAAAACCTATTATTTTATGTAAGTGAAAATTCCTGAAAAGAAAAACCTGTTATTTTATCTTAGGGAAAATTGAAAATTGCTAACCTATTCTAAAATAGGTGAACAAGTTTTAATTTTCTTTTTTGTCCTAAAAAGAAAAACATTTTATTTTATGTAAGTGAAAATTCCTGAAAAGAAAAACCTGTTATTTTATCTTAGGGAAAATTGAAAATTGCTAACTTATTCTGAAATAGGTGAACAATTTTTAATTTGTCCTAAAAAGAAAAACCTATTATTTTATGTAAGTGAAAATTCCTGAAAAGAAAAACCTGTTATTTTATCTTAGGGAAAATTGAAAATTGCTAACTTATTCTGAAATAGGTGAACAATTTTTAATTTGTCCTAAAAAGAAAAACCTATTATTTTATGTAAGTGAAAATTCCTGAAAAGAAAAATCTGTTATTTTATCTTAGGGAAAATTGAAAATTGCTAACTTATTCTGAAATAGGTGAACAATTTTTAATTTGTCCTAAAAAGAAAAACCTATTATTTTATGTAAGTGAAAATTCCTGAAAAGAAAAAACCTGTTATTTTATCTTAGGGAAAATTGAAAATTGCTAACTTATTCTGAAATAGGTGAACAATTTTTAATTTGTCCTAAAAAGAAAAACCTATTATTTTATGTAAGTGAAAATTCCTGAAAAGAAAAACCTGTTATTTTATCTTAGGGAAAATTGAAAATTGCTAACTTATTCTGAAATAGGTGAACAATTTTTAATTTGTCCTAAAAAGAAAAACCTATTATTTTATGTAAGTGAAAATTCCTGAAAAGAAAAACCTGTTATTTTATCTTAGGGAAAATTGAAAATTGCTAACTTATTCTGAAATAGGTGAACAATTTTTAATTTGTCCTAAAAAGAAAAACCTATTATTTTATGTAAGTGAAAATTCCTGAAAAGAAAAACCTGTTATTTTATCTTAGGGAAAATTGAAAATTGCTAACTTATTCTGAAATAGGTGAACAATTTTTAATTTGTCCTAAAAAGAAAAACCTATTATTTTATGTAAGTGAAAATTCCTGAAAAGAAAAACCTGTTATTTTATCTTAGGGAAAATTGAAAATTGCTAACTTATTCTGAAATAGGTGAACAATTTTTAATTTGTCCTAAAAAGAAAAACCTATTATTTTATGTAAGTGAAAATTCCTGAAAAGAAAAACCTGTTATTTTATCTTAGGGAAAATTGAAAATTGCTAACTTATTCTGAAATAGGTGAACAATTTTTAATTTGTCCTAAAAAGAAAAACCTATTATTTTATGTAAGTGAAAATTCCTGAAAAGAAAAACCTGTTATTTTATCTTAGGGAAAATTGAAAATTGCTAACTTATTCTGAAATAGGTGAACAATTTTTAATTTGTCCTAAAAAGAAAAACCTATTATTTTATGTAAGTGAAAATTCCTGAAAAGAAAAACCTGTTATTTTATCTTAGGGAAAATTGAAAATTGCTAACTTATTCTGAAATAGGTGAACAATTTTTAATTTGTCCTAAAAAGAAAAACCTATTATTTTATGTAAGTGAAAATTCCTGAAAAGAAAAACCTGTTATTTTATCTTAGGGAAAATTGAAAATTGCTAACTTATTCTGAAATAGGTGAACAATTTTTAATTTGTCCTAAAAAGAAAAACCTATTATTTTATGTAAGTGAAAATTCCTGAAAAGAAAAACCTGTTATTTTATCTTAGGGAAAATTGAAAATTGCTAACTTATTCTGAAATAGGTGAACAATTTTTAATTTGTCCTAAAAAGAAAAACCTATTATTTTATGTAAGTGAAAATTCCTGAAAAGAAAAACCTGTTATTTTATCTTAGGGAAAATTGAAAATTGCTAACCTATTCTAAAATAGGTGAACAAGTTTTAATTTGTCCTAAAAAACGTGCTGTTTATTTAAATTACCAAAAGATCTTTTACTTCTTTCGGAGTTAAGTGGAACTCTTTAAACCTTTCTCTTATTATAGTATGCTTATAATACGCTTTATTTAACCATAGCATTAAATATTGCTTGTTACCAATATGGGTCAGTTTTACTATCGTAGAAATTAAAATTGCTG
Organism: Nebria salina; assembly: GCA_944039245.1. NCBI lineage: Eukaryota > Metazoa > Arthropoda > Insecta > Coleoptera > Carabidae > Nebria > Nebria salina. The sequence goes on from OX063282.1 coordinate 805,060, forward strand.
TTTTTTTAAGTAACCAAGTCTCTTACTTGATTCGGAGATGTGGAACTCTTCTTACCTTTTGTTTCTGTAAAGGAAATAAATGGGATAAGCCCCAGACGAAGGGTTTAATAAGAACTAAGCAATACCTTTGCTTCTACGATGACCTACGGCGGCAGTATTGTGACCCCTAACCGCTGGGTGGATGTGGACTGCTGAAAAGAAAACCCTAACTCGCCAATCCTTCATTTTACAATAATATCTTATCAAACTAAGTCCTGAAGTGCTGAAAAAAAATGTGCCTACTTGGATATGGTCAATACTTTAATTTACAATAATAATTCATCTCATATTATTTATGAGGGCTGAAAGAAAAACCCTATGTGACCAATCCCTGAATTTACAAAATAAAGCTTATCAAACTAATTCCTGAAGTGCTGAAAAAAATGTGCCTACTTGGATATGGTCAATAATTTAATTTACAATAATAATTCATCTCATATTATTTATGAGGGCTGAAAGAAAAACCCTATGTGACCAATCCCTGAATTTACAATAAAAGCTTATCAAACTAAGTCCTGAAGTGCTGAAAAAAATAGTGCCTACTTGGATATGGTCAATAATTTAATTTACAATAATAATTCATCTCATATTATTTATGAGGGCTGAAAGAAAAACCCTATGTGACCAATCCCTGAATTTACAAAATAAAGCTTATCAAACTAATTCCTGAAGTGCTGAAAAAAATGTGCCTACTTGGATATGGTCAATAATTTAATTTACAATAATAATTCATCTCATATTATTTATGAGGGCTGAAAGAAAAACCCTATGTGACCAATCCCTGAATTTACAATAAAAGCTTATCAAACTAAGTCCTGAAGTGCTGAAAAAAATAGTGCCTACTTGGATATGGTCAATAATTTAATTTACAATAATAATTCATCTCATATTATTTATGAGGGCTGAAAGAAAAACCCTATGTGACCAATTCCTGAATTTACAAAATAAAGCTTATCAAACTAATTCCTGAAGTGCTGAAATAAAATAGTGCCTACTTGGATATGGTCAATAATTTAATTTACAATAATAATTCATCTCATATTATTTATGAGGGCTGAAAGAAAAACCCTATGTGACCAATCCCTGAATTTACAATAAAAGCTTATCAAACTAAGTCCTGAAGTGCTGAAAAAAATAGTGCCTACTTGGATATGGTCAATAATTTAATTTACAATAATAATTCATCTCATATTATTTATGAGGGCTGAAAGAAAAACCCTATGTGACCAATCCCTGAATTTACAATAAAAGCTTATCAAACTAAGTCCTGAAGTGCTGAAAAAAATAGTGCCTACTTGGATATGGTCAATAATTTAATTTACAATAATAATTCATCTCATATTATTTATGAGGGCTGAAAGAAAAACCCTATGTGACCAATCCCTGAATTTACAAAATAAAGCTTATCAAACTAATTCCTGAAGTGCTGAAAAAAATGTGCCTACTTGGATATGGTCAATAATTTAATTTACAATACTAATTCATCTCATATTATTTATGAGGGCTGAAAGAAAAACCCTATGTGACCAATCCCTGAATTTACAATAAAAGCTTATCAAACTAAGTCCTGAAGTGCTGAAAAAAATAGTGCCTACTTGGATATGGTCAATAATTTAATTTACAATAATAATTCATCTCATATTATTTATGAGGGCTGAAAGAAAAACCCTATGTGACCAATTCCTGAATTTACAAAATAAAGCTTATCAAACTAATTCCTGAAGTGCTGAAATAAAATAGTGCCTACTTGGATATGGTCAATAATTTAATTTACAATAATAATTCATCTCATATTATTTATGAGGGCTGAAAGAAAAACCCTATGTGACCAATCCCTGAATTTACAAAATAAAGCTTATCAAACTAATTCCTGAAGTGCTGAAAAAAAATGTGCCTACTTGGATATGGTCAATAATTTAATTTACAATAATAATTCATCTCATATTATTTATGAGGGCTGAAAGAAAAACCCTATGTGACCAATCCCTGAATTTACAATAAAAGCTTATCAAACTAAGTCCTGAAGTGCTGAAAAAAATAGTGCCTACTTGGATATGGTCAATAATTTAATTTACAATAATAATTCATCTCATATTATTTATGAGGGCTGAAAGAAAAACCCTATGTGACCAATCCCTGAATTTACAAAATAAAGCTTATCAAACTAATTCCTGAAGTGCTGAAAAAAATGTGCCTACTTGGATATGGTCAATAATTTAATTTACAATACTAATTCATCTCATATTATTTATGAGGGCTGAAAGAAAAACCCTATGTGACCAATCCCTGAATTTACAATAAAAGCTTATCAAACTAAGTCCTGAAGTGCTGAAAAAAATAGTGCCTACTTGGATATGGTCAATAATTTAATTTACAATAATAATTCATCTCATATTATTTATGAGGGCTGAAAGAAAAACCCTATGTGACCAATTCCTGAATTTACAAAATAAAGCTTATCAAACTAATTCCTGAAGTGCTGAAATAAAATAGTGCCTACTTGGATATGGTCAATAATTTAATTTACAATAATAATTCATCTCATATTATTTATGAGGGCTGAAAGAAAAACCCTATGTGACCAATCCCTGAATTTACAAAATAAAGCTTATCAACCTAATTCCTGAAGTGCTGAAAAAAAATGTGCCTACTTGGATATGGTCAATAATTTAATTTACAATAATAATTCATCTCATATTATTTATGAGGGCTGAAAGAAAAACCCTATGTGACCAATCCCTGAATTTACAATAAAAGCTTATCAAACTAAGTCCTGAAGTGCTGAAAAAAATAGTGCCTACTTGGATATGGTCAATAATTTAATTTACAATAATAATTCATCTCATATTATTTATGAGGGCTGAAAGAAAAACCCTATGTGACCAATCCCTGAATTTACAAAATAAAGCTTATCAAACTAATTCCTGAAGTGCTGAAAAAAAATGTGCCTACTTGGATATGGTCAATAATTTAATTTACAATAATAATTCATCTCATATTTGTTATGAGGGCTGAAAGAAAAACCCTATGTGACCAATCCCTGAATTTACAATTTAAAGCTTATCAAACTAAGTCCTGAAGTGCTGAAATAAAAAACCTAGCTGAGCCCCTATGCGACAGGATTAATCTCATTAATAAGTAACATACATATTTAATTAATAATTAAATTTAAGTTAAAATGAACCAATGAATTTAAACCCTAACAGAAACAATGAAACTCTTTGCCAATATACAGTACAGTACGTCCACAAATCTGTAAGAAAAACCTAACTGAAATCTAACGTCGATTTTATTTGTTTCGTTGATTTTTTTTTATTTATTCATTTTATTATTTAATTAATTAAGCAAATCTATTTCATACTAGAGATGGCCATCTCGCTTTCACCCGCCCCCCGGGGGCACACATACACACAGACATACCGAACCACACATTGACAAAGATTCCACTCTTTAATTATCTAAGTCACCCACCCACCCCCACCCCCCCATAAAAGTTTAATACTGTCGCACTTTAAACCTAATCTACTAAATATAATTAATAATAATTTATTGTCCAGTCTTAAATTAAATCCGATTCCAAACAAACAATCTGCTAATACTTCTTAATATGAACTGATCTGACCTGACCTGACCTGACCTGGGTCATTAGTCTGAGGAAGATAAAACAAATCTTATAAGTCTCTTACGACCATACAAATATTAAGAAGACAATAAATTACTTTTTGTTGGAGGAAGGGAAGCGGCGGGAGCATTGTAACCCCTACCCGCAAGGGATTAGGAAATTGGTTTCGGATCATTCATAACAAACGAAACACAGAAATGTAAGTATATATATATAAGTGTTATTTATTCAATTTTTAGTAGGTACAAATTTGAAATGTAATTAAGTTGTAATTAATTATATATATTTTAATACGAACATCTTTGATCTGAAACAGAAAGCAGAATTACCGCGCCTCGGTCATCCACTGAAAGAGAACAAATGGAATTAAAAACGCAATTCAATCCCTGGAAGAAATAGAAACGCGCCTAAGTTGTCCAACGAAAGGAACCCTGCCTATTAAGCTTAACTTAAACACTCTCCCACCCCTTACGTACTACTTAAGACACTTAAACTAATTGCGCGCAAGTGAGCACAGTGCACACTTATGCACGCGTGCGCGTGTGTGTGTGTAACATCGGGTACGACACAATGTTACACGTGGCGCTATCTGTAAGAAATTTTTGTGGATTAGGTGGCGAAATGCCGTAAAGGGTGCAGTGTGCAAGTCTACTCTTACACACTGCGAAATACTTTAAAAGGTGGACACCCAGCCAACTAGGGCTGGGATGTCCGTGCAGCTGTAAAGGGTAATGGTACAGTTAGTTATTGGGGGCCCACTTAGCTCCTTTAGTGGGCCCTGAGTACGCGAACGAGTTTAATACTAATTTAGTCATAAATGCTTGTTTTTATTTTAATTAAGTTAAATCGCGCCACCCCTTCGAAACACCCGTATACGCGAATTTAAACCACCCTTAAATACAAAACGCGAGAAGTTAAACAACGCGAAATTAGTTATTAAAGACAATAAACGATTTACTAGTTGGGGATAAAGGGACGAATTGTTGTTTTGTTCGACGACTCCAACGGTGGGTGCTCCCACGATGATAAGGGGGGGGAGGGGGTTTAAGGAATTTAACGAACGAGCGACAAGGAACTAGAGACAATACATGCTCCAACCGTAAGGACAGGGGCTACCGAATATATTTGCAACAAAAGCGCGTGTTCCAAACATATGCAGACATTTATTTATTTATTATTAAATGAACCAGCGTTAACAAGTTCTGTAAAATAACAGCAACAACAGGGTGGATTGGAACAAAATACTCTCTCAAGTTATACATACAATATACAATGTTTCGTGCATGTGCTATTATTATTTTAATTACTTTAAAACAACACCATTCATTAATAATGGTTTTAATAGTTATGAATATTATTATAAACAAATTTTATATTTCCCAGTATAGTTTAACAATTACTGAATACGAGCGTATTCAGAAACTGATAAAGAAAAGAAGAAAGAAAGCATACATAATATAAATACACCCGAAAACAGCGGATTCTCTGTCAATTTGACGACGTATAAGAGAACCACTGACCAAAAACGCATGTTCGAAATATTAGGAGTCCAAAAGGTACTCACCAAATCCAAATCCAAACTTGTTCCTCTCCTACCACAGCTGAAGTTCTTGTTGTTCCTGTTTGGTGGCGACGCGCAGCGCAGAACTTTATTTATTTAATAACCCGATATTAATTATTTAAAATTTGCACACGACCATTTTTTGTTTTGTTTCACTCACCAACACTGGTTTTTATACGGAATATTACTTTTTGTTAATTTTAAGACGTTCACTACTTTCACTTACATGGCTCGTGTAAATAAATAAATAATGCAAGAAACACTCGCGAACTCAACACTTAAGTCACTTTGTTACAAAACGGCACAGTACATACATATAAATAAATACAGTAAAGAAAGATAAAAAAGGAACTGGGAAATATAAAGATAGCACATGCTAGGTAATCAAAACAATCACTTACTTGTTCTAATTAAAAAGTAGAGTTGAGTTGAGACTGGACCCCCCTAAAACATATGCAAATCAATTAGAATTCATCGAATATTTATAGTTGTGTGTGTGTGTGTGTTTGTAAATGTGTGTAGGGATGTGTGTGTGTTTGTATGTTTGTAGTGGTTGGGGGAAGGGTGGATGAGTATGTATGAAGGGGGGGGGGGGCACATATGGAAAAAAATAATTAAAATAAACTCCAAAATAAACTTAAGCAATGTGTGACTGTGTGTATGTATGTATGTATGTATGTATGGTTGCATATGTAGGTTTGTATATATTTGTAGGAATAGCTGTATATGGGTTCGTATGTATGTAGGGGAGGGGTGGGTTGGGTTTGGGGGACGGGGGAAAATAATGCAAACACAATTATAATAAACTTCGAAAATTAAGCATAGACACTGATATTAAGAAGTATGTGTGTGTATGTGTGTATGTGTGTGTGTGTATGTGTGTGTGTGTATGTGTGTGTGTGTATGTGTGTGTGTGTATGTGTGTGTGTGTATGTGTATGTGTGTATGTGTGTATGTGTGTGTGTGTGTGTATGTGTGTGTGTATGTGTGTGTGTGGGTGTGTATGTGTGTGTGTGTATATATGTGTGTGTGTGTGTAAATGTGTGTGTATGTGTGTGTGTGTGTATGTATATGTGTGTGTATGTGTGTATGTGTGTGTGTATGTGTATGTGTGTGTATGTGTGTGTATGTGTGTGTGTGTGTGTATGTGTGTGTGTGTGTATGTGTGTGGGTTTGTGTGTTTACAGGGGAGGGGATGAGTAAGTATGGGGGGGGGACATATATGAAAATATTTAATAATATATAAAATTTGTAGGAATAGCTGTGTATGGGTTCGTATGTTTGTAGGGGAGGGGATGGTTAAGTATGGGGGAGGGGGGGACATATATGGTAATAAGTAATTATAGTAAACTCAATCATAAACACTGAAATTAAAATTAAACCGTTGTATGTGTGTATGTTTGTATGTGTGTAGGTTTATATGTGTGTTAGAGTAGAGGGGGGGATGAATGTGAGAGGAGGGGGAATGAATGTGAGTGGGGGGGGGGGGGCACCTATGGAAATTAATATAATACAACATATAAATATAGGCATCACTAAAAACACTTTAAATTATTTCAAAGTTACTTACCGAATCCATATTCTTGATAGCTAAGCTCCATAAAGTTTCCTCTTCGACAATAATGTCCAACGTATAAGAATGTTATTCACTTCACTATGTCAACCAGTCACTCAAGTTCAAGAACATTCAATGTCATTGTTTGAATCGCAAGTGTCATGCGCACTGACCACCATTTCGATTCATGTCATATACGAAACTTTCACTTTTCACTTTTCCCGTTAAAATCGCGATTCGCGGTTGAAACCCGTTTTAAATGGTCGTTTAATTGATATTTAATCGATATCAATTCGTTTTCGCGTAATTAAAGTCTTTAATTAATTAAAATTGCGGAGCGCGCAAAAACACGTCTGCTCACGACAACGACCACCGAAACTATGAAACTTGCTACTAACAAGCCCTCTGATTGGCCGAGAGACTCTGAGTTCCAAGGCTTGCTTGGATCCTTCCCCTAAAATCAATCAAATTTTGACAGAATTAATAATTTACAAAATGAGATAGCACAAAACTAAATTCATAAAACGATTGCCCATATTTTAAAACGTATTAGAAAAATAATCGATTAATTCCAAATGCATTATTAAGCCCACAAAAAATTATTGAAATTTTGACGTTTGACATTTACATTGAAATTGAGTTTTTCATCGATTTAGACTATCTTACGACCTAAACCATGCTTTTAACTAAATTAGGGGTGCTCTAAAACCCCTGTTAGGTCTTTTTTCCCCGAATCTCCCCTTTGTTTGACCAGGATTCTCTACCTAAAGTTAGCCCCATAAGAGCCCATACTAAAATTTTAGATTATCAATTTTACCCCCTAAAACTGAATTTTATGCCCTGAAATATCCCCTAATTAAGTCGAGGGTGGTCTAGAACCCCTATGTGGTCTTTTTTTCCCGAATCTCCCCTTTATTTGACCAGGATTCTCAATTTAAAGTTAGCCCCATAAGAGCCCATACTAAAATTTTAGATTATCAATTTTACCCCCTAAAACTGAATTTTATGCCCTGAAATATCCCCTAATTAAGTCGAGGGTGGTCTAGAACCCCTATGTGGTCTTTTTTTCCCGAATCTCCCCTTTATTTGACCAGGATTCTCAATTTAAAGATAGCCCCATAAGAGCCCATACTAAAATTTTAGATTATCAATTTTACCCCCTAACACTGAATTTTATGCCCTGAAATATCCCCTAATTAAGTCGAGGGTGGTCTAGAACCCCTATGTGGTCTTTTTTTCCCGAATCTCCCCTTTATTTGACCAGGATTCTCAATTTAAAGTTGGCTCCATAAGAGCCCATAGTAAAATTTTGATTACCGATTTTACCCCCCCAAAACTGAAATTTATGCCCCAAAATATGCTCCTAATTAAGTCGAGGGTGGTCTAAAACCCCTATGCGGTCTTTTTTTCCCGAATCTCTCCTTTATTTGGCCAGGATTCTCAATTTAAAGTTAGCCCCATAAGAGCCCATACTAAAATTTTAGATTATCAATTTTACCCCCTAAAACTGAATTTTATGCCCTGAAATACCCCCTAATTAAGTCGAGGGTGGTCTAGAACCCTTATGTGGTCTTTTTTTCCCGAATCTCCCCTTTATTTGACCAGGATTCTCAATTTAAAGTTAGCCCCATAAGAGCCCATAGTAAAATTTTACATTATCAATTTTACCCCCTAAAACTGAATTTTATGCCCTGAAATATCCCCTAATTAAGTCGAGGGTGGTCTAGAACCCCTATGTGGTCTTTTTTCCCGAATCTCCCCTTTATTTGACCAGGATTCTCAATTTAAAGTTAGCCCCATAAGAGCCCATACTAAAATTTTAGATTATCAATTTTACCCCCTAAAACTGAATTTTATGCCCTGAAATATCCCCTAATTAAGTCGAGGGTGGTCTAGAACCCCTATGTGGTCTTTTTTTCCCGAATCTCCCCTTTATTTGACCAGGATTCTCAATTTAAAGTTAGCCCCATAAGAGCCCATACTAAAATTTTAGATTATCAATTTTACCCCCTAAAACTGAATTTTATGCCCTGAAATACCCCCTAATTAAGTCGAGGGTGGTCTAGAACCCCTATGCGGTCTTTTTTTCCCGAATCTCCCCTTTATTTGACCAGGATTCTCAATTTAAAGTTGGCTCCATAAGAGCCCATAGTAAAATTTTGATAATCGATTTTACCCCCCCAAAACTGAAATTTATGCCCCAAAATATGCTCCTAATTAAGTCGAGGGTGGTCTAAAACCCCTATGCGGTCTTTTTTTCCCGAATCTCTCCTTTATTTGGCCAGGATTCTCAACCTTAGGTTAGCTCCATAAGAGTCCATAGTAAAATTTTGAATACCAATTTTACCCCCCCAAAACTGAAATTTATGCCCTAAAACATGCTTTTAATCAAATCGGGGGTGCTCTAGAACCCCGAAATGGTCTTTTTGCCCCGTATCTCCCCTTCATATAACCAGGATCCTAAATCGGATGTAACCTCTAGCAGATTCCATAGTAAAATTTAAGATTTGAGCTCGTTTATCTATTTTACTCCTTGAAACTAACATGTATTCCCTAGAAATGATCCGATTATCGATTTCGATTCGATATACATTGTTTCCGAAGCCTAGATTGATCTATGAATGGTTTTTATTCCAAAATTCCCAACTCAATATACTCATCCATATAAACATCCGCTATACAAGTATGTATAGCTGATGATTATATGGATTTGGGAATTTTGGAATAAAAGCCATTAATAGATCAATCTAGGCTTCGGAATCAATATATATCGAATCGAAATCGATAATCGGATCATTTCTAGGGAATACATGTTAGTTTCAAGGAGTAAAATAGATAAACGAGCTCAAATCTTAACTTTTACTATGGAATCTGCTAGAGGTTACATCCGATTTAAGATCCTGGTTATTCGAAGGGGAGATTAGGGACAAAAAGACCTTTTCGGGGTTCTAGAGCACCCCCGATTTGATTAAAACCATATTTTAGGGCATAAATTTCAGTTTTGGGGGGGTAAAATTGGTATTCAAAATTTTACTATGGACTCTTATGGAGCTAACCTACGGTTGAGAATCCTGGTCAAATTAAGGGGAGATTCGGGGAAAAAAGACCATATAGAGGTTCTAGACCACCTCCGATTTGATTAAAAGCATATTTTAGGGCATAAAATTCAGTTTTGGGGGGGCAAAATTGGTAATCAAAATTTTACTATGGACCCTTATGGAGCTAACCTTAGGTTGAGAATCCTGGCCAAATAAAGGGGAGATTCGGGAAAAAAAGACAGCATAGGGGTTCTAGACCACCCCCGACTTAATTAAGAGCATATTTTGGGGCATACATTTCAGTTTTAGGGGGCAAAATTGATAATCTAAAATTTTACTATGGATTAACATTAAATTGAGAATCCTGGTCAAATAAAGGGGAGATTCGGGAAAAAAAGACCACATAGGGGTTCTAGACCACCCTCGACTTAATTAGGGGATATTTCAGGGCATAAAATTCAGTGTTAGGGGGTAAAATTGATAATCTAAAATTTTAGTATGGGCTCTTATGGGGCTAACTTTAAATTGAGAATCCTGGTCAAATAAAGGGGAGATTCGGGAAAAAAAGACCACATAGGGGTTCTAGACCACCCTCGACTTAATTAGGGGATATTTCAGGGCATAAAATTCAGTTTTAGGGGGTAAAATTGATAATCTAAAATTTTAGTATGGGCTCTTATGGGGCTAACTTTAAATTGAGAATCCTGGTCAAATAAAGGGGAGATTCGGGAAAAAAGACCACATAGGGGTTCTAGACCACCCTCGACTTAATTAGGGGATATTTCAGGGCATAAAATTCAGTTTTAGGGGGTAAAATTGATAATGTAAAATTTTACTATGGGCTCTTATGGGGCTAACTTTAAATTGAGAATCCTGGTCAAATAAAGGGGAGATTCGGGAAAAAAAGACCACATAAGGGTTCTAGACCACCCTCGACTTAATTAGGGGATATTTCAGGGCATAAAATTCAGTTTTAGGGGGTAAAATTGATAATCTAAAATTTTAGTATGGGCTCTTATGGGGCTAACTTTAAATTGAGAATCCTGGTCAAATAAAGGGGAGATTCGGGAAAAAAAGACCACATAGGGGTTCTAGACCACCCTCGACTTAATTAGGGGATATTTCAGGGCATAAAATTCAGTTTTAGGGGGTAAAATTGATAATCTAAAATTTTACTATGGGCTCTTATGGGGCTAACTTTAAATTGAGAATCCTGGTCAAATAAAGGGGAGATTCGGGAAAAAAAGACCACATAGGGGTTCTAGACCACCCTCGACTTAATTAGGGGATATTTCAGGGCATAAAATTCAGTTTTAGGGGGTAAAATTGATAATCTAAAATTTTACTATGGGCTCTTATGGGGCTAACTTTAAATTGAGAATCCTGGTCAAATAAAGGGGAGATTCGGGAAAAAAAGACCACATAGGGGTTCTAGACCACCCTCGACTTAATTAGGGGATATTTCAGGGCATAAAATTCAGTTTTAGGGGGTAAAATTGATAATCTAAAATTTTACTATGGGCTCTTATGGGGCTAACTTTAGGTAGAGAATCCTGGTCAAACAAAGGGGAGATTCGGGGAAAAAAGACCTAACAGGGGTTTTAGAGCACCCTTAATTTAGTTAAAAGCATGGTTTAGGTCGTAAGATAGTCTAAATCGATGAAAAACTCAATTTCAATGTAAATGTCAAACGTCAAAATTTCAATAATTTTTTGTGGGCTTAATAATGCATTTGGAATTAATCGATTATTTTTCTAATACGTTTTAAAATATGGGCAATCGTTTTATGAATTTAGTTTTGCGCTATCTCATTTTGTAAATTATTAATTCTGTCAAAATTTGATTGATTTTAGGGGAAGGATCCAAGCAAGCCTTGGAACTCAGAGTCTCTCGGCCAATCAGAGGGCTTGTTAGTAGCAAGTTTCATAGTTTCGGTGGTCGTTGTCGCGAGCAGACGTGTTTTTGCGCGCTCCGCAATTTTAATTAATTAAAGACTTTACTTACGCGAAAACGAATTGATATCGATTAAATATCAATTAAACGACCATTTAAAACGGGTTTCAACCGCGAATCGCGATTTTAACGGGAAAAGTGAAAAGTGAAAGTTTCGTATATGACATGAATCGAAATGGTGGTCAGTGCGCATGACACTTGCGATTCAAACAATGACATTGAATGTTCTTGAACTTGAGTGACTGGTTGACATAGTGAAGTGAATAACATTCTTATACGTTGGACATTATTGTCGAAGAGGAAACTTTATGGAGCTTAGCTATCAAGAATATGGATTCGGTAAGTAACTTTGAAATAATTTAAAGTGTTTTTAGTGACGCCTATATTTATATGTTGTATTATATTAATTTCCATAGGTGCCCCCCCCCCACTCTCATTCATTCCCCCTCCTCTCACATTTATAAACCTACACACATACAAACATACATACATACAACGGTTTAATTTTAATTTCAGTGTTTATGATTTAGTTTACTATAATTATTTATTACCATATATGTCCCCCCCCCCTCCCCAATACTTAACCATCCCCTCCCCTACAAACATATAAACCCACACACATTCAAAGACTTTCTTTTATACACACACACATATACACACATATACACATACACACACACATACACACACATATACACACACACACACACACACGCTCACACATACACACATTTTTTAATATCAGTGTTTGTTTCTTTTTTGAAGTTAATTATAATTATGTGTTTGCATATGAGTTCCCCCCTCCCCCCCCCCCCATACATATCCTTCCCCTCCCCAACAAACATACGAACCCGTACACAGCTATTCCTACAAATTTTATATATTATTAAATATTTTTATATTTGTCCTCCCCCCCCCCCAATACTTACTTATCCCCTCCCCTGTAAACATACAAACCCACACACATACACACATATACACAACAATACACACACATACACACACATACACACACATACACACACACACACATACACACACATACACACACATACACACACATACACACACACACACATACACACACATACACACACATACACACACATACACACACACACACTTCTTAATATCAGTGTCTATGTTTAATTTTCGACGTTTACTATATATATGTGTTTGCATATATTTCCCCCCTCCCCCAAAACCCAACCCACCCCTCCCCTACATACATACGAACCTATATACAGCTATTCCTACAAATATATACAAACCTACACATGCAACCATACATACATACATACATACACACAGTCACACTTTGCTTGAGTTTATTTTGGAGTTTACTTTAATTTTTTTTTCCATATGTGCCCCCCCCTCATACATACTCATCCACCCTTCCCCAACCACTACAAACATACAAACACACACACATCCCTACACACATTTACAAACACACACACACACACACACACAACTATAAATATTCGATGAATTCTAATTGATTTGCATATGTTTTAGGGGGGTCCAGTCTCAACTCAACTCTACTTTTTAATTAGAACAAGTAAGTGATTGTTTTGATTACCTAGCATGTGCTATCTTTATATTTCCCAGTTTCTTTTTTATCTTTCTTTACTGTATTTATTTATATGTATGTACTGTGCCGTTTTGTAACAAAGTGACTTAAGTGTTGAGTGCGCGAGTGTTTCTTTCATTATTTATTTATTTACACGAGCCATGTAAGTGAAAGTAGTGAACGTCTTAAAATTAACAAAAAGTAATTTTCCGTATAAAAACCAGTGTTGGTGAGTGAAACAAAACAAAAAATGGTCGTGTGCAAATTTTAAATAATTAATATCGGGTTATTAAATAAATAAAGTTCTGCGCTGCGCGTCGCCACCAAACAGGAACAACAAGAACTTCAGCTGTGGTAGGAGAGGAACAAGTTTGGATTTGGATTTGGTGAGTACCTTTTGGACTCCTAATATTTCGAACATGCGTTTTTGGTCAGTGGTTCTCTTATACGTCGTCAAATTGAAAGAGAATCCGCTGTTTTCGGGTGTATTTATATATTATGTATGTTTTCTGTCTTCTTTTCTTTAACTGTTTCTGAATACGCGCGTATTCAGAAATTGTTAAACTACACTGGGAAATATAAAATTTGTTTATAATAATATTCATAACTAGTTAAACCATTATTAATAAAATGGTGTTGTTTTAAAGTAATTAAAATAATAATAGCACATGCACGAAACATTGTCTATTGTATGTATAACTTGAGAGAGTATTTTGTTCCAATCCACCCTGTTGTTGCTGTTATTTTACAGAACTTGTTAACGCTGGTTCATTTAATAATAAATAAATAAATGTCTGCATATGTTTGGAACACGCGCTTTTGTTGCAAATATATTCGGTAGCCCCTGTCCTTACGATTGGAACATGTATTGTCTCTAGTTCCTTGTCGCTCGTTCGTTAAATTCCTTAAACCCCCCCCCCCCCCTTTTCATCGTGGGAGCACCCACCGTTGGAGGCGTCGAACAAGACAACAATTCGTCCCTTTATTCCCAACTAGTAAATCGTTTATTGTCTTTAATTACTAATTTCGCGTTGTTTAACTTCTCGCGTTTTGTATTTAAGGGTGGTTTAAATTCGCGTATACGGGTGTTTCGAAGGGGTGGCGCGATTTAACTTAATAATAAAATAAAAAACAAGCATTTATGACTAAATAGGTATTAAATTCGTTCGCGTACTCAGGGCCCACTAAAGGAGCTAAGTGGGCCCCCAATAACTAACTGTACCATTACCCTTTACAGCTGCACGGACATCCCAGCCCTAGTTGGCTGGGTGTCCACCTTTTAAAGTATTTCGCAGTGTGTAAGAGTAGACTTGCACACTGCACCCTTTACGGCATTTCGCCACCTAATCCACAAAAATTTCTTACAGATAGCGCCACGTGTAACATTGTGTCGTACCCGATGTTACACACACACGCGCACACGCGTGCATAAGTGTGCACTGTGCTCACTTGCGCGCAATTAGTTTAAGTGTCTTAAGTAGTACGTAAGGGGTGGGAGAGTGTTTAAGTTAAGCTTAATAGGCAGGGTTCCTTTCGTTGGACAACTTAGGCGCGTTTCTATTTCTTCCAGGGATTGAATTGCGTTTTTAATTCCATTTGTTCTCTTTCAGTGGATGACCGAGGCGCGGTAATTCTGCTTTCTGTTTCAGATCAAAGATGTTCGTATTAAAATATATATAATTAATTACAACTTAATTACATTTCAAATTTGTACCTACTAAAAATTGAATAAATAACACTTATATATATATACTTACATTTCTGTGTTTCGTTTGTTATGAATGATCCGAAACCAATTTCCTAATCCCTTGCGGGTAGGGGTTACAATGCTCCCGCCGCTTCCCTTCCTCCAACAAAAAGTAATTTATTGTCTTCTTAATATTTGTATGGTCGTAAGAGACTTATAAGATTTGTTTTATCTTCCTCAGACTAATGACCCAGGTCAGGTCAGGTCAGGTCAGATCAGTTCATATTAAGAAGTATTAGCAGATTGTTTGTTTGGAATCGGATTTAATTTAAGACTGGACAATAAATTATTATTAATTATATTTAGTAGATTAGGTTTAAAGTGCGACAGTATTAAACTTTTATGGGGGGGTGGGGGTGGGTGGGTGACTTAGATAATTAAAGAGTGGAATCTTTGTCAATGTGTGGTTCGGTATGTCTGTGTGTATGTGTGCCCCCGGGGGGCGGGTGAAAGCGAGATGGCCATCTCTAGTATGAAATAGATTTGCTTAATTAATTAAATAATAAAATGAATAAATAAAAAAAAATCAACGAAACAAATAAAATCGACTTTAGATTTCAGTTAGGTTTTTCTTACAGATTTGTGAACGTACTGTACTGTATATTGGCAAAGAGTTTCATTGTTTCTGTTAGGGTTTAAATTCATCGGTTCATTTTAACTTAAATTTAATTATTAATTAAATATGTATGTTACTTATTAATGAGATTAATCCTGTCGCATAGGGGCTCAGCTAGGTTTTTTATTTCAGTACTTCAGGATTTAGTTTGATAAGCTTTTATTGTAAATTTCAGGAATGGCCAACTAGGGTTTCTTTTTCAGCACTTATATAATTAAATAAGATGAATAAATATTGTAAAATAAAGGATTGGCCATATCCAAAGTAGGCACTATTTTTTTTCAGCACTTCAGGAATTAGTTTGATAAGCTTTATTTTGTAAATTCAGGGATTGGTCACATAGGGTTTTTCTTTCAGCCCTCATAAATAATATGAGATGAATTATTATTGTAAATTAAAGCATTGACCATATCCAAAGTAGGCACATTTTTTTTCAGCACTTCAGGATTTAGTTTGATAAGCTTTTATTGTAAATTCAGGGATTGGTCAAATAGGGTTTTTCTTTCAGCCCTCATAAATAATATGAGATGAATTATTATTGTAAATTAAAGCATTGACCATATCCAAAGTAGGCACTATTTTATTTCAGCACTTCAGGACTTAGTTTGATAAGCTTTATTTTGTAAATTCAGGGATTGGTCACATAGGGTTTTTCTTTCAGCCCTCATAAATAATATGAGATGAATTATTATTGTAAATTAAATTATTGACCATATCCAAGTAGGCACATTTTTTTCAGCACTTCAGGATTTAGTTTGATAAGCTTTAAATTGTAAATTCAGGGATTGGTCACATAGGGTTTTTCTTTCAGCCCTCATAAATAATATGAGATGAATTATTATTGTAAATTAAAGCATTGACCATATCCAAGTAGGCACTATTTTATTTCAGCACTTCAGGACTTAGTTTGATAAGCTTTATTTTGTAAATTCAGGGATTGGTCACATAGGGTTTTTCTTTCAGCCCTCATAAATAATATGAGATGAATTATTATTGTAAATTAAAGCATTGACCATATCCAAGTAGGCACTTTTTTTCAGCACTTCAGGACTTAGTTTGATAAGCTTTTATTGTAAATTTAAGGAATGGCCAACTAGGGTTTCTTTTTCAGCACTTATATAATTAAATAAGATGAATAAATATTGTAAAATAAAGGATTGGCCATATCCAAAGTAGGCACTATTTTTTTTCAGCACTTCAGGAATTAGTTTGATAAGCTTTAAATTGTAAAAATCAGGGATTGGTCACATAGGGTTTTTCTTTCAGCCCTCATAAATAATATGAGATGAATTATTATTGTAAATTAAATCATTGACCATATCCAAGTAGGCACATTTTTTTTTCAGCACTTCAGGACTTAGTTTAATAAGCTTTTATTGTAAATTTCAGGAATGGCCAACTAGGGTTTCTTTTTCAGCACTTATATAATTAAATAAGATGAATAAATATTGTAAAATAAAGGATTGGCCATATCCAAAGTAGGCACTATTTTTTTTCAGCACTTCAGGAATTAGTTTGATAAGCTTTAAATTGTAAAATTCAGGGATTGGTCACATAGGGTTTTTCTTTCAGCCCTCATAAATAATATGAGATGAATTATTATTGTAAATTAAATTATTGACCATATCCAAAGTAGGCACTATTTTATTTCAGCACTTCAGGATTTAGTTTGATAAGCTTTAAATTGTAAATTTCAGGAATGGCCAACTAGGGTTTCTTTTTCAGCGCTTATATAAATAAATATGATGAATAAATATTGTAAAATAAAGGATTGGCCATATCCAAAGTAGGCACTATTTTTTTTCAGCACTTCAGGATTTAGTTTGATAAGCTTTAAATTGTAAATTCAGGGATTGGTCACATAGGGTTTTTCTTTCAGCCCTCATAAATAATATGAGATGAATTATTATTGTAAATTAAATTATTGACCATATCCAAGTAGGCACATTTTTTTCAGCACTTCAGGATTTAGTTTGATAAGCTTTAAATTGTAAATTCAGGGATTGGTCACATAGGGTTTTTCTTTCAGCCCTCATAAATAATATGAGATGAATTATTATTGTAAATTAAATTATTGACCATATCCAAGTAGGCACATTTTTTTCAGCACTTCAGGATTTAGTTTGATAAGCTTTAAATTGTAAATTCAGGGATTGGTCACATAGGGTTTTTCTTTCAGCCCTCATAAATAATATGAGATGAATTATTATTGTAAATTAAAGCATTGACCATATCCAAGTAGGCACTATTTTATTTCAGCACTTCAGGAATTAGTTTGATAAGCTTTTATTGTAAATTCAGGGATTGGTCACATAGGGTTTTTCTTTCAGCCCTCATAAATAATATGAGATGAATTATTATTGTAAATTAAAGCATTGACCATATCCAAGTAGGCACTATTTTTTTTCAGCACTTCAGGAATTAGTTTGATAAGCTTTTATTGTAAATTCAGGGATTGGTCACATAGGGTTTTTCTTTCAGCCCTCATAAATAATATGAGATGAATTATTATTGTAAATTAAATTATTGACCATATCCAAGTAGGCACATTTTTTTCAGCACTTCAGGATTTAGTTTGATAAGCTTTAAATTGTAAATTCAGGGATTGGTCACATAGGGTTTTTCTTTCAGCCCTCATAAATAATATGAGATGAATTATTATTGTAAATTAAATTATTGACCATATCCAAGTAGGCACATTTTTTTTCAGCACTTCAGGAATTAGTTTGATAAGCTTTATTTTGTAAATTCAGGGATTGGTCACATAGGGTTTTTCTTTCAGCCCTCATAAATAATATGAGATGAATTATTATTGTAAATTAAATTATTGACCATATCCAAGTAGGCACATTTTTTTCAGCACTTCAGGATTTAGTTTGATAAGCTTTAAATTGTAAATTCAGGGATTGGTCACATAGGGTTTTTCTTTCAGCCCTCATAAATAATATGAGATGAATTATTATTGTAAATTAAAGCATTGACCATATCCAAGTAGGCACTATTTTTTTTCAGCACTTCAGGAATTAGTTTGATAAGCTTTATTTTGTAAATTCAGGGATTGGTCACATAGGGTTTTTCTTTCAGCCCTCATAAATAATATGAGATGAATTATTATTGTAAATTAAAGTATTGACCATATCCAAGTAGGCACATTTTTTTTCAGCACTTCAGGACTTAGTTTGATAAGATATTATTGTAAAATGAAGGATTGGCGAGTTAGGGTTTTCTTTTCAGCAGTCCACATCCACCCAGCGGTTAGGGGTCACAATACTGCCGCCGTAGGTCATCGTAGAAGCAAAGGTATTGCTTAGTTCTTATTAAACCCTTCGTCTGGGGCTTATCCCATTTATTTATCTTACAGAAACAAAAGGTAAGAAGAGTTCCACATCTCCGAAACAAGTAAGAGACTTGGTTACTTAAAAAAACAGCAATTTTAATTTCTACGATAGTAAATCTGACCCATATTGGTAACAAGCAATATTTAATGCTATGGTTAAATAAAGCGTATTATAAGCATACTATAATAAGAGAAAGGTTTAAAGAGTTCCACTTAACTCCGAAAGAAGTAAAAGTGCTTTTGGTAATTTAAATAAACAGCACGTTTTTTAGGACAAATTAAAACTTGTTCACCTATTTCAGAATAAGTTAGCAATTTTCAATTTTCCCTAAGATTAAATAACAGGTTTTTCTTTTCAGGAATTTTCACTTACATAAAATAATAGGTTTTTCTTTTTAGGACAAATTAAAAATTGTTCACCTATTTCAGAATAAGTTAGCAATTTTCAATTTTCCCTAAGATAAAATAACAGGTTTTTCTTTTCAGGAATTTTCACTAACATAAAATAAAATGTTTTTCTTTTTAGGACAAAAAAGAAAATTAAAACTTGTTCACCTATTTTAGAATAGGTTAGCAATTTTCAATTTTCCCTAAGATAAAATAACAGGTTTTTCTTTTCAGGAATTTTCACTTATATAAAATAATAGGTTTTTCTTTTTAGGACAAATTAAAAATTGTTCACCTATTTCAGAATAAGTTAGCAATTTTCAATTTTCCCCAAGATAAAATAACAGATTTTTCTTTTCAGGAATTTTCACTAACATAAAATAAAATGTTTTTCTTTTTAGGACAAAAAAGAAAATTAAAACTTGTTCACCTATTTTAGAATAGGTTAGCAATTTTCAATTTTCCCTAAGATAAAATAACAGATTTTTCTTTTCAGGAATTTTCACTTATATAAAATAAAATGTTTTTCTTTTTAGGACAAAAAAGAAAATTAAAACTTGTTCACCTATTTTAGAATAGGTTAGCAAATTTCAATTTTCCTTAACATAAAATAACAGATTTTTCTTTTCAGGAATTTTCACTTATATAAAATAATAGGTTTTTCTTTTTAGGACAAATTAAAAATTGTTCACCTATTTCAGAATAAGTTAGCAATTTTCAATTTTCCCTAAGATAAAATAACAGGTTTTTCTTTTCAGGAATTTTCACTAACATAAAATAAAATGTTTTTCTTTTTAGGACAAAAAAGAAAATTAAAACTTGTTCACCTATTTTAGAATAGGTTAGCAATTTTCAATTTTCCCTAAGATAAAATAACAGATTTTTCTTTTCAGGAATTTTCACTAACATAAAATAAAATGTTTTTCTTTTTAGGACAAAAAAGAAAATTAAAACTTGTTCACCTATTTTAGAATAGGTTAGCAATTTTCAATTTTCCCTAAGATAAAATAACAGGTTTTTCTTTTCAGGAATTTTCACTTATATAAAATAATAGGTTTTTCTTTTTAGGACAAATTAAAAATTGTTCACCTATTTTAGAATAGGTTAGCAATTTTCAATTTTTCCTAAGATAAAATATCAGATTTTTCTTTTCAGGAATTTTCACTAACATAAAATAAAATGTTTTTCTTTTTAGGACAAAAAAGAAAATTAAAACTTGTTCACCTATTTTAGAATAGGTTAGCAATTTTCAATTTTCCCTAAGATAAAATAACAGGTTTTTCTTTTCAGGAATTTTCACTTATATAAAATAATAGGTTTTTCTTTTTAGGACAAATTAAAAATTGTTCACCTATTTCAGAATAAGTTAGCAATTTTCAATTTTCCCCAAGATAAAATAACAGGTTTTTCTTTTCAGGAATTTTCACTTATATAAAATAATAGGTTTTTCTTTTTAGGACAAATTAAAAATTGTTCACCTATTTCAGAATAAGTTAGCAATTTTCAATTTTCCCCAAGATAAAATAACAGGTTTTTCTTTTCAGGAATTTTCACTTATATAAAATAATAGGTTTTTCTTTTTAGGACAAATTAAAAATTGTTCACCTATTTCAGAATAAGTTAGCAATTTTCAATTTTCCCTAAGATAAAATAACAGGTTTTTCTTTTCAGGAATTTTCACTAACATAAAATAAAATGTTTTTCTTTTTAGGACAAAAAAGAAAATTAAAACTTGTTCACCTATTTTAGAATAGGTTAGCAATTTTCAATTTTCCCTAAGATAAAATAACAGATTTTTCTTTTCAGGAATTTTCACTAACATAAAATAAAATGTTTTTCTTTTTAGGACAAAAAAGAAAATTAAAACTTGTTCACCTATTTTAGAATAGGTTAGCAATTTTCAATTTTCCCTAAGATAAAATAACAGGTTTTTCTTTTCAGGAATTTTCACTTATATAAAATAATAGGTCTTTCTTTTTAGGACAAATTAAAAATTGTTCACCTATTTCAGAATAAGTTAGCAATTTTCAATTTTCCCCAAGATAAAATAACAGGTTTTTCTTTTCAGGAATTTTCACTTATATAAAATAATAGGTTTTTCTTTTTAGGACAAATTAAAAATTGTTCACCTATTTTAGAATAGGTTAGCAATTTTCAATTTTTCCTAAGATAAAATATCAGATTTTTCTTTTCAGGAATTTTCACTAACATAAAATAAAATGTTTTTCTTTTTAGGACAAAAAAGAAAATTAAAACTTGTTCACCTATTTTAGAATAGGTTAGCAATTTTCAATTTTCCCTAAGATAAAATAACAGATTTTTCTTTTCAGGAATTTTCACTAACATAAAATAAAATGTTTTTCTTTTTAGGACAAAAAAGAAAATTAAAACTTGTTCACCTATTTTAGAATAGGTTAGCAATTTTCAATTTTCCTTAACATAAAATAACAGGTTTTTCTTTTCAGGAATTTTCACTAACATAAAATAAAACGTTTATCTTTTTAGGACAAAAAAGAAAATTAAAACTTGTTCACCTATTTTAGAATAGGTTAGCAATTTTCAATTTTCCTTAACATAAAATAACAGATTTTTCTTTTCAGGAATTTTCACTAACATAAAATAAAACGTTTTTCTTTTTAGGACAAAAAAGAAAATTAAAACTTGTTCACCTATTTTAGAATAGGTTAGCAAATTTCAATTTTCCCCAAGATAAAATAACAGGTTTTTCTTTTCAGGAATTTTCACTTATATAAAATAATAGGTTTTTCTTTTTAGGACAAATTAAAAATTGTTCACCTATTTCAGAATAAGTTAGCAATTTTCAATTTTCCCTAAGATAAAATAACAGGTTTTTCTTTTCAGGAATTTTCACTTATATAAAATAATAGGTTTTTCTTTTTAGGACAAATTAAAAATTGTTCACCTATTTCAGAATAAGTTAGCAATTTTCAATTTTCCCCAAGATAAAATAACAGGTTTTTCTTTTCAGGAATTTTCACTTATATAAAATAATAGGTTTTTCTTTTTAGGACAAATTAAAAATTGTTCACCTATTTCAGAATAAGTTAGCAATTTTCAATTTTCCCTAAGATAAAATAACAGGTTTTTCTTTTCAGGAATTTTCACTTATATAAAATAATAGGTTTTTCTTTTTAGGACAAATTAAAAATTGTTCACCTATTTCAGAATAAGTTAGCAATTTTCAATTTTCCCCAAGATAAAATAACAGGTTTTTCTTTTCAGGAATTTTCACTTATATAAAATAATAGGTTTTTCTTTTTAGGACAAATTAAAAATTGTTCACCTATTTTAGAATAGGTTAGCAATTTTCAATTTTCCCTAAGATAAAATAACAGATTTTTCTTTTCAGGAATTTTCACTAACATAAAATAAAATGTTTTTCTTTTTAGGACAAAAAAGAAAATTAAAACTTGTTCACCTATTTTAGAATAGGTTAGCAATTTTCAATTTTCCTTAACATAAAATAACAGATTTTTCTTTTCAGGAATTTTCACTAACATAAAATAAAACGTTTTTCTTTTTAGGACAAAAAAGAAAATTAAAACTTGTTCACCTATTTTAGAATAGGTTAGCAAATTTCAATTTTCCCTAAGATAAAATAACAGGTTTTTCTTTTCAGGAATTTTCACTAACATAAAATAAAATGTTTTTCTTTTTAGGACAAAAAAGAAAATTAAAACTTGTTCACCTATTTTAGAATAGGTTAGCAATTTTCAATTTTCCTTAACATAAAATAACAGGTTTTTCTTTTCAGGAATTTTCACTAACATAAAATAAAACGTTTTTCTTTTTAGGACAAAAAAGAAAATTAAAACTTGTTCACCTATTTTAGAATAAGTTAGCAATTTTCAATTTTCCTTAACATAAAATAACAGGTTTTTCTTTTCAGGAATTTTCACTAACATAAAATAAAACGTTTTTCTTTTTAGGACAAAAAAGAAAATTAAAACTTGTTCACCTATTTTAGAATAGGTTAGCAAATTTCAATTTTCCCCAAGATAAAATAACAGGTTTTTCTTTTCAGGAATTTTCACTTATATAAAATAATAGGTTTTTCTTTTTAGGACAAATTAAAAATTGTTCACCTATTTCAGAATAAGTTAGCAATTTTCAATTTTCCCTAAGATAAAATAACAGGTTTTTCTTTTCAGGAATTTTCACTTATATAAAATAATAGGTTTTTCTTTTTAGGACAAATTAAAAATTGTTCACCTATTTCAGAATAAGTTAGCAATTTTCAATTTTCCCCAAGATAAAATAACAGGTTTTTCTTTTCAGGAATTTTCACTTATATAAAATAATAGGTTTTTCTTTTTAGGACAAATTAAAAATTGTTCACCTATTTTAGAATAGGTTAGCAATTTTCAATTTTCCCTAAGATAAAATAACAGATTTTTCTTTTCAGGAATTTTCACTAACATAAAATAAAATGTTTTTCTTTTTAGGACAAAAAAGAAAATTAAAACTTGTTCACCTATTTTAGAATAGGTTAGCAATTTTCAATTTTCCTTAACATAAAATAACAGATTTTTCTTTTCAGGAATTTTCACTAACATAAAATAAAACGTTTTTCTTTTTAGGACAAAAAAGAAAATTAAAACTTGTTCACCTATTTTAGAATAGGTTAGCAAATTTCAATTTTCCCTAAGATAAAATAACAGGTTTTTCTTTTCAGGAATTTTCACTAACATAAAATAAAATGTTTTTCTTTTTAGGACAAAAAAGAAAATTAAAACTTGTTCACCTATTTTAGAATAGGTTAGCAATTTTCAATTTTCCCTAAGATAAAATAACAGATTTTTCTTTTCAGGAATTTTCACTTACATAAAATAAAATGTTTTTCTTTTTAGGACAAAAAAGAAAATTAAAACTTGTTCACCTATTTTAGAATAGGTTAGCAATTTTCAATTTTCCCCAAGATAAAATAACAGGTTTTTCTTTTCAGGAATTTTCACTTACATAAAATAAATTGTTTTTCTTTTTAGGACAAAAAAGAAAATTAAAACTTGTTCACCTATTTTAGAATAGGTTAGCAATTTTCAATTTTCCTTAACATAAAATAACAGGTTTTTCTTTTCAGGAATTTTCACTAACATAAAATAAAACGTTTTTCTTTTTAGGACAAAAAAGAAAATTAAAACTTGTTCACCTATTTTAGAATAAGTTAGCAATTTTCAATTTTCCTTAACATAAAATAACAGATTTTCTTTTCAGGAATTTTCACTAACATAAAATAAAATGTTTTTCTTTTTAGGACAAAAAAGAAAATTAAAACTTGTTCACCTATTTTAGAATAGGTTAGCAATTTTCAATTTTCCCTAAGATAAAATAACAGATTTTTCTTTTCAGGAATTTTCACTAACATAAAATAAAATGTTTTTCTTTTTAGGACAAAAAAGAAAATTAAAACTTGTTCACCTATTTTAGAATAGGTTAGCAATTTTCAATTTTCCTTAACATAAAATAACAGATTTTTCTTTTCAGGAATTTTCACTAACATAAAATAAAACGTTTTTCTTTTTAGGACAAAAAAGAAAATTAAAACTTGTTCACCTATTTTAGAATAGGTTAGCAATTTTCAATTTTCCCTAAGATAAAATAACAGATTTTTCTTTTCAGGAATTTTCACTTATATAAAATAAAATGTTTTTCTTTTTAGGACAAAAAAGAAAATTAAAACTTGTTCACCTATTTTAGAATAGGTTAGCAATTTTCAATTTTCCCTAAGATAAAATAACAGGTTTTTCTTTTCAGGAATTTTCACTAACATAAAATAAAATGTTTTTCTTTTTAGGACAAAAAAGAAAATTAAAACTTGTTCACCTATTTTAGAATAGGTTAGCAAATTTCAATTTTCCCTAAGATAAAATAACAGGTTTTTCTTTTCAGGAATTTTCACTAACATAAAATAAAATGTTTTTCTTTTTAGGACAAAAAAGAAAATTAAAACTTGTTCACCTATTTTAGAATAGGTTAGCAATTTTCAATTTTCCCTAAGATAAAATAACAGGTTTTTCTTTTCAGGAATTTTCACTAACATAAAATAAAACGTTTTTCTTTTTAGGACAAAAAAGAAAATTAAAACTTGTTCACCTATTTTAGAATAGGTTAGCAATTTTCAATTTTCCCTAAGATAAAATAACAGATTTTTCTTTTCAGGAATTTTCACTAACATAAAATAAAATGTTTTTCTTTTTAGGACAAAAAAGAAAATTAAAACTTGTTCACCTATTTTAGAATAGGTTAGCAATTTTCAATTTTCCCTAAGATAAAATAACAGGTTTTTCTTTTCAGGAATTTTCACTAACATAAAATAAAACGTTTTTCTTTTTAGGACAAAAAAGAAAATTAAAACTTGTTCACCTATTTTAGAATAGGTTAGCAATTTTCAATTTTCCCTAAGATAAAATAACAGATTTTTCTTTTCAGGAATTTTCACTTATATAAAATAAAATGTTTTTCTTTTTAGGACAAAAAAGAAAATTAAAACTTGTTCACCTATTTTAGAATAGGTTAGCAAATTTCAATTTTCCCTAAGATAAAATAACAGGTTTTTCTTTTCAGGAATTTTCACTAACATAAAATAAAATGTTTTTCTTTTTAGGACAAAAAAGAAAATTAAAACTTGTTCACCTATTTTAGAATAGGTTAGCAATTTTCAATTTTCCCTAAGATAAAATAACAGGTTTTTCTTTTCAGGAATTTTCACTAACATAAAATAAAACGTTTTTCTTTTTAGGACAAAAAAGAAAATTAAAACTTGTTCACCTATTTTAGAATAGGTTAGCAATTTTCAATTTTCCCTAAGATAAAATAACAGATTTTTCTTTTCAGGAATTTTCACTTATATAAAATAAAATGTTTTTCTTTTTAGGACAAAAAAGAAAATTAAAACTTGTTCACCTATTTTAGAATAGGTTAGCAAATTTCAATTTTCCCTAAGATAAAATAACAGGTTTTTCTTTTCAGGAATTTTCACTAACATAAAATAAAACGTTTTTCTTTTTAGGACAAAAAAGAAAATTAAAACTTGTTCACCTATTCTAAAATAGGTTAGCAATTTTCAATTTTCCCTAAGATAAAATAACAGATTTTTCTTTTCAGGAATTTTCACTTATATAAAATAAAATGTTTTTCTTTTTAGGACAAAAAAGAAAATTAAAACTTGTTCACCTATTTTAGAATAGGTTAGCAATTTTCAATTTTCCCTAAGATAAAATAACAGGTTTTTCTTTTCAGGAATTTTCACTAACATAAAATAAAATGTTTTTCTTTTTAGGACAAAAAAGAAAATTAAAACTTGTTCACCTATTTTAGAATAGGTTAGCAATTTTCAATTTTCCCTAAGATAAAATAACAGGTTTTTCTTTTCAGGAATTTTCACTAACATAAAATAAAACGTTTTTCTTTTTAGGACAAAAAAGAAAATTAAAACTTGTTCACCTATTTTAGAATAGGTTAGCAATTTTCAATTTTCCCTAAGATAAAATAACAGATTTTTCTTTTCAGGAATTTTCACTTATATAAAATAAAATGTTTTTCTTTTTAGGACAAAAAAGAAAATTAAAACTTGTTCACCTATTTTAGAATAGGTTAGCAAATTTCAATTTTCCTTAACATAAAATAACAGATTTTTCTTTTCAGGAATTTTCACTAACATAAAATAAAATGTTTTTCTTTTTAGGACAAAAAAGAAAATTAAAACTTGTTCACCTATTTTAGAATAGGTTAGCAATTTTCAATTTTCCCCAAGATAAAATAACAGGTTTTTCTTTTCAGGAATTTTCACTAACATAAAATAAAATGTTTTTCTTTTTAGGACAAAAAAGAAAATTAAAACTTGTTCACCTATTTTAGAATAGGTTAGCAATTTTCAATTTTCTCCAAGATAAAATAACAGGTTTTTCTTTTCAGGAATTTTCACTTATATAAAATAATAGGTTTTTCTTTTTAGGACAAATTAAAACTTGTTCACCTATTTTAGAATAGGTTAGCAATTTTCAATTTTCCCTAAGATAAAATAACAGGTTTTTCTTTTCAGGAATTTTCACTAACATAAAATAAAACGTTTTTCTTTTTAGGACAAAAAAGAAAATTAAAACTTGTTCACCTATTTTAGAATAGGTTAGCAATTTTCAATTTTCCCTAAGATAAAATAACAGATTTTTCTTTTCAGGAATTTTCACTAACATAAAATAAAATGTTTTTCTTTTTAGGACAAAAAAGAAAATTAAAACTTGTTCACCTATTTTAGAATAGGTTAGCAATTTTCAATTTTCCCTAAGATAAAATAACAGATTTTTCTTTTCAGGAATTTTCACTTATATAAAATAAAATGTTTTTCTTTTTAGGACAAAAAAGAAAATTAAAACTTGTTCACCTATTTTAGAATAGGTTAGCAAATTTCAATTTTCCTTAACATAAAATAACAGATTTTTCTTTTCAGGAATTTTCACTAACATAAAATAAAATGTTTTTCTTTTTAGGACAAAAAAGAAAATTAAAACTTGTTCACCTATTTTAGAATAGGTTAGCAATTTTCAATTTTCCCTAAGATAAAATAACAGGTTTTTCTTTTCAGGAATTTTCACTAACATAAAATAAAACGTTTTTCTTTTTAGGACAAAAAAGAAAATTAAAACTTGTTCACCTATTTTAGAATAGGTTAGCAATTTTCAATTTTCCCTAAGATAAAATAACAGATTTTTCTTTTCAGGAATTTTCACTAACATAAAATAAAATGTTTTTCTTTTTAGGACAAAAAAGAAAATTAAAACTTGTTCACCTATTTTAGAATAGGTTAGCAATTTTCAATTTTCCCTAAGATAAAATAACAGGTTTTTCTTTTCAGGAATTTTCACTTATATAAAATAATAGGTTTTTCTTTTTAGGACAAATTAAAAATTGTTCACCTATTTCAGAATAAGTTAGCAATTTTCAATTTTCCCTAAGATAAAATAACAGGTTTTTCTTTTCAGGAATTTTCACTTACATAAAATAACAGGTTTTTCTTTTCAGGAATTTTCACTAACATAAAATAAAACGTTTTTCTTTTTAGGACAAAAAAGAAAATTAAAACTTGTTCACCTATTTTAGAATAGGTTAGCAATTTTCAATTTTCCCTAAGATAAAATAACAGATTTTTCTTTTCAGGAATTTTCACTAACATAAAATAAAATGTTTTTCTTTTTAGGACAAAAAAGAAAATTAAAACTTGTTCACCTATTTTAGAATAGGTTAGCAATTTTCAATTTTCCCTAAGATAAAATAACAGGTTTTTCTTTTCAGGAATTTTCACTTATATAAAATAATAGGTTTTTCTTTTTAGGACAAATTAAAAATTGTTCACCTATTTCAGAATAAGTTAGCAATTTTCAATTTTCCCTAAGATAAAATAACAGGTTTTTCTTTTCAGGAATTTTCACTTATATAAAATAATAGGTTTTTCTTTTTAGGACAAATTAAAAATTGTTCACCTATTTCAGAATAAGTTAGCAATTTTCAATTTTCCCTAAGATAAAATAACAGGTTTTTCTTTTCAGGAATTTTCACTTACATAAAATAACAGGTTTTTCTTTTCAGGAATTATCACTAACATAAAATAATAGGTTTTTCTTTTCAGGACAAATTAAAAATTGTTCACCTATTTCAGAATAAGTTAGCAATTTTCAATTTTCACTAACATAAAATAAAGAGTTTTTCTTTTCAGGACTTTTCACTAACATAAAATAAAATGTTTTTCTTTTCAGGACTTTTCACTAACATATAATAAAATGTTTTTCTTTTCAGGAATTTTCACTTACATAAAATAAAGAGTTTTTCTTTTCAGGACTTTTCACTAACATAAATTAAAATGTTTTTCTTTTCAGGAATTTTCACTAACGTAAAATGAAATGTTTTTCTTTTCAGGACTTTTCACTAACATAAAACAAAATGTTTTTCTTTTCAGGAATTTTCCCTTAGATAAAATAAAATGTTTTTCTTTTCAGGACTTTTCACTAACATAAAATAAAATGTTTTTCTTTTCAGTAATTTTCACTAACATAAAATAAAATGTTTTTCTTTTCAGGACAAAAACGAAAACTAAAAATAGTTCACCTATTTCAAAATAGGTGAACAATTTTAAAAATGTTCACCATAATAAAATAAAACATATTTTTTTCCCCATAATTTAGGTAAAAAAAACAAAAATTTCGAAATTGTTCACCTAGTCTAGAATAGATGAACAATTTACAAAATTTACAAAAACCAGCAATTATAATTGCTACATTCGTAAAACAAACAAACAAACAAACAAAAAAAACAGTGCTCGCACTTACCAACAATACATATTTATACACACACACACAAACAAATCTATTAAAGTACACTTTGGGCCAGTCCAGTCCTGGTCACTGAACCCCCATTTAAAACAAATTGCGCTTTATACAATTTCAAACACTCCTAATCTATAAACATTCCCGTTACCTCTAAAACAATTATTTACGATTTAAGTGCACATTTACTTAAATACCCCGAACTATGCATAGCTCCCCCCCCCCCCTTTTAGTAGCTAATCAGTGTAGATAGGTAGGGCCCTCTCGTTGGGAGACTTAGGCGGCCCCGCCGAGGTACGTTTAAATTTGAATCCAATAATTAATCCTACTATTGTATTTTTTAATTAAATTAATGAGTAATGGAGTTTTAAACGTACCTTAAAGAGTTGACCTTGACGTGGTGGCGGGGCTTAAGCAGTCCTCACTAAACTCACCTCAGATTTACTGAGCACTGCAACTAACAACTCTTTAATCACCCTTAATCTCTAAAACACTCATTAGTCGAAAAGAAATAAAAACCCCCGCCATAGACAAATGACCAAAAATCAATTATTTATTCTGATTAATTCACTTAAACGTATATAAAACCCAAAGCACTCTGAATCAACTTTATTACATAAACAAAAAATGTACTCACCAACAAACATCGAACATTTCCTTAAACTATTCACCATACCCTTAACTCTAAACGGCTTAAACGCTTTCGAGTTCAATTCCTTAGGCGTACAAAACCGACGCAATTATTTCAAACCACTGTTAAGCATCATAGGTACTTAAGTGCGTTTTTTTTAACTAATTGCGTAATTAATTCGATTGGTTTTAAGCTTTATTCGCAACGATTTTCACCGCTCAAGTCGTAAGGAGTCGCTTAACTGGGACGGATGATATAAAAACGTACTTAGCGCTCGTTATTCTATTTTGTTTCACGTCAATTATCTCCTTTACGTCTGTGGTTATCTTTTTAATACGACACAAACATTACGTGAACGCAATTAGACTAATTAGGGATATTGATAATGAGTTGGTGCGATTTGATATAAACGTATCGTATAAGTACTGGTTTTTATTCGCTGGCGCGCATCTTTTATTCATACCTACAGGTGAGGTTTAAGTGTTTCGTATTTTGTTTTTTTTGGGATTTAAGAGAGTTTTTTTTAAGGGATTCCGATTATTTTTTTAACTGATCGGAGTTTGTCGAAGAAGTGCTTGGATGTGTTTACGATGTTGTATCCGGTTTATACGAGGTTTTTTACGTTGTTTTTGTGGATTTTTATGGTGGGTTTGGTGTTGGAGCGGTTTGTTTATTTGAATCGTTTTTTAGAGGGGTTTGTTGATGGGGGGGTTGGGGTGGGGGATGGGTGGGTGTTGGTGAGGGTGAGTGAGTTGCATGGGGCGCTGGTGAGGGTGGTGCGGGAGGTGAATGAAACGTTTTCGTTGATATTGTTGTTGAATGTGTTGTCGAATGTTGTGCAGTTGGCGTTCGCGATATTGTTTTTGTATCATGGACGGTTTATGGAGGCGAGTTCGTTTGAGTTGTTGGTGTTGTTCGTGTCGTATACGGCGCAGATGGCGTGGATTTATTCGTTGAGCTTTTGGACGAGGATACAGGTAAGTGGTACTCTAACACTGGACTTTCTTATACCTGGAACTGTTTTTTTTTTGCTTAAATACTAATTTATTTATTATGCTAATGAGTTACTATTTTAATATTGTTTACTTAATTTTTAATATATACACAAAAATGCATACAAATACATACATACATACATATAGATAAACCGAAACACAAACATAGATATACAAAACGTACACACTTTTTTTTACAAATATACATGCATAAATGTCTGCATCCATATGTACAAACATGCATGCATACATACATATATACATACATGCATACATACAAAAATACAGACATACATATATACATACAGACATACTGTCTCTATGTCTGTATGTATATACAGACATTTAGGACATACAAACGTACAGACATTTAGACATACAGTCATACAGACATACAGACATTTAGACATACAGTCATACAGACATACAGACAAACAGACATGCAAACACACATACAAACAAACAGACGTACATATTGACATACATACAAGCAGACATACATACAGACAAACAGCCATACAAACAGAACTATAAACATACAGACATACATAGGCATTCAGACATACGGACATACATACAGACATACATACAGACACTCAGACATACAGAGACATACAGAAATACAGACATACAGACAAACATATAGACATACAAACAGACATACAGACAAGCAGACATACATACAGACCTACAAACATAAAGACATACAAAGACATTCAGACAAACGGATATACAGACATACATACATACAGACATACATACATACATACATACATACATACATACATACATACATACATACATACATACAGACAAACAAACATACATACAGACATACAGACATACAAACATACAGACATACAGACATACAGACATACAGACATACAGACATACAGACATACAGACATACAAACATACAGACATACAGACAGACATACAGACAGACAAACATATAGACATACAAACAGACATACAGACATACAGACATACAGAAATACAGACATACAGACAGACAGACATACATACATACAGACTTACAGACACACAGACACACAGCATACAGACATACAGACATACAGACACGCAGACATACAGACACACAGCCATACAAACACACAGACACACAATCATACAGACATACAGACGTACAATCATGCAGACATACAGACATGCAGACATATAGACATACAGATATACAGAAATATAGACATGCAGACATGCAGACATACAGACATATAGACATGCAGACATGCAGACATACAGACATTCAGACACACAGACATACATACAGACGTACATACAGACAGACAGACAGACATACATACATATACACAGACATGCATATAGAAATACGGACGTACAGATATACTTACATACATACCGATAAACACATACATACATACATATATACAAAAGGTATATTTAGTTGCATACAGACACATACAAATACAGTTAGATGCATACATATACATATTTGCAGATATATACTTACAGATATATACATACAAATAGATACATACATATACTTATAAAAACATACAGATACATACAAATAAATACAAAAACACACAGTTACATACAGATGCATACAGATCCATACAAATACATATATACACACAAATTTACAGCTACATACTTACAGATATATACAAAAAGATACAGATACATACAAAAGCATACAGTTACATTCCAACACATACATCCCTAAATATACAGATACATACATACATACACATACATATAAAAAAAAAAATATATATATATATAAATAAATAAATGTTCTAGGCGAGTAATACTCTAATAACAATTTGCCAATTAAACATATCTTACCTGCGCCCAAATGAAGCATTACTGGTAATTATATGCACACACCTACTCCATAACTATTGATTATTAAATAAACATAACCCCCCACCCCCCACCCCTTTACCCCCAATTATTTCAGAAAAACACCTTCTTGTTGCAAGGCCTGCATACCAAAGTCGACTTCACCGTTTGCGGAATGTTTCCGCTAAATCTATCAATATTCCTAACGGTACGTACATACAACACATTTAAATCATCAACAACAATTACGCATACACGCACTTAACATTTACACACACCATACGCAATAATTAACAACATTTTCCATTTCACAGCAAATCGACGTCTGCAAAACACTCGTTCTACTATTAATGCAATATTACCAACAAGACAAACGCAACAACATCGAAACCCCCAAATATTAAATCAAATCAAATCAAAATATATTTTCTAATAAAAAAATTCCCAAACCACTCATATTTAATTTAAATATAATAAAATATACTCGAAAGAGAGACGTGTGGGGGAGAAAGAGAGAGAGAGAGAGAGTAATTTTATTAAATTTAAAATGCAAAGTGTGTTAATTTATGTATGGATTATTTAAATAAAAATCCTATGAATATAAATCGTGTTTTTTTTTAATTTTAAACACACATATGAGTCTCTAAACTAATTATTAGTTGCGCTTTTAAATATATATATATATATATATTTTTTATATATAATTGGTAGTTTTTGCGAATAAAATAGATGCGCGCGCATGTTTTTGTTCTGCAAACTTAAACCGACGCCCGGCGTCGGTCACTCGTTCGCGATCCTTGCGTTAAGCAACACGTGTTCAGTGCTTTACCAAAAAATAAAAAAAAAACACGCGACTTTTTATTCAAACCATCGACATTTATTACAATTCACACCAATTTATTACAATTTACTACGATTTAATACGATTTAATACATTTTATAACAATTTAAAGTGTTTATATATGTATATAAAGCGTAAAAACCTTATATACTAGTGGTTAAATAGTGTTAAACTTTTCGGTAATTTACATAAATAATTGATTTGTCTACGATTTTTTATGAGTTAATTACGATTTATTCCAATTTAATCCGATTTAGTACGCTTTAAATCAATTTAAAACGAAATTACTACGATTTATTACGCTTTAAAACAATTCATAACAATTTAAAGCACTTATATAAGTATATAAAGCCATAAAACATTATATACTAGTGGTTAAATAGTGTAAAACTTTTCGGTAATTTACGTAAATAATTAATTTGTCTACGTTTTTTATGAGTTAATTACGATTTATTACAATTTAAACCGATTTAGTACGCTTTAAATCAATTTAAAACGAAATTATTACGATTTCATACGCTTTAAAACAGTTCATAACAATTTAAAGTACTTATATATAAGTATATAAAGCGTAAAAACATTATATACTAGTGGTTAAATAGTGTAATACTTTTCGGTAATTTACGTAAATAATTGATTTGTCTACGATTTTTTATGAGTTAATTACGATTTATTACAATTTAAACCGATTTAGTACGCTTTAAATCAATTTAAAACGAAATTAATACGATTTATCACGCATTAAAACAATTCATAACAATTTAAAGTACTTATATATAAGTATATAAAGCCATAAAACATTATATACTAGTGGTTAAATAGTGTAATACTTTTCGGTAATTTACGTAAATAATTAATTTGTCTACGATTTTTTATGAGTTAATTACGATTTATCACAATTTAAACCGATTTAGTACGCTTTAAATCAATTTAATACGAAATTTTTAATAAATTATTACGCTTTAAAACAATTTAAAGTAACTTATATATGTATATAAAGCCATAAAACATTATATACTATATATATATATATATAGTGTAAAGCTTTTCGGTAATTTACGTAAATAATTAATTTTTCTACGATTTTTTATGAGTTAATTACGATTTAATCCGATTTATTACGCTTTAAAATCAATTTAATACGAAATTTTCATAAATTATTCCGTTTTAAAACAATTTATTTCAATTAATTACGCTTTTAATATGGTTTATTAATAATGGAAATAAATAAATAAGTGGTGAATAATGGTTAATTATGGGTGTTTATTAATAAAAAAGGTGTTAATTGTGTATTTTTAATGGTTTATTAATAAGAGTAATGATGAATAATACAGAAGTGAATGTGAGTGGGAATTATACGTATTGTGACGCGGAGCTTTACGCGTTTAAAGCATCTTACGCGAGTGTACACGGCTACGCGAGCTTAATCGTGTGCCAGTTCGGTTGCGTAGCAAACATACTCAACATAGCTGTGTTGAGTAGACGTGAAATGCGCAGTCCGACGAACGCAATACTCACGGGCTTAGCCGTCGCTGATCTCTTAGTAATGCTCGATTATATACCGTACGCGTGTCATTCGCATTTAACACCACCGACGCGAGCTTTCACCGATAGGTACAGCTACGCGTGGGCGGTATTCGTGCTTTTCCACAGTTTATTCACGCAAATCGGCCACACGATTTCGATTTGTTTAACGGTTATCTTAGCCGTGTGGCGATACGTTGCTGTGGCGTATCCGCAAAAAAATCGCGATTGGTGTAATATGCAACATACAATCATCGCGCTTTTCTTATCATACATTCTCTGTCCAATGATCTGCATTCCTTTATACTTATCGTTGAGTATACACGCGAAAGAGGAGTATTTAGATGCGAATGGTGTTAGAGTGTCGCAGAATTTAACGTTGTATTACGTGGATTTTAATGCGTGGGCGTTGGGGAACGATGAGCTTTTTAAGAACGTGAATTTTTGGATTTATGGTGTTGTTATAAAACTGTTGCCGTGCGGTGCATTGACGGGGTTGTCGATGAGGTTGATTTTTGCGTTGTTGGAGACGAAACGGAGGCGGGAGACGTTGATGAGTGCTTCGGTGCCGTTGAGGACGAAGTGTGATGGGGATGGGGTGGGGGTGGGGGTGGAGCGGGTGAAGGCGGTTCGGCGGCAGAAGAAGAGTGTGCGGCTGTTGGATAAGGAGCGGCAGACGGATCGCACGACGCGGATGCTGTTGGTGGTGTTGTTGTTGTTTTTGTTGACGGAGTTGCCGCAGGGGATTTTGGGACTGTTGAGCGCTATTTTGGGCGAGCCGTTTTTCGTTCAGTGCTACATGCCTTTAGGTGAGTTGATCGTTGCTCCTTGGAGGCTTTAACTCCTGCTGAACTCTTCTTGTTTTCTTATATATTCAATTCTGAAACAATTCTTGTTATACATGCATACATACATATACACAGGCATACATACATACATACATGCTTACACATATACAGATCCATGTAAAGGCATACAGATGCATACAGAAACATACAGATGCATACATATGCATACAGATACATAAAAACGCATACAAATACATACAAATGCATACATATAACTATATATTCACATATATACATACAAATGCATATAAAAATGCATACAGATATCTTCATATTCACACATATACATACAAATGCATACAGATGCATACAAAAATGCATACAGATACCTTCATATTCACACACATACATACAAATGCATACAAATGCATACAAAAATGCATACAGATACCTTCATATTCACACATATACATACAAATGCATACAGATGCATATAAAAATGCATACAGATATCTTCATATTCACACATATACATACAAATGCATACAAATGCATACAAAAATGCATACAAATACCTACATATTCACATATATACATACAAATGCATACAAATACATACAAAAATGCATACAGATACCTTCATATTCGCACATATACATACAAATGCATACAAAAATGCATACAGATACCTTCATATTCACACATATACATACAAATGCATACAGATGCATATAAAAATGCATACAGATATCTTCATATTCACACATATACATACAAATGCATACAAATACATACAAAAATGCATACAGATACCTTCATATTCACAAATATTCACACATATACATACAAATGCATATAAAAATGCATACAGATACTTTCATATTCACACATATACATACAAATGCATACAAATACATACAAAAATGCATACAGATACCTTCATATTCACACATATACATACAAATGCATACAGATGCATACAAATACCTACATATTCACACATATACATACAAATGCATACAGAAACATACAAATGCATACAAATACATACAAATGCTTATAGATATATACATACAGACACAGAGACAAATGCATACAAATATATACAAATGTATACAGATATATACATACAGATACATACATATATACATACATACATACATACAGACATACATACATACAGATTAATACAAAGGCATACAGATGCCTATATATATATATATATATATATATATATATATATATATATATATATATATATATATATATATATATATATACATACAGATACATACAGAAACATACAGATGCATACAGATGTACACAGATACATACAGTTACATACATACACATACAAATAAATATAAATGCAAACATATGCATACAGATGCATACAGATATATACATATACTTACAGAGCCATACAAATACATATAAATACATACAAATACACACAGATACAAACAGATACCAACAGAGACTTACAGATACATATAAATGCATACATATACATACAGATATAGACAAATATTTACAGAGTCACTCAGTTACATATAAATCCATATCTACACGTACATATGTATATATGTCTGCATATACGTATGTATATATATAAGTCTGTATGCATGTATGTCTGCATATACGTATGTATGTATATATGTATGTATGACTGTATGAATGTATGTGTGTATATAATAAAAAAACAAAGTTAATAAAACGAAAACGAAAACAGTAAATTAATAAACGTCTAATATATTATTTTTATTTCGTAAATTGTTGCCGCAAGAGAATAAATTTCAAAAAATGTTTACAATTATTTTTAGTTTAGCGCACATCAACAAGAAAAATCGTGGCAAACATTTATTTTCGTAACAAACGATGAACAACATAATTTACTAGCGCTCATAATTTCTCAATATATATATATATTTTTTTACGATAAACATAATTTATTTAATCGCGTAAAATCGTTGGTCAAACGCCAAATCAATGTTCACCAAAAACGCATTATTTAAACATAATAACAACCAGTCACGTATCGTTATTTATAAAACACCCACAACAACAACAAAAACCCCCAAAAGTCCAAAAACACCGCGTAATATATTCCTTATTATATAATTACGCACTAATTACCCATACATACGCTATAAAACAAAACCTAGTAATCACTAAAACAAAACAAAAAAACTATAATAGTTAACATGTCCATCAATTACCAATTTTATTCAATATTTCGTAAATCGGAGCTTATAAAATCTAAACGCGAATTAATCTACAAAAAATACGTAATCTGCTTACAAAAACGATTTTTATAAATTGTATGCCTTTTTATTAAAAATACAAAAAAAAAAACACCAGAAATAGAATAATTTGCAATAAACTGTTCATTTCGTTTTTCTTTCATTTATTTCTTTTACGGTTCAAGAATAATAATCTTTATTTGTTGTTCTTGTTTTTATTTATTTTCAACTTCTTTTCATTCGTTTACACTCTTTTATTTGTATTTCACGTAAAATCTTATATATTTCGGTAACGAAATCAGTAATAAAAGCGTATTTGTACTAATTCTTCGTTTTATTCCCACATTTATAAATATAAGTCTCTTAAATATACGCGCCTCCACCACAAAACAAAAACAAAACAAATAAAAGCTCACATTTCAATTTTAAATTCAAATTCGCAACTTTCTTAACAGTTTTTTAAAACACAAAAACATCAAACGCAAATTATCACACTTGTAACTTGTAACTTACAAAGCTTGGTAAAAAAAAAAAATTAGAAATTAACAAAAAACTTCATTCAGAATAAACTCAAACAAGCTTTTTTTTTACTGTTTTCCGACCAACGAGCTTAAAATAACCGGGTATCTTTTTTAAAAAAACACGAACCAGTAACAAAACTATTTTTTACGGACGTTTTTAGGGACTGGGGGGGGGGGGGCGGGTATTGATTTTCATGTTAAACAAATAAACATTGCGTAATTATTACGTAAATTATTACGTTTTTGTTTTAATACGTTTTTAAAACGATGTTTTGTGTTTTTTTGTTTTACGTTTACCCCTAAATGTATGCAACCCTCCTGGTTGGGTAATTAGTTGAATAAAAAAAAAAAAAAAAGGACGTTTTAGGGAAATTAAGTTATTTTCTTTTTAATTAATAATTTTTTATTGGGTTGAAAAATATCTATTTAATCTTTTGTGCGAATTGAATGGAAGTCGGGCTTTTGTCAAAAAGCTTTTCAATTCTGTGAGTTTCTTGGTAATATCCTCTTTTATCCGGATATCCATGGCTTTTAATCTGATTGGGAATTGTATGCGGTTTATTTTCATTCCAATCGGTTATATAATAAATGAATTTTTTTGTCTGTAAGTGTGTCTGTATATCTGTAAATCTGTAAGTCTGTAGGTGTGTCTGTATGTATAATTGTGTGATTTTTTTTGGAGGGGGGTGGGGGTGTGAGGTTATTTTTGATGTTTTGTGTGTGAAAGTTGTTGTTTGTGGGTTTTGGACATTTGGCGGTCGCCACTCACCCGTATTTTCTGTTGGTGTTTTTTTTGTGTGTTTTAGGTGATGTAATGGATATAATTGCGTTGATAAATTCGGCGATCAATTTCATACTGTATTGTAGTATGAGTCGCCAGTTCCGCGAGACGTTTACGATGGTTTTTCGGCCGCGGTGTTTTAACCGGTGGGCGCCGGTGACGCAGGGCCGGTCCGAGGGGAATGGACACTCGACGCAAGTCACCCAGGTCTAGCAGAAATGTATACGCAAAGCATGCGTGCTATTTTAGTATTTGTTAGTTGTACTTTTAGTGTAGTAGCGTACTAATATTAGATGCTCAACTTTATATATATATATATATATGTAGGATGTTATGGAGGGGATTGATTTGTTTATGAATAATTGTTGATTTTTTTTTTTTTTTATTGGTGCTGGTTTGGTTTTGAAGTTATGGAGCTTTATTTAGTGAGGTTGTTTTTTGTATAGGGTCTCTGAGCACTGAGTTGGTTTATAAACTTAAAATTGTTGCTATAGGAACGCGGTAATAATGTATAGATATTTGAGGAATTTCATTAGTTATTCGAATAGATAATTTAGTTATTATTAGGATCGGATATTGTGCATATATACACATGTATAGATTGACAGACATACAGGCTTATAGTCAAACATACATACATATATACATACATGCATAGGTGCAGATTTACATGAATATATGCATATATGTTTATATACAAACATACATGCACACATATTTGCTTAAATGCATGCATGCATATATACGTACATGTATGCATGTAGACATGCAGATATGCAGACTTATATGGATACATGCATACATACATACAAACGTACGTGCATACCTGCGTACATACATGCATATATACATACATACCTACATGCTTACATGCAGACATATGTACATACATACCTACATGCATACAAGCAGACATGTAGACTTGCGGCCATACATACATATATATATATATACATACATACAAACAATACATACATATATACATACATACATATATACATACAGATATGCATATATGTAGACATTTATACATACATACATATACATACAGATATACAGACATACAGACATACAGACATACAGATATACAGACATACAGACATACAGACATACAGACATACAGACATACAGACATACAGACATACAGACATACAGACATACAGACATACAGACATACAGACATGCAGACAAACAGACAAACAGACATACAGACATACATGCAGACAAACAGACATACACACATACATATGTACAGCCATACAGACATACAGACATACATACAGATATGCAGACAAACAGACAAACAGACCTACAGACATACGGACATACAGACATACAGATATACAGACATATAGACATACAGATATACAAACATACAGACATACAGACATACATACAGACATACAGACATACAGACATACAGCCATACAGACATACAGACATACAAACATACAGACATACAGACATACAGAAATACAGACATACAAACACACAGACATACATACAGACAGACAGACAGACATACAGACATACAGACATACAGACATACAGACATACAGACAGACAGACAGACAGCCAGACATACAGACATACAGACATACAGGCATACAGGCATACAGGCATACAGACATACAGACATACAGAAATACAGACATACAGACATACAGACATACAGACAGACAGACAGATAAACAGACAGACAGACAGACAGACAGACAGACAGACATACATACATACATACATACATGCAAAACAAACATACAAACATGTTTACTTGCATACATGCATACATGCATACATGCATACATGCATACATACATACAGATATATAGCATACAACATACATATATACCTATAAAAAACATACATATATGCACATACATACAGATATGCATGCATACATAAATACATGTACATTCAGACATATAGGCACACATACAGATATTTACCATACATACATACATGCATACACACATATATGCATACATATATACATACATACATAGATACACACATGCATACATACATATAGACCTACAAACATACATACATACGTACAGATACATACAAATGCATAAAAATTCATACAGACACATATTTACAGACTCATTCTTACAGATACATACATACAGACATTCATACATACATACAAATACATACAAATGCATACAGATGCATACACATATATACATACATACATACAGACATTCATACATACATACAGATACATACAAATGCATACAAATATATACATGCATGCATACATATATACATACATACAGACAGACAGACAGACAGACAGACATATACGTATACAGACAGACAGACATATACGTATACATACATACATATATGACAGACAAACATATACGTATACATACAGATATATAGCAATCATTCCTAAATGCATACAGGCAAACATATAACCATACATACATACATACAGATATACAGACAAACCAACATACAAACATACAGTCCCATAAAATAGCAACATCGCTATTTCTACTCATTTACAAATCATATACATATATTATTACCTCATACAAGAAATCGAAACCAGCATCCACGAATTAATTTAAAAAAAAAAAAAAAAAAAAACGCAAACCAAATATTAACCCATTACACAAAACTTTTCAATTAATAAAACACACTGAAAATCCAGTCCTGAAAGAGCAATTCTAGAAATTGCAAAAAAACGACAACAATATCGCAAAACCAATATTTAACCACTACATAAAATCTCATAGCAAATAATATCAAAAGTGCGCATACTTTATTTATTCTTTTCACAAAAAAAAAAAAAAACCCCCCCGAACTCTTATTTTTCTTCACCGCAACATAAACATACTTACAGTCTGTAAAATATTCTAATAACGTCCGTTTCTTAACGCAACATTCCACATTACGCATACCGCTGTTTCATATTTATTATTTACGCCAATCCCCGAAATTAATATCGCGATTTAATAACGACCGTCACGTTTTATTAAACGTCCGATCTGTTCTGATTAACTTTCTAAGTGAAAATCTAACGATTTTTGTTATTTTGGTACATTTCGCAATAAATCCAGTCGCTGTATATAAATGGGCGAACTGTAGCGAAATAATATGCGAAGGAGGTATTGTGTCGTAAATGTATTTCGCGTTGTTCACGACAAGGACGAGCACGTCAATAACACGCGCGTTCGCGGGATATATACAGGAGTGACGGTTCACTGTTTTATTTATGCGAATTCAGTTGGGTGGGAGGGGGTTTTTTTTTTTTATTTACTGTAAATTATTTATGAACGAGCTCAAAAGTTACGGAAAGTTACTTATTCGTTCCGTAAGTGTTGGCGCTTAAGGCGATTTTAATTAAAGGGGACTGGTGTAAAGGAATATTTAATTTTTATATGTTTTGTTAATGGTTTATTACGTTTGAGCGTATTTCACGGGCGATTTTAGCGTTTGGAGCTGGAACCAGTGTCCTTTAAGTTGTTTTTAGTTGATTTCCACTCATATTTATTTAGATATTTAATCGTTTTTTTTTTTTTTAATTAATACTTTTTTGAGTTTGAGTACGCAATTTCATTCTTATTTTATTTTTTATTATTCCACTAAAAGTCTTCTAAGCAATTTTTACACACACACACACACACATACACACACAAATACAAACATACATACATACATATATACATACAAAAACATACGAACAGATACATACAGATACATACAGATCCATACAGATGCTCAAAAATACATACACATGCATTCAGATGCATACAGTTGCATACATATGCATACAAATGCATACAGATGCATTCACATGCATGTAAATACTTACAGATACATGCACATGCACATACATTCAAATGCATACTGATACATATTTACAGGTACATACTTACAGTTACATACATACAAATATATACAGATACATACAAACACATACAGATACATACAGACACATACAAATACATACAGATACATACAAAAACATATTTACAGAATCACTCTTACAGATACATACATACAGATATACATACATACATACATACAGACATACAGACATACTTACAGACATACATACAGACATACATACATACAGACATACATACATACAGACATACAGAC
This sequence comes from Nebria salina, assembly GCA_944039245.1. NCBI lineage: Eukaryota > Metazoa > Arthropoda > Insecta > Coleoptera > Carabidae > Nebria > Nebria salina. The sequence goes on from OX063282.1 coordinate 849,095, forward strand.
ATACAGACATACAGACATACAGACATACATACAGACATACATACAGACATACATACATACAGACATACATACAGACATACAGACATACATACATACAGACATACATACAGACATACATACAGACATATATACAGACATACATACAAACATACATACAGACATACAGACATACAGACATACAGACATACAGACATACATACAAACATACATACAGACATACATACAGACATACATACAAACATACATACAGACATACATACAGACATACATACAGACATACATACATACAAACATACATACATACATACAGACAAACATACAGACATACATACAGACATACATACAAACATACATACATACAGACATACATACAGACAAACATACAGACATACATACATACAGACATACATACAGACATACATAAATAAACGCAGATACATACACATGCATACAAACACATATTTACAGATTTATTCTTACAGATACATACATACAGACATACATACATAAATACATACAGATATATACATACATACATACATATAGACCTACAAACATACATACATACGTACAGATACATACAAATGCATAAAAATTCATACAGACACATATTTACAGATTCATTCTTACAGATACATACATACAGACAGTCATACATACATACAGATACATACAAATGCATACAGATGCATACAAATATATATTTACAGATGCAAATACATACATACAGATATATACATACATAAATATATACTTACAGACATACATACATACAGATATATACATACATACATACAGACAGACATACAGAAATACATACAAAATACACACAAAAGCATACACATACATAAGTAATTCATAAATTTAAAGACGCGAAATATATTCCATTCCAATTTAAAGCGCTTTTAAAAAAATACACACACACACACAGATGAAATAACACAGTATTACGTTTCGCTAGTTAAGATAATTACCACCCAAAATTTTTTTAACAAACTTTCCCAGTCATTTATTGCGACAAATCCAACAAATAGTAATCAATAATCGTACAAATGATTAAGTACCATGCATAACCAGTCGCATTTCGCCTGAATACATTTCGTATTCAAATCGAAACTAGCGTAACACAAATGACCATTGTCTAACAACTCCTATTACAAAACTTACCGCTTAAAGCCCTAAGCCACTCACAACTCCTTCGCGTTTTTATTACACGACCATAAAACAACACCATTACGCCATAAACACACACTCATATTACGTCTCATTGTCATACAACTATAAATAGAATCATTTACAAAACAAACGCGTCTACGACATTTGCAAGCTTTCATATAAATAAAAAAAAAAAACACACCCACACATATTTTCAAAAATAAATTTCCTATCGTAATTCTTCAAATAATTGATTAAACAGCGATTAAAAGAGTTTGTTGTTTGCAGAAACGGAAATTACAGACAGACGTGAGCCGCATTGGCGTATGACGTTTCTGTAAAATAAATCAACATTCAACCCAGCGCCTATTAGGCCCTTTAGGGGCTTTAACATTACGTAAAAACACACAAACACACTTGATAAACATATCAAAGCATGTTTGGATAAACAACAACAGGCTACAAGTCGTTTATTAAACGAGTAAGCTATCTTCTTCCCCGCCATTTTTTATATTAAAATCTAACGTTATTTTCGTCGTCGTTTGCTTATTGTGGTAAATTAAGATGTTTCATATACTCAAAAGTGTAAATATGTAAATGTATGTATTTTTAATAAATATTTATAGTTTACGGAGGCATTTGTTTTGGATGCGTTGGAATTGATTTTTACAAATGTCCACCTGAGCCCGCGGCGTTTGTACGAATTTATTTCGCAATTTCAAACCAATTTTTGTAAATATTACCGACAATTTTTTTTATGTACTTTTCACCATAATTTAACAATTATTATTAATTGTAATTATATATTAATAATTAAAGAAACCTAAAATTACGCATTTTTTATAATTATTTTCCTATGAAATAAATCGTTTTTATCCACAGTGCCGCTTCTTATACATAGTTCAACGAAAAGGTAATTGAAACACTTATTTTTCTTATAGATTTAAGAACCCATAAATATTTTACACACACTTTTTAATTATTTAAAGTACATTTTAATAAATTAAAGTACAATAGGATTTTTTTAAACAATAACTTACGTAATATTGAGATAAAATACTTTATTTGTGAAACGAATAAGTAACGAAATTAAATAATTAACCTTCACACAGATAACTGTAAAACAACTTACAGATTAGATATAAATAATCGACAATTACGACAAAATAAAAATATTCCGTAGCATTTAATAATTTTAAGCATCAAACTTAAATAAACTCACAAACAGAAATTAATAATTACGTAAACAATTAATAACTTTCAACCAATTAATAATCCTTTTGGTAGGAATTAAATTAAAAAAATGTACGTTTCTCGTAACAATTTAATTCATAGATAATAATCGATTCTTATCTTATTTTTATGAGCAATTACGTATTATTTAGTCCAAATAATTGATTAATACCGGCGATTAAAATCGATTGCGATAAAATAACAGCCTTTGTAAACATCCAATGCCCCTATTGCCGATATCACGTACATATTACGCAATTATAATATAAAATTGCGACAAGTTACTAAAACCACCTGCAAATCAATTCTAATTCAATTTATTTATACGAAATACACATAAATAAAATTTAAAACCCCTTTAAGAGCACATAGGTGCTATGTACGCTGCGTAATAATCATAAATGAGTCAATAAATAATATTTATTTCAATATTTAAATATATAAATATATAATAGTGGTTTTATGAGTAATCACGCTTTAAATACGTGTAAAATGAGTTGGAGCGTATTGGTGCTATGTCCACATGTGTTTTTATTAGATTTTTGCGAAAAGCAGAAATTGGTTTTAGTCGCGTTTTTAATTGTTTTGGTTCTAACTATAAATTGCGTAAAGATATAAAATTGTGCTTTACAGGAATTGTTGATTATATATTTGTGATTCGGAAAATATTTGTTTTGTTTATTTTTCTATAAAACTGTAAGACCTATAACGCTTCGACGTTTTTAAATTTGTCTTAATTATTTCGCTGTTTTTTAAAAGCCTCTAACTATATATAGAATAAAGATATAAAGTTGTGCTTTACAGGGCTTGTTGAGTATATATTTGTGAATAGGAAAATATGTGTTTTGTTTATTTTTCTATAAAACTGTAAGACCTATAACGCTTCGACGTTTTTAAATTTGTCTTAATTATTTCGCTGTTTTTTAAAAGCCTCTAACTATATATAGAATAAAGATATAAAGTTGCGCTTTTCAGGGATTGTTAATTATATATTTGTGACTAAGAAAATATTTTTTGAAATAAGTTTTCTATAAAACTGTAAGACCTGTAACGCTTAAACGTACTTTGCGCGATAAATACGAGAGTTTAGGTGCTACAAATTAGGGTATATATAGGATTTGGGGGGGCTACAAATTGGGGTATATATAGATTAAGGGTGGTAGTAAATAGTGGGGTGTTTATAGGGTGGGGTGGTTGTGATAGGGGTGGGTGATTACGAAAGTAGTAAAGAGTTTTAAGGAAAAAATTGAATTGGACTTAAAACATTAATATTTATTGTTATAAATAATTAAAATATACAAATAAACTAATAATTTTCGATATTTATTAATACAACATGTATAAAATGGTCGCAATTGGTACTAAAAGTAACGACGATACTTGGTTGCTAAACGCAGAGTTATTATCGTTACATTTATCGCTAGTGCAAGTATAGCACGTTATATCCTTCGCTTTACTCCCTTTAATCGCGCCACAGGTTATCGTATTGAAACAACCTCTTTTACAAAAAGTGCCGTTATTTACTAAAAACACAAAAAAAAAATAGTAATTAATACCCTTATAGAATATTCTTAAGTTTCCAAAACACTCCAATCGTTTTTGGAATACGTACTAGTGTATTTATAAAATCCACATTCCCCCTCGTACAGATCTGAATCGTAGCATTTTCCTACATAAGCAGTTCCAGTTTCATTAAACTTATCACATTTTTTTGAAGAATAATCCTCATAACATTCCAAGCTAATTCCTAAAAAATAATAAACATTTTTCTAATAAAAACCCATTTAAGCTCGTCGAAATAATTAAATAATCATAAAACTATAAGTCCTTGATTTATTTGAGGCACTCTTAAGTACATTTCGTACTTAAATAAGTGCCACGTCATTAAAAAAAAACCATATATATTAATTATAAATTACATAATTATTTCGTACTTACCACTTTGCGCGATGCAAATTACTACAAACAGGATAACGAATTTCATTTTATTTGAAATGTAACAGCGTTTTTTCGGCACAAAATCAATTTTTTTGAGTGAATTAAAATCCTAAATTAAAGACAATATATATATATATTTTTTTTAGCACCTTGATAAGTTATCTAAACGCGAGATTAATATCTTTCATGAATTGTTCCAAAATTATTAATTGGGGTCGTTTTTTAATATTTATTTTTTATATATTATATAAAAAATACTTTCATTAATTTTTCGAACACATAACTTAACTATTATTTCGTAATATAAACCATAAAAACCAATTTTTAATAAAATCAAAAACGCGCATCGTTATTTTATAAATCCCACATTTTTAAACCACCATAATTAAAAATTGCGCTCACTTACACAATTACGCGTTTCAGGGAATATTAAGCTACTATTTGCTAATATAGGAATAAATTTTCGGACAAATCTGTAATAAACTGTAGGATCTGTAACCCTAAACGTTTAAAATCAAACATGCACAAAGCATCAATTAAACACATTTAAATAAAATACTCATTACGCCTAAAATTTATTTATATTACAATTAAAATATCCTGAATTCATATCAATTAATAAAAATTCTATAAAATGTCTAGCTACAGAGTTATAGACTCATATATTTAAATAGAAAAAGCTTAAATTGCTCTAACGATGTTTTTAAATTTTTCGTAATAATTTCGCATAATTTAAAAGCCTCTAACTATAATTTGAGTGAAGATATAGAGTTGTGCTTTTCAGGAATTGTTAAACATATATTTGTGAATAGGAAAATAATTTTTTATTAAATCTGAAACAAAACTGTAAGAGCTGTAAGCCTAAACGTACTTTGATAACAAAACTCTCAAAGCATCAAAAGTATAGTTTTACAAAAACTTAATTTATTACTGATTACCTTTAAAATATTTATATATTACAATTCAAATATGTTAATTACATATTGATAAACTAAAAACCTATAAAATATACAGTTACAGAATTATAGACTAATATATTTAGAAGGGAAGAACAAAAATTGCTCTGGGCGACATTTTTAAATTTTTCTTAATTATTTGGCTGCATTTAAAAGCCTCTAACTATAAACTGAGTAAAGATATAAAGTTGTGCTTTTCAGGGATTGTTAAACATATATTTGTGAATAGGAAAATATTTTTGAAATTAATTTTTCTATAAAACTGTAAGCCCTGTAACGCTTAAACGCGCTTTGCGCGATAAATACGAGAGTTTAGTTGCTACAAATTAGGGTATATTTAGGATTGGGAGGCTACAAATTGGGGTATATATAGATTAAGGGTGGTAGTAAATAGTGGGGTGTTTATAGGGTGGGGTGGTTGTGATAGGGGTGGGTGATTACGAAAGTAGTAAAGAGTTTTAAGGAAAAAATTGAATTGGACTTAAAACATTAATATTTATTGTTATAAATAATTAAAATATACAAATAAACTAATAATTTTCGATATTTATTAATACAACATGTATAAAATGGTCGCAATTGGTACTAAAAGTAACGACGATACTTGGTTGCTAAACGCAGAGTTATTATCGTTACATTTATCGCTAGTGCAAGTATAGCACGTTATATCCTTCGCTTTACTGCCTTTAATCTGGGCGCAGTTTTGCGTAGTCATACAACCTCTCTCACAAATAGTATCGTTATTTACTAAAAACACAAAAATATATTAATTAATACCCTTAGAGAATATTCTTAAGCTACCAAAACACTCCAATCGTTTTTGGAATACGTACTTTTGTATTTATAAAATCCACATTCCCCCTCGAAGAGATCTGAATCGTAGCATTTTGCTAAATGAGCATTTCCAGTTTCATTAAACTTATCACATTTATTTATAGCACGTTCTTCATAACATTCCAAGCTAATGCCTAAAAACAAAAAAAAATGTACATTTTTCTAATAAAAACCCATTAAAGCTCATCTAAATAATAAATTAGTAATCAAATTATGAGTCTTTGAATTATTTGAGGCACCCTAAGGTACATTTCGTACTTAAATAAGTGCCACGTCATTTTAAATAAAAACTATATATATATATATATATATTAATTATATAATTATTTCGTACTTACAATTTTGCGCGACGCAGAGTACCACTAATATAATAACGAATTTCATTTTATTTGGGAATGTAACAGCGTCTTTTCGGCACAAAAAAAATTAGATAAATCAATTAGAATCCTAAATACAGCAAATATATATAGGTTTTGGCACTTGAGTCAACGCTATTGATAAGTTATCAGAACGCGAGATTATTATCTTTAATTAGTTCTTCGAAACATATAATTTTTTCGTAATGCAAACCATAAAAACATATTTTAAAAACGCGCATTTTTCCCAAAATTTTAAAACGTTATTACTAAAAATTGAGCATACTTACAAAACTACCCGTTTCAGAAAATATTAAACAACTATTTGCTTATATAGAAATAAATTTTCGAACAAATCTGCAATAAACTGTAGGACCTGTAACCCATAACGTATAATATCAAACATACACAAAGCATGGTATAGTTTTTTATATAAATAAATAATATTCTGATTGAGCGTAAACTTTATTTATATTACAATTTAAATATCCTAAATTCATATCAATAAACAAAAATTCTATCAAATATTCAACTATAGAGTTATAGGAAAAAGCATAAATTACCCTATCAATGTTTTTAAATTTTCCTTAATTATTTCGCTTTATTTAAAAGCCTCTAACTATAAATTGAGTTAAGATAGAAAGTTGTGCTTTTCAGTAATTGTTAAACATATATTTGTAAATAGGAAAATATATTTTTAATTGAATCTGAAACAAAACTGTAGGACCTGTAACCCTAAACGTACTTTGATAACAAAACTCTCAAAGCATCAAATGCATAGTTTTACAAAAACATTTTTTATTCCTGATTACGCTTAAAATATTTATATATTACAATTCAAATATGTTAATTACATATTGATAAACTAAAAATCTATAAAATATACAGTTACAGATTTATAGACTAATATATTCAGAGGGGAAGAACAAAAATTGCTCTGGTCGACGTTTTTAAATTTTTCTTAATTATTTGGCTTCATTTAAAAGCCTCTAGCTATAAATTGAATAAAGATATAAAGTTGTGCTTTTCAGGGATTGTTAATTATATATTTGTGATTCGGAAAATATTTGTTTTGTTTATTTTTCTATAAAACTGTAAGATCTATAACGCTTCGACGTTTTTAAATTTGTCTTAATTGTATCCCTGTTTTTTAAAAGCCTCTAACTATAAATTGAATAAAGATATAAAGTTGTGCTTTACAGGGATTGTTGATTATATATTTGTGATTCGGAAAATATTTGTTTTGTTTATCTTTCTATAAAACTGTAAGACCTATAACGCTTCGACGTTTTTAAATGTTTCTTAATTATTTCGCTGTTTTTTAAAAGCCTCTAACTATAAATTGAATACAGATATAAAGTTATGCTTTTCAGAGATTGTTAATTACATATTTGTGAATAGGAAAACATTTGTTTTGTTTATTTTTCTATAAAACTGTAAGACCTATAACGCTTCGACGTTTTTAAATTTGTCTTAATTATTTCGCTGTTTTTTAAAAGCCTCTAACTATAAATTGAATAAAGATACAAAGTTGTGCTTTTCAGGGATTATTAATTATATATTTGTGAATCGGAAAATAATTTTTTAATTAACTTTTCTATGAAACTGTAAGCCCTGTAACGCTTAAACGCACTTTGCGCGATTAAGACGAGAGTTTAGGTGCTACAAATTAGGGTATATTTAGGATTGGGGGGCTACAAATTGGAGTATATATAGATTAAGGGTGGTAGTAAATAGTGGGGTGTTTATAGGTTGGGGTGGTTGTGATAGGGGTGGGTGATTATGAAAGTAGTAAAGAGTTTGAAGGAGAAAATTGAATAAAACTTAAAACATTAATATTTATTGTTATAAATAACTGAAATATACAAATAAACTAATAATTTTCGATATTTATTAATAAAGCATATATAAAATGGTCGCAATTGGTACTAAAAGTAACGAGGACACTTGGTTGCTAAACGCAGCGTTATTATCGTTACATTTTGCGGTTGTGCAAGTGTAACAAGTTATATTCGTCGCTTTACTAGCTTTAATCGAGTTACAATTCTCTGTAGTAAAACATCCTCTCTCACAAGTCGTCCTTTTCTTTACTAAAAACACAAAAAAAAAATAATTAATACCCTTATGGAATATTCTTAAGCTACCAAAACACTCCAATCGTTTTTGGAATACTTACTGGTATATTGCAAATATCCACATTCCATGTCGTACATATCTGTATTTGTACAATTTACTACACGTACGCTTTCAGTTGCATTAAAATTATCACATTTCTCTGAAGAATAATCCTCATAACATTCCATGCTAATTCCTAAAAAAAACACGTACATTTTTCTAATAAAAACCCATTAAAACTCGTCGAAATAATTAAATAATAATAAAACTATGAGTCCTTGAATTATTTGAGGCACTCTTAAGTACATTTCGTGCTTAAATAAGTGCCACGTCATTAAAAAACCATATATATTAATTATAAAATTACGTAATTATTTCGTACTTACCGTTTTGCGCGACGCAAAGGACCACTAAAAGGATAACGAATTTCATTTTGTTTTTGGGGATGTAACAGCGTTTTTTCGGCACAAAATCAATCGAATAAGTGAATTATAATCCAAAATACTGACAATATATATCGTTTTTAGCACTTATAAATCGATGAGTCAACGCTATTGATAAGTTATCAGCGCCAGATAATTATCTTTCACGATTTGATCGTGGATTATTAATTACAGTCGTATTTCAACATTTTTTTTTTTTTTATTATATTTTCACACATAAACCACAATTATTTCTAAATAAAAAAGTATTAATTCATCGAATACATTAATATTTGTTCGTAATTTAAACCATAAATCAATTAAATCAAAAACGCGCACTTAAATCTATTATTTCTTACAACTTTAAAACCCCATTACTTAAAACTGATCATAGTTATAAAATTACCCGTTTCAGCGAATAATTAATAACCATTTAGGAATACAAAAATAAATTTTTAAACAAATCTATAATAAACTGTAAGCCCTGTAACCCAAAACGTATGATATCAAATATGCGCAAAGCATCAAAGATATAGTTTTACAAAAACATTTTTTATTTCTGTTTAAGCTCCACATATATATATTTCACAATTCAAAGATATTAATTACATAATAATTAACGAAAATCCTATAAAATAATCAGCTACAGATTTATAGACTGATATATTTTAACGGAAAAAGCGTAAATTGCACTTACGATGTTTTTAAATTTTTCTCAATTATTTAGCTTTATTAAAACTAACATAACTTTAAATTGAGTAAAGATAGAAAGTTGTGCTTTTCAAGGATTATTAATTATATATTTGTAAATAGGAAAATATTTTTTTCTTTAAATCTGCAACAAAACTGTAAGATCTATAAGCCTAAACGTATTTCGATAACAAAAACTCTCAAAGCGTTAAAAGTATAGTTTTACAAAATCATATTTTATTTCTAATTAAGCTCTACATATTTATATATTACAATTACATATAAATAAACAAAAAAGCTATAAAATATATAGTTATAGATTTATAGATTGTTATAGATGGAGGGAAATAGCATATATTGTCGTAGAAGGTTTTTAAGATTTGCTTAAATGTTTACCTAACTTTAAAGCCCTAATACTTAAAATTGGGTAAAGATATAAAGTTGTGCTTTTTGGAAATTATTAATTATATATTTGTGATTAAGAAAATTAAATTTTTCTTTAAATCTGTAAAGAATTACAGGTTCTGTAAGCCTAAACGTTGAAGCAGGTACATCAAGTGATGTATTGAGCTTATATTATATTTCGTGGTAAAAGCTCGCGTAGCTTATTTTAGCAATTGTGTTAGCAAATCAAACCATTCTACCAAGAATCATTAGATTAGTCACTAGATCGAATTCTACTTAAATGCGGAGTTAATTATATTACAGTGATATTAGCTTATATCTAAAATGACGTCATGCGATAACAAAATTCCGATAACGTACGATTCTTATTAGATTTTATCACATTTACGTAAAAATATAAATTTCACTTAGGAGCTTTTAGGGAGCTTTTAGGGAGCTTTTAGGGAGCTTTTGCCGAATAGTGTGTGTGTGTGTTTATATATAATAGTCAATAAGTCAGTAATTAAATGATGGAATAATTTTCAAATAATTTTTTTATTAATATAAAGCTACAAAAGGAGCTTTTTACACTCCTTAATTTTTTTTTTTTTATATATATATATACGATATATTTTTTTATATATTGTACGCATAGAGCTTAGTTTTGTATTAAAAATGCCATTATCGCCGAAGGGAATATTCTTTCGCGTAAAAGTAGATTGAAAAGCTCCATCTATCACTAAACTTCACTTTGGTAGACAGCTTAATTCGTTTAGCTTCGTCGCCTTAAATATTGGCGATGTTTTCACCTGGTCTCGTAAAAAAAATCAATTTTATTTCACGATTATGAATAGTTTAGGGCTTTAATTTAAATAAGGGAGCTTTTACGGAAAGCTTATTTTTATTTCTTGACTATTATTAATCGTTTACGGGTTTTATTTTAGTAGGAATGCTTAAATAAATGATTCGGAATTACGTAAATTTTAACGAGCTTTATATTTATGTGGCAATGGCGCTTATAGATAAAAACTGTAGTGTATTATTTGGTTTTTATTTAAATTAATTACTTTTTTTTGAAATTGTGACATCTGGAGCGGTTTGATATTAATCTGGCGCATCTGGAGGACTTTTGCGTAAATCTGTCCCGATGTTTAATCCGGGCTGTTAATTATTTGTACCTGTTACAGATTATTTATAACGCGCGTTTAATTAATATGTTTTTTTAACTGTAATTATTTATTAGTGCGCTACAGTTTTATATAATATTTAATTTCGTAAATATATATATATATATAAGAAGCTTAAAGCTTTACTTTACAGACTTATAGATATTTATGTGTTTATGGTGACTAAATATATCTATTTAATTATTATTTTTGATACATTTGGGTTTAAATGAACTTAAATATGAATCTATAAGCTCTATAAGCGTCTAAGAACGTATTATTGGTATTTGGTATATAGAACGTAATTGTTTGTGTGTGACGGGCAAGTATTGAACTGGTCAGTGAAGCTTGACCGGTGCTAATACATATACAGTTTCGCTGTAACAATACGTCGGGAACTATATCCTGTAACTTATGATGCTATAACTTATTTGAGCTATATTTGTTAACGGTTTGAACATATCTATTAGTTTCGGAAGGATTAATAAACTTCCGATCCCGGTGTTTGTGTCTGTATGTGTCTGTATGAGTCTGTATGGGTCTGTATGTGTCTGTTTGTGTCTGTATGTGTCTGTTATGTGTCTGTATGTGTCTGTATGTGTCTGTATGTCTTTGTATGTCTTTGTTTTTGTCTGTTATGTGTCTGTATGAGTCTGTATGAGTCTGTATGTGTCTGTTTGTGTTTAAATGTGTCTCTTATGTGTCTGTATGTATCTGTATGTGTCTGTATGTGTCTGTATGAGTCTGTATGAGTCTGTATGTGTCTGTTTGTGTTTAAATGTGTCTCTTATGTGTCTGTATGTATCTGTATGAGTCTGTATGTGTCTGTATGTGTCTGTATGTGTCTGTTATGTGTCTGTATGTGTCTGTATGTCTCTGTATGGCTATGTATGGCTTTGTATGTGTCTGTTATGTGTCTGTATGTGTCTGTATGTCTCTGTATGGTTCTGTATGGCTTTGTATTTGGCTGTTATGTGTCTGTATGTGTCTGTATGTATCTGTATGCGTCTGTATGAGTCTGTATGTGTCTGTATGTGTCTGTATGTGTCTGTTTGTGTTTGTATGTGTCTCTTATGTGTCTGTATGTGTCTGTATGAGTCTGTATGTGTCTGTTTGTGTCTGTATGTGTCTGGTATGTGTCTGTATGTGTCTGTATGTCTCTGTATGGCTCTGTATGGCTTTGTATTTGTCTGTTATGTGTCTGTATGTATCTGTATGAGTCTGTATGTGTCTGTATGTGTCTGTATGAGTCTGTATGTGTCTGTTTGTGTTTGTATGTGTCTATTTATGTCTGTTTGTGTCTGTTATATGTCTGTATGTGTCTGTATGTCTCTGTATGGCTCTGTATGTTTTTGTATTTGTCTGTTATGTGTCTGTATGTGTCTATATGAGTCTGTATGTGTCTTTTTGTGCTTGTATGTGTTTGTTATGTGTCTGTATGTGTCTGTATGAGTCTGTATGTGTCTGTTTGTGTTTAAATGTTTCTCTTATGCGTCTGTATGTATCTGTATGAGTCTGTATGTGTCTGTTTGTGTTTGTATGTGTCTATTTATGTCTGTTTGTGTCTGTTATATGTCTGTATGTGTCTGTATGTCTCTGTATGGCTCTGTATGGCTTTGTATTTGTCTGTTATGTGTCTGTATGTATCTGTATGAGTCTGTATGTGTCTGTATGTGTCTGTATGAGTCTGTATGTGTCTGTTTGTGTTTGTATGTGTCTATTTATGTCTGTTTGTGTCTGTTATATGTCTGTATGTGTCTGTATGTCTCTGTATGGCTCTGTATGGCTTTGTATTTGTCTGTTATGTGTCTGTATGTGTCTATATGAGTCTGTATGTGTCTTTTTGTGCTTGTATGTGTTTGTTATGTGTCTGTATGTGTCTGTATGAGTCTGTATGTGTCTGTTTGTGTTTAAATGTTTCTCTTATGCGTCTGTATGTATCTGTATGAGTCTGTATGTGTCTGTTTGTGTTTGTATGTGTCTATTTATGTCTGTTTGTGTCTGTTATATGTCTGTATGTGTCTGTATGTCTCTGTATGGCTCTGTATGGCTTTGTATTTGTCTGTTATGTGTCTGTATGTATCTGTATGAGTCTGTATGTGTCTGTATGTGTCTGTATGAGTCTGTATGTGTCTGTTTGTGTTTGTATGTGTCTATTTATGTCTGTTTGTGTCTGTTATATGTCTGTATGTGTCTGTATGTCTCTGTATGGCTCTGTATGTTTTTGTATTTGTCTGTTATGTGTCTGTATGTGTCTATATGAGTCTGTATGTGTCTTTTTGTGCTTGTATGTGTTTGTTATGTGTCTGTATGTGTCTGTATGAGTCTGTATGTGTCTGTTTGTGTTTAAATGTTTCTCTTATGCGTCTGTATGTATCTGTATGAGTCTGTATGTGTCTGTTTGTGTTTGTATGTGTCTATTTATGTCTGTTTGTGTCTGTTATATGTCTGTATGTGTCTGTATGTCTCTGTATGGCTCTGTATGGCTTTGTATTTGTCTGTTATGTGTCTGTATGTATCTGTATGAGTCTGTATGTGTCTGTATGTGTCTGTATGAGTCTGTATGTGTCTGTTTGTGTTTGTATGTGTCTATTTATGTCTGTTTGTGTCTGTTATATGTCTGTATGTGTCTGTATGTCTCTGTATGGCTCTGTATGTTTTTGTATTTGTCTGTTATGTGTCTGTATGTGTCTATATGAGTCTGTATGTGTCTTTTTGTGCTTGTATGTGTTTGTTATGTGTCTGTATGTGTCTGTATGAGTCTGTATGTGTCTGTTTGTGTTTAAATGTTTCTCTTATGCGTCTGTATGTGTCTGTATGAGTCTGTTTGTGTCTGTTTGTGTCTGTATGTGTCTGGTATGTGTCTGTATGTGTCTGTATGAATCTGTATGGCTCTGTATGTCTTTGTATTTGTCTGTTATGTGTCTGTATGTATCTGTATGAGTCTGTATGTGTCTGTTTGTGTTTGTATGTGTCTGTTTATGTCTGTATGTGTCTGTTATATGTCTATATGTGTCTGTATGTCTCTGTATGGCTCTGTATGTTTTTGTATTTGTCTGTTATGTGTCTGTATGTGTCTATATGAGTCTGTATGTGTCTTTTGTGCTTGTATGTGTTTGTTATGTGTCTGTATGTGTCTGTATGAGTCTGTGTGTGTCTGTTTGTGTCTGTATGTGTTTGTTATGTATCTGTATGTTTCTGTATGAATCTATATGGCTCTGTATGGCTTTGTATTTGTCTGTTATGTGTCTGTATGTGTCTGTATGAGTTTGTATGTGTCTGTATGTGTTTTAATGTGTCTGTTATGTGTCTGTATGTGTCTGTATGTGTTTGTATTTGTCTGTATGTGTTTTTATGTATCTGTTTGTGTCTGTTATGTATCTATATGTGTCTGTATGTATCTGTATGTGTCTGAGCGAGTCTGTATGTGTCTGTATGTCTCTGTATCTGTCGGTATATGTCTGTATGTTTTTTTATGTGTCTGTTATGTATCTGTATGTGTCTGTATTTGTTTATATGTGTTTTTATGTATTTGTATGTGTCTGAGTGAGTCTGTATGTGTTTGTATATGTCTGAATGAGTCTGTATACGTCTGTATGGGTATGTATATGTCTATGTAGGTGTCTGTATGTGTCTGTATACAGTTCCTACAATTCTCAGCCGATCTGGCTAAATTATTTATTTTCTCATTAACAAATAACTACGAATTATTCCCTGAAACAGAAAATTTCTTACAGTTCCCAAGTTTTTAGTAACAGCGTTTTAAAGTTCAATAAATAATTTATCAAGTCGCACAAAACTTTTCATGTACACTCCATAAGTATAAAGTTGACAATTTTAAAACACGATTACTTTTATTGTAATAAATAAATAAATGATAAACACGTTCAAAACAGTTATTTTATTGTAGAAAATATAATAAATACATTTTTATCGCTTATAGTTTTTAAAAAAAAATAAATATTACACACATACAGATTTGTGCGGAGCACAAATCCAAGTTTTATCAGTTCCTGGAACTCTTATAGCTCCAACAGGACAAAATTGCTCATTACACTTTCAAATCAGAGATATTATTGTTTTTATTTTCGTTTTTACTCTCTTGCACCGACAGTCCATAATCCTTGTGCCCTTTTAACCAATATTGGATCTCCTCCAATGATCTACCTTTTGTCTCTGGTACGCATACAACCACGAATATTAAGCTACATAAGCAACAAAACGCGAAACAAAAAAACGGGACATAACTCCCAAAAGCATCCGCCACCACTTGGTAAATCTTCGCCACCGCAAACGCTGCAAGCGCCAAATACAAATCCATAATACATAAAGCTTTCGCTTTGATATTCGTCGGGAAAAGCTCCCCTGGCATCATATACGGTATCACACCCAAACCAAAGCTATAAACCACCACGAAACACATCATCGTCACCATTGGTATCCAATTATACGGTTCTAAATCGAACTCAACGTTATCTTGTACGTAAAAGTACAATCCTTGTATCAATAACGTTATAGTTGTTCCGATACACGATAAAATCAATAAGGGCTTTCGCCCTAAACGATCCACCACTAAAGACGAAAAAACACTCGATATTAACTGTACTAAACCGAATAAAATCGACGAAACCGCCGACGATAAACGTCCGCCAGATTTCTCAAATATAATCTGCACATAAAATAAAAACGCAGTAATGCCGCTTAACTGTTGCGCAGCTTTTAAACCAATTAGTATTAATAACGCTTTTCGATTCGATTTAATCATAATAATCTCGCGAACACTTCCCGATTTCGTCATTTGCTCTTTAACGATCGCAGACAAGTCATTTATTTCGTGCGTGACGTCATCACGCCCTCTAAGCTTCTGTAGGGACGTTTGCGCTTGTTTGTCCTTCCCGCGCATTAATAAGTAATAGGGCGATTCGGGGAAGGACCAGAACGTTATTATGAGTATGAAGGGCGCTATGGCGGATATTAGCGCACCGGATGTTATACTGACGTATGGGCCAATGGAGTAAATGAGTAAAATGCCTAAATCAGCCATGGTGCATATGGTAGTGCCTAAAAGGCCTCTAATGCTGTCTTCTGCGATCTCTCCGATATACATGGGGATGATGGTGTAAGCGATTCCATCGCCTATGCCTGCGATAAACCGTGCGCAATAAAGCATCTCCAGCGAGGTTGCGAAACTGATCATAATCCAGGCTATAAAGTAGGGGATTCCCCCTAAAGTAATCGTGGTACGCCGCCCTAAATAATCAGCGCCTAAGGCGCTGAGGGGGGCGCCGATTAAATCGCCTAATAAGCTTAACGAAGCAATCCAAGCCCCTTGGTTGCTGGTAATTGGGGCTTGTAGGGGGGTATCTGCAGACATTAGTTTGGGGAGGGCGGGGGACGACCACCCATAATGCATACCAGATGCCATCATGCATAACGTAGCTGTAAATAAATACGTACATCAATTAACTGTTACAGTTATAATAAATAATGAACGAGTCGTGTGTTTGATTGTTTGTGTAAATATATTTGACGTAATTTCATAACAAATCGCATTGATTTTTGTGGAACGTATCGATGGGTTTTAAGCGCCTTGATATTATCAGAGTTAATCAGAGTTTAATCGCCGGGTTAAGGCCAATTGTCGATTATAATTGAGCGATTTTTTTTATAATTTTCGTTAACAGATAAATCGAAGAAAAATACTTTATTTGGATTTTTTGTTGTTGTTTATATTAGCTTAGATTATTTAAAAATGTGAATACTTTAATAGTTTTAAGTAAATAAATAATTCTATAGGAAATTAACTCGAGTTTTATTTGGTTTATTTTATTTTAGATTATTTAAAAACGTGGACTCAAATTTGTTCAAATATTTATTTATCGCGTCGCGTAATATTCCTAAATTTACTATTTTAATAAATAGAGGAGTGCGGGTTGCCTATGCATAGGTGTTATATTAATTACGTAAATCTACATATGTTATTTTAATTGTAATAATTATTTTTGAGGGTAAATAAATATATGTGTGTTAAAAACTGCGGACGTAAATTTATTTAATCGAATAACTAGTCTAAATTTTATAATTTAAACAAATACAGTAGTGCGGGTTGCCTATGCGTAGGTGTTATTAGAAGTGTAATAATTATTTTTGAAGACAAATAAATATATTTGTGTTAAGAACTGCGGTCGTAAATTTATTTAATCGAATAACTAGTCTAAATTTTACAATTTAAGCAAATAAAGTAGTGCGGGTTGCCTATATATAGGTGTTATATTAATTACGTAAATCTATATATGTTATTAGAAGTGTAATAATTATTTTCAAGGACAAATAAATATATTTGTGTTAAAAACTGCGGACGTAAATTTATTTAATCGAATAACTAGTCTAAATTTTACAATTTAAGCAAATAAAGTAGTGCGGGTTGCCTATATATAGGTGTTATATTAATTACGTAAACCTATATATGTTATTAGAAGTGTAATAATTATTTTCGAAGGCAAATAAATATATTTGTGTTAAAAACTGCGGTCGTAAATTTATTTAATCGAATAACTAGTCTAAATTTTACAATTTAAGCGAATAAAGTAGTGCGGGTTGCCTATATATAGGTGTTATATTAATTACGTAAATCTATATATGTTATTAGAAGTGTAATAATTATTTTCAAGGACAAATAAATATATTTGTGTTAAAAACTGCGGACGTAAATTTATTTAATCGAATAACTAGTCTAAATTTTACAATTTAAGCAAATAAAGTAGTGCGGGTTGCCTATATATAGGTGTTATATTAATTACGTAAATCTATATATGTTATTAGAAGTGTAATAATTAATTTCGAGGACAAATAAATATATTTGTGTTAAAAACTGCGGACGTAAATTTATTTAATCGAATAACTAGTCTAAATTTTACAATTTAAGCAAATAAAGTAGTGCGGGTTGCCTATATATAGGTGTTATATTAATTACGTAAATCTATATATGTTATTAAAAGTGTAATAATTATTTTCGAGGACAAATAAATATATTTGTGTTAAAAACTGCGGACGTAAATTTATTTAATCGAATAACTAGTCTAAATTTTACAATTTAAGCAAATAAAGTAGTGCGGGTTGCCTATATGTAGGTGTTATATTAATTACGTAAATCTATATATGTTATTAAAAGTGTAATAATTATTTTCGAGGACAAATAAATATATTTGTGTTAAAAACTGCGGACGTAAATTTATTTAATCGAATAACTAGTCTAAATTTTACAATTTAAGCAAATAAAGTAGTGCGGGTTGCCTATATGTAGGTGTTATATTAATTACGTAAATCTATATATGTTATTAAAAGTGTAATAATTATTTTCGAGGACAAATAAATATATTTGTGTTAAAAACTGCGGACGTAAATTTATTTAATCGAATAACTAGTCTAAATTTTACAATTTAAGCAAATAAAGTAGTGCGGGTTGCCTATATGTAGGTGTTATATTAATTACGTAAATCTATATATGTTATTAAAAGTGTAATAATTATTTTCGAGGACAAATAAATATATTTGTGTTAAAAACTGCGGACGTAAATTTATTTAATCGAATAACTAGTCTAAATTTTATAATTTAAGCGAATAAAGTAGTGCGGGTTGCCTATATATAGGTGTTATATTAATTACGTAAATCTATATATGTTATTAGAAGTGTAATAATTATTTTCAAGGACAAATAAATATATTTGTGTTAAAAACTGCGGACGTAAATTTATTTAATCGAATAAATAGTCTAAATTTTATAATTTAAGCGAATAAAGTAGTGCGGGTTGCCTATATATAGGTGTTATATTAATTACGTAAATCTATATATGTTATTAAAAGTGTAATAATTATTTTCGAGGACAAATAAATATATTTGTGTTAAAAACTGCGGACGTAAATTTATTTAATCGAATAACTAGTCTAAATTTTATAATTTAAGCGAATAAAGTAGTGCGGGTTGCCTATATATAGGTGTTATATTAATTACGTAAATCTATATATGTTATTAGAAGTGTAATAATTATTTTCGAGGACAAATAAATATATTTGTGTTAAAAACTGCGGATGTGAATTTATTTAAATATTTATTTAATCGAGTAACTAATCTAAATTTTATAATTTAACCAAATAAAGTAGTGCGGGTTGCCTATGCGTAGGTGTTATATGAATTACGTAAATCTATATATGTTATTTGAGTTGTAATAATTATTTTTGATGGGAAATAAATATATTTGTGAATAAATTGATGATTTAATTGAATCAATTGGTTATTTAGTAGTTTTTATTATAAATTCGGTTGAATAATTTGGTGTTGTTTTGTGTTATTTGTGTTTGAGTGTTTGATTTACGACTCGTAAAGTATCTGTAAGCAATAAAATGTATTACGTACCGATAAATACAGCCGAATATTGAATCCATCGTCGGGTGATGAATTTATGGTCGCTTTTGGTCCCAACTCGTTTCATAATTCGGTCCGTGTCTCGCAATTCTTTCGTACCAACTAAATCACAGCTACTCCCGTACACATTTGCCTCTACAGACGAAACGAACGTGTTATAAGTACGCATTGTTACAGATTTACAACAAACAAACACAAAAAATCTCGAAAACTTTTACGTAAAAATAATCGACCACGTCTTAAGGACGCTACAAATATATTGACAAGGATTTGTTTACTGCATTCAAATACATATTTAAGAGATAAACTCAACTATTTGGGTATTCCGATAAAGCAATGATGGTCAAACTTTTTATTTACAAACATTTACACACACTAACATATCACCTTTGCGCCCTAAACACTCAATAATAAAAATACGCGCAACCCATTTATTTTTAAAAATTACAACTATTTTTGATTTGAGCAATTAATTTATTTATAACGAATTTAAATGAATTACAGTTTTAAAACCACTGTTTTACGTATGATACATCTTAAATCGATAAGCTTATTTATTAAACTTGGTTTAATGTCGTTGAGTTATTGTGTACATAAATAATAACAGCGTAGATAAATTTTGTCAAAAATGCGGCGATGTTTTGTAATTTATAGAAAATTACAAATAAAAATTTGTGCCGTTTTTCGTGTTATTTTGAGTTCACTTACCTTTACGAAATACGCAAATCATTTTGTAAAACAAACAGATAATAGTCATTTTTTTGTGCATTTATGCGTATGTAGGGTAATTATATATGTAATTATTTTTTTATGTTTATTTATGGATCAAATTACGTAATAAACACTCAATATATATTTTTAATTCAACGAATTTTGGTCAAATTATGGAACAAACTGTGTTAAATATATTAAAAACACGTAATATATTTTTAATTCAATGAATTTTGGTCAAATTATGGAACAAACTGCGTTAAATATAATAAAAACACGTAATATATTTTTAATTCAACGAATTTTGGTCAAATTATGGAACAAACTGTGTTAAATATATTAAAAACACGTAATATATTTTTAATTCAACGAATTCTGGTCAAATTATGGAACAAACTGTGTTAAATGTATTAAAAACACGTAATATATTTTTAATTCAATGAATTTTGGTCAAATTATGGAACAAACCGCGTTAAATATATTAAAAACACGTAATATATTTTTAATTCAATGAATTTTGGTCAAATTATGGAACAAACTGTGTTAAATATATTAAAAACACGTAATATATTTTTAATTCAACGATTTTTGGTCAAATTTTGGAACAAACTGTGTTAAATGTGTTAAAAACACGTAATATATTTTTAATTCAATGAATTTTGGTCAAATTATGGAACAAACTGTGCTAAATATATTAAAAACACGTAATATATTTTTAATTCAATGAATTTTGGTCAAATTATGGAACAAACTGTGTTAAATATATTAAAAACACGTAATATATTTTTAATTCAACGATTTTTGGTCAAATTTTGGAACAAACTGTGTTAAATGTGTTAAAATCACGTAATATATTTTTAATTCAACGAATTTTGGTCAAATTATGGAACAAACTGCGTTAAATATAATAAAAACACGCAACCTATTTTTAATTTGACGAACTTTGATCAAATTATGGAACAAACTATTAAAAATATATTTAAAACAATTAACGTATCCAAATTATGCAATTATAGCGTTTTATTTAACGCGATTTTTATTTAAATAAATAAAAGTGGCTTTATTTGGTCTTTAAGCATATAACAAATTCTATCGCGTTGTAAGAGTAAACTTGCAAAATAGACTTACGATGTTATAGAGCAGTAATTATTAAATAAATATATCATATATTAAAAACACACAAACAATTTTTTATACGTTTTATTATCGAATTAAAACACTCAATATAATTTTTATTCGTTTATTTACGGCACAAATTACGATAAATTAATTAAAAACACTCAATATATATTTTATGCGTTGATTTATGGAACAAATTACTTAAAAAAGTATCTTTTATTTGTTGATTTATGGTCGAATTACGTAAAAATGTGTTTAAATTAAGTAAAATGTGAGTTTTTATAGTTTTAGTAATGAATTAAATTTAATAGAGATTTGCGTAAAAAAAAAAGAGATTTTAATATTTACAATTATTTGTTGAAGGTTGCTAAATATAGTAATGTATTTAGTTAGTGTGAAGTTAGTTGAGATTAAAGTTTATTAAAAATTGTTAACTAATTAGATTTATGATTGTTTTCACAGTGTATGTACGTAATTTATGTTTGCGCTTAGCAACAACTTACGTGACTAACTATCGCTGGCGGTATTGTTTTTGCGGGAACATTTCCGCGCGGTTTTCTCACTAGCACTGTACACTAAAAATTAAGCTAGTGCTTGGTGCTAATGATTAACTAGTTTTTATTTTATTTTTTCCGTACGTGTTGGCGGTTGCCCAAGGGTCAACATTTACCAAATCGGACGGTTGGTAATAACATTTTGGCATACACTTAATTGAAGTTCAAATATAAATATAATCTTGCTAAATATGAAACGTGAATGTGTTGCATTTTGTGGATATTTGCCAAATCGTTCACGACGACGACGCATTACGTCATTGTTCCTAAATCTACGTCATATGTGGCGTATCTTGGCAAATGGAACATAAACACGAAATATATTTAAGCTCCTACTTAACGCACATATACACTTTCTTATACGTAGAGCATTATTTCCTTAATAATCGGGGATAGATATTTATTTTTTATGCATATAGACATATATACATACATCCAGCCATACATACGCACACTGTATACGTATACAGACTCATACAAACACATACAGACATATACAGATACATATAGATACATATAGACACATATACACAAATACAGGCACATATAGACACAAACAGACACATAAAGACATATACAGACACACACAAAGCTATATACAGCCACATACAGATACTTACAGACACATACAGACACATAACAGAAACCTTACAGACACATACAAAAACATACAAACACATGAAGACACATACAGACCCATACAGACACATACAGACACCCACAGACACATACGGATACATACAGGCATATTCAGACACCTACAGAAACATACAGACACATACAGACACATACAAACACATACAAACATATACAAACACATACAGAAACATGCAGACACCTAGAAACCCATACAAAAACAAACAGACACATACAGACATATACAAACACATACTGACTTACTCAGACACATACAGACACATACAGACACATACAGATCCATACAGAGACCAACAGACACCTACAGACACCTACAGACACATACAGACACATACAGACATATACAAACATATACAAACACATACAAACCTATAAAAACACATACAGAAACATACAGACTCATACAGACACATACAGACACCTAGAAACCCATACAAAAACATACAGACACATACAGACATATACAAACACATACAGACACATATAGACACATACAGACACATACAGACACATACAGATACATACAGGCATATATAGACACATACAGACACATACAGACAAATACAGATACATACAGGTACATACAGACAAATATAGATACGGATAAACACATACAGACACATAACAGATACATACAGATACATAAAAACACATACAGACACATATAGACCCATGCAGACACTTACAGACCCATACAGACTCATACAGACACATACAGACACATACAGACACATAGAAACCCATACAGAGACATACAGACATATACAAACACATACAGACACATACAGACACATACAAACACATACAGACATATACAGACATATATATACACATACAGACACATACAGACAAATACAGACACATACAGACAAAAACAGACACATATAGACACATACAGATACATACAGATACATACAGATACATACAGACACATACAGACACATAACAGATATATACAGATACATAAAAACACATGCAGACACATATAGACCCTTGCAGACACATACAGACCCATACAGACAAATACAGA
The DNA here is from genome assembly GCA_944039245.1 of Nebria salina. Lineage (NCBI taxonomy): Eukaryota > Metazoa > Arthropoda > Insecta > Coleoptera > Carabidae > Nebria > Nebria salina. The sequence continues at coordinate 872,837 of OX063282.1, forward strand.
CACATATAGACACATACAGATACATATAAACAATACAGAAAAAATGAAGAGTTCATAGTTAAGACAAAATAAATTTTCACCCATATTGATTAAAAACTGTAAGAGTTACAGCCCTATACGTACTTTAATAGCAAAAATATACAAAATACAAAAATGAATGTTTCCGAAAACTTTTTATTTAACTTTAAACCATAATAACTAAAAAATGACTAAAGATAAAAAATTGTCAATTACAGAAAGTAATAAGTAATTAATAATTAACACAAAAATGAATTTTCATCCATATTGATTGAAAACTGTAAGAGTTATAGCCCTATACGTACTTAAATAGCAAAAATATACAAAATACAAAATTGAATGTTTCCGAAAACTTTTTATTTAACTTTAAACCATAATAACTAAAAACTGACTAAAGATAAAAAATTGTCAATTACAGAAAGTAATAAGTAATTAATAATTAACACAAAAATGAATTTTCACCCATATTGATTGAAAACTGTAAGAGTTATAGCCCTATATGTACTTAAATAACAAAAATATACAAAATACAAAATTGAAAATGAAGGGCTTCCTAGCGGAGGGCTTCTTAATGAAGGGCTTCCCAGCGGAGGGCTTCTTAATGAAGGGCTTCCTAGCGGAGGGCTTCTTAATGAAGGGCTTCCCAGCGGAGGGCTTCTTAATGAAGGGCTTCCTAGCGGAGGGCTTCTTAATGAAGGGCTTCCTAGCGGAGGGCTTCTTAATGAAGGGCTTCCTAGCGGAGGGCTTCTTAATGAAGGGCTTCCTAGCGGAGGGCTTCTTAATGAAGGGCTTCCTAGCGGAGGGCTTCTTAATGAAGGGCTTCCTAGCGGAGGGCTTCTTAATGAAGGGCTTCCTAGCGGAGGGCTTCTTAATGAAGGGCTTCCTAGCGGAGGGCTTCTTAATGAAGGGCTTCCCAGCGGAGGGCTTCTTAATGAAGGGCTTCCTAGCGGAGGGCTTCTTAATGAAGGGCTTCCCAGCGGAGGGCTTCTTAATGAAGGGCTTCCTAGCGGAGGGCTTCTTAATGAAGGGCTTCCTAGCGGAGGGCTTCTTAATGAAGGGCTTCCTAGCGGAGGGCTTCTTAATGAAGGGCTTCCCAGCGGAGGGCTTCTTAATGAAGGGCTTCCTAGCGGAGGGCTTCTTAATGAAGGGCTTCCTAGCGGAGGGCTTCTTAATGAAGGGCTTCCCAGCGGAGGGCTTCTTAATGAAGGGCTTCCTAGCGGAGGGCTTCTTAATGAAGGGCTTCCTAGCGGAGGGCTTCTTAATGAAGGGCTTCCTAGCGGAGGGCTTCTTAATGAAGGGCTTCCTAGCGGAGGGCTTCTTAATGAAGGGCTTCCTAGCGGAGGGCTTCTTAATGAAGGGCTTCCTAGCGGAGGGCTTCTTAATGAAGGGCTTCCTAGCGGAGGGCTTCTTAATGAAGGGCTTCCTAGCGGAGGGCTTCTTAATGAAGGGCTTCCTAGCGGAGGGCTTCTTAATGAAGGGCTTCCCAGCGGAGGGCTTCTTAATGAAGGGCTTCCTAGCGGAGGGCTTCTTAATGAAGGGCTTCCTAGCGGAGGGCTTCTTAATGAAGGGCTTCCTAGCGGAGGGCTTCTTAATGAAGGGCTTCCTAGCGGAGGGCTTCTTAATGAAGGGCTTCCCAGCGGAGGGCTTCTTAATGAAGGGCTTCCCAGCGGAGGGCTTCTTAATGAAGGGCTTCCCAGCGGAGGGCTTCTTAATGAAGGGCTTCCCAGCGGAGGGCTTCTTAATGAAGGGCTTCCTAGCGGAGGGCTTCTTAATGAAGGGCTTCCTAGCGGAGGGCTTCTTAATGAAGGGCTTCCCAGCGGAGGGCTTCTTAATGAAGGGCTTCCTAGCGGAGGGCTTCTTAATGAAGGGCTTCCTAGCGGAGGGCTTCTTAATGAAGGGCTTCCCAGCGGAGGGCTTCTTAATGAAGGGCTTCCTAGCGGAGGGCTTCTTAATGAAGGGCTTCCTAGCGGAGGGCTTCTTAATGAAGGGCTTCCTAGCGGAGGGCTTCTTAATGAAGGGCTTCCTAGCGGAGGGCTTCTTAATGAAGGGCTTCCCAGCGGAGGGCTTCTTAATGAAGGGCTTCCCAGCGGAGGGCTTCTTAATGAAGGGCTTCCTAGCGGAGGGCTTCTTAATGAAGGGCTTCCTAGCGGAGGGCTTCTTAATGAAGGGCTTCCTAGCGGAGGGCTTCTTAATGAAGGGCTTCCCAGCGGAGGGCTTCTTAATGAAGGGCTTCCTAGCGGAGGGCTTCTTAATGAAGGGCTTCCTAGCGGAGGGCTTCTTAATGAAGGGCTTCCTAGCGGAGGGCTTCTTAATGAAGGGCTTCCTAGCGGAGGGCTTCTTAATGAAGGGCTTCCTAGCGGAGGGCTTCTTAATGAAGGGCTTCCCAGCGGAGGGCTTCTTAATGAAGGGCTTCCTAGCGGAGGGCTTCTTAATGAAGGGCTTCCTAGCGGAGGGCTTCTTAATGAAGGGCTTCCTAGCGGAGGGCTTCTTAATGAAGGGCTTCCTAGCGGAGGGCTTCTTAATGAAGGGCTTCCTAGCGGAGGGCTTCTTAATGAAGGGCTTCCCAGCGGAGGGCTTCTTAATGAAGGGCTTCCCAGCGGAGGGCTTCTTAATGAAGGGCTTCCTAGCGGAGGGCTTCTTAATGAAGGGCTTCCCAGCGGAGGGCTTCTTAATGAAGGGCTTCCTAGCGGAGGGCTTCTTAATGAAGGGCTTCCCAGCGGAGGGCTTCTTAATGAAGGGCTTCCTAGCGGAGGGCTTCTTAATGAAGGGCTTCCTAGCGGAGGGCTTCTTAATGAAGGGCTTCCTAGCGGAGGGCTTCTTAATGAAGGGCTTCCTAGCGGAGGGCTTCTTAATGAAGGGCTTCCTAGCGGAGGGCTTCTTAATGAAGGGCTTCCCAGCGGAGGGCTTCTTAATGAAGGGCTTCCCAGCGGAGGGCTTCTTAATGAAGGGCTTCCTAGCGGAGGGCTTCTTAATGAAGGGCTTCCTAGCGGAGGGCTTCTTAATGAAGGGCTTCCTAGCGGAGGGCTTCTTAATGAAGGGCTTCCCAGCGGAGGGCTTCTTAATGAAGGGCTTCCTAGCGGAGGGCTTCTTAATGAAGGGCTTCCTAGCGGAGGGCTTCTTAATGAAGGGCTTCCTAGCGGAGGGCTTCTTAATGAAGGGCTTCCCAGCGGAGGGCTTCTTAATGAAGGGCTTCCTAGCGGAGGGCTTCTTAATGAAGGGCTTCCTAGCGGAGGGCTTCTTAATGAAGGGCTTCCTAGCGGAGGGCTTCTTAATGAAGGGCTTCCTAGCGGAGGGCTTCTTAATGAAGGGCTTCCTAGCGGAGGGCTTCTTAATGAAGGGCTTCCTAGCGGAGGGCTTCTTAATGAAGGGCTTCCTAGCGGAGGGCTTCTTAATGAAGGGCTTCCTAGCGGAGGGCTTCTTAATGAAGGGCTTCCCAGCGGAGGGCTTCTTAATGAAGGGCTTCCTAGCGGAGGGCTTCTTAATGAAGGGCTTCCTAGCGGAGGGCTTCTTAATGAAGGGCTTCCTAGCGGAGGGCTTCTTAATGAAGGGCTTCCTAGCGGAGGGCTTCTTAATGAAGGGCTTCCTAGCGGAGGGCTTCTTAATGAAGGGCTTCCCAGCGGAGGGCTTCTTAATGAAGGGCTTCCTAGCGGAGGGCTTCTTAATGAAGGGCTTCCTAGCGGAGGGCTTCTTAATGAAGGGCTTCCCAGCGGAGGGCTTCTTAATGAAGGGCTTCCTAGCGGAGGGCTTCTTAATGAAGGGCTTCCTAGCGGAGGGCTTCTTAATGAAGGGCTTCCTAGCGGAGGGCTTCTTAATGAAGGGCTTCCTAGCGGAGGGCTTCTTAATGAAGGGCTTCCTAGCGGAGGGCTTCTTAATGAAGGGCTTCCCAGCGGAGGGCTTCTTAATGAAGGGCTTCCCAGCGGAGGGCTTCTTAATGAAGGGCTTCCCAGCGGAGGGCTTCTTAATGAAGGGCTTCCTAGCGGAGGGCTTCTTAATGAAGGGCTTCCTAGCGGAGGGCTTCTTAATGAAGGGCTTCCTAGCGGAGGGCTTCTTAATGAAGGGCTTCCCAGCGGAGGGCTTCTTAATGAAGGGCTTCCTAGCGGAGGGCTTCTTAATGAAGGGCTTCCTAGCGGAGGGCTTCTTAATGAAGGGCTTCCTAGCGGAGGGCTTCTTAATGAAGGGCTTCCCAGCGGAGGGCTTCTTAATGAAGGGCTTCCTAGCGGAGGGCTTCTTAATGAAGGGCTTCCTAGCGGAGGGCTTCTTAATGAAGGGCTTCCTAGCGGAGGGCTTCTTAATGAAGGGCTTCCTAGCGGAGGGCTTCTTAATGAAGGGCTTCCTAGCGGAGGGCTTCTTAATGAAGGGCTTCCTAGCGGAGGGCTTCTTAATGAAGGGCTTCCTAGCGGAGGGCTTCTTAATGAAGGGCTTCCTAGCGGAGGGCTTCTTAATGAAGGGCTTCCCAGCGGAGGGCTTCTTAATGAAGGGCTTCCTAGCGGAGGGCTTCTTAATGAAGGGCTTCCTAGCGGAGGGCTTCTTAATGAAGGGCTTCCTAGCGGAGGGCTTCTTAATGAAGGGCTTCCTAGCGGAGGGCTTCTTAATGAAGGGCTTCCTAGCGGAGGGCTTCTTAATGAAGGGCTTCCCAGCGGAGGGCTTCTTAATGAAGGGCTTCCTAGCGGAGGGCTTCTTAATGAAGGGCTTCCTAGCGGAGGGCTTCTTAATGAAGGGCTTCCCAGCGGAGGGCTTCTTAATGAAGGGCTTCCTAGCGGAGGGCTTCTTAATGAAGGGCTTCCTAGCGGAGGGCTTCTTAATGAAGGGCTTCCTAGCGGAGGGCTTCTTAATGAAGGGCTTCCTAGCGGAGGGCTTCTTAATGAAGGGCTTCCTAGCGGAGGGCTTCTTAATGAAGGGCTTCCTAGCGGAGGGCTTCTTAATGAAGGGCTTCCCAGCGGAGGGCTTCTTAATGAAGGGCTTCCTAGCGGAGGGCTTCTTAATGAAGGGCTTCCTAGCGGAGGGCTTCTTAATGAAGGGCTTCCCAGCGGAGGGCTTCTTAATGAAGGGCTTCCTAGCGGAGGGCTTCTTAATGAAGGGCTTCCTAGCGGAGGGCTTCTTAATGAAGGGCTTCCTAGCGGAGGGCTTCTTAATGAAGGGCTTCCTAGCGGAGGGCTTCTTAATGAAGGGCTTCCCAGCGGAGGGCTTCTTAATGAAGGGCTTCCTAGCGGAGGGCTTCTTAATGAAGGGCTTCCTAGCGGAGGGCTTCTTAATGAAGGGCTTCCTAGCGGAGGGCTTCTTAATGAAGGGCTTCCCAGCGGAGGGCTTCCTAGCGGAGGGCTTCTTAATGAAGGGCTTCCTAGCGGAGGGCTTCTTAATGAAGGGCTTCCTAGCGGAGGGCTTCTTAATGAAGGGCTTCCTAGCGGAGGGCTTCTTAATGAAGGGCTTCCCAGCGGAGGGCTTCTTAATGAAGGGCTTCCCAGCGGAGGGCTTCTTAATGAAGGGCTTCCTAGCGGAGGGCTTCTTAATGAAGGGCTTCCCAGCGGAGGGCTTCTTAATGAAGGGCTTCCCAGCGGAGGGCTTCTTAATGAAGGGCTTCCTAGCGGAGGGCTTCTTAATGAAGGGCTTCCTAGCGGAGGGCTTCTTAATGAAGGGCTTCCCAGCGGAGGGCTTCTTAATGAAGGGCTTCCTAGCGGAGGGCTTCTTAATGAAGGGCTTCCCAGCGGAGGGCTTCTTAATGAAGGGCTTCCTAGCGGAGGGCTTCTTAATGAAGGGCTTCCTAGCGGAGGGCTTCTTAATGAAGGGCTTCCCAGCGGAGGGCTTCTTAATGAAGGGCTTCCCAGCGGAGGGCTTCTTAATGAAGGGCTTCCCAGCGGAGGGCTTCTTAATGAAGGGCTTCCTAGCGGAGGGCTTCTTAATGAAGGGCTTCCCAGCGGAGGGCTTCTTAATGAAGGGCTTCCCAGCGGAGGGCTTCTTAATGAAGGGCTTCCTAGCGGAGGGCTTCTTAATGAAGGGCTTCCTAGCGGAGGGCTTCTTAATGAAGGGCTTCCTAGCGGAGGGCTTCTTAATGAAGGGCTTCCTAGCGGAGGGCTTCTTAATGAAGGGCTTCCTAGCGGAGGGCTTCTTAATGAAGGGCTTCCTAGCGGAGGGCTTCTTAATGAAGGGCTTCCTAGCGGAGGGCTTCTTAATGAAGGGCTTCCTAGCGGAGGGCTTCTTAATGAAGGGCTTCCTAGCGGAGGGCTTCTTAATGAAGGGCTTCCCAGCGGAGGGCTTCTTAATGAAGGGCTTCCCAGCGGAGGGCTTCTTAATGAAGGGCTTCCTAGCGGAGGGCTTCTTAATGAAGGGCTTCCCAGCGGAGGGCTTCTTAATGAAGGGCTTCCTAGCGGAGGGCTTCTTAATGAAGGGCTTCCCAGCGGAGGGCTTCTTAATGAAGGGCTTCCTAGCGGAGGGCTTCTTAATGAAGGGCTTCCCAGCGGAGGGCTTCTTAATGAAGGGCTTCCCAGCGGAGGGCTTCTTAATGAAGGGCTTCCTAGCGGAGGGCTTCTTAATGAAGGGCTTCCCAGCGGAGGGCTTCTTAATGAAGGGCTTCCTAGCGGAGGGCTTCTTAATGAAGGGCTTCCTAGCGGAGGGCTTCTTAATGAAGGGCTTCCTAGCGGAGGGCTTCTTAATGAAGGGCTTCCCAGCGGAGGGCTTCTTAATGAAGGGCTTCCCAGCGGAGGGCTTCTTAATGAAGGGCTTCCCAGCGGGGGGCTTCTTAATGAAGGGCTTCCTAGCGGAGGGCTTCTTAATGAAGGGCTTCCCAGCGGAGGGCTTCTTAATGAAGGGCTTCCCAGCGGAGGGCTTCTTAATGAAGGGCTTCCCAGCGGAGGGCTTCTTAATGAAGGGCTTCCTAGCGGAGGGCTTCTTAATGAAGGGCTTCCTAGCGGAGGGCTTCTTAATGAAGGGCTTCCTAGCGGAGGGCTTCTTAATGAAGGGCTTCCCAGCGGAGGGCTTCTTAATGAAGGGCTTCCTAGCGGAAGGCTTCTTAATGAAGGGCTTCCCAGCGGAGGGCTTCTTAATGAAGGGCTTCCTAGCGGAGGGCTTCTTAATGAAGGGCTTCCCAGCGGAGGGCTTCTTAATGAAGGGCTTCCCAGCGGAGGGCTTCTTAATGAAGGGCTTCCCAGCGGAGGGCTTCTTAATGAAGGGCTTCCTAGCGGAGGGCTTCTTAATGAAGGGCTTCCTAGCGGAGGGCTTCTTAATGAAGGGCTTCCTAGCGGAGGGCTTCTTAATGAAGGGCTTCCCAGCGGAGGGCTTCTTAATGAAGGGCTTCCTAGCGGAGGGCTTCTTAATGAAGGGCTTCCTAGCGGAGGGCTTCTTAATGAAGGGCTTCCTAGCGGAGGGCTTCTTAATGAAGGGCTTCCTAGCGGAGGGCTTCTTAATGAAGGGCTTCCTAGCGGAGGGCTTCTTAATGAAGGGCTTCCTAGCGGAGGGCTTCTTAATGAAGGGCTTCCCAGCGGAGGGCTTCTTAATGAAGGGCTTCCTAGCGGAGGGCTTCTTAATGAAGGGCTTCCTAGCGGAGGGCTTCTTAATGAAGGGCTTCCTAGCGGAGGGCTTCTTAATGAAGGGCTTCCTAGCGGAGGGCTTCTTAATGAAGGGCTTCCCAGCGGAGGGCTTCTTAATGAAGGGCTTCCTAGCGGAGGGCTTCTTAATGAAGGGCTTCCTAGCGGAGGGCTTCTTAATGAAGGGCTTCCTAGCGGAGGGCTTCTTAATGAAGGGCTTCCCAGCGGAGGGCTTCTTAATGAAGGGCTTCCCAGCGGAGGGCTTCTTAATGAAGGGCTTCCTAGCGGAAGGCTTCTTAATGAAGGGCTTCCCAGCGGAGGGCTTCTTAATGAAGGGCTTCCTAGCGGAGGGCTTCTTAATGAAGGGCTTCCTAGCGGAGGGCTTCTTAATGAAGGGCTTCCCAGCGGAGGGCTTCTTAATGAAGGGCTTCCTAGCGGAGGGCTTCTTAATGAAGGGCTTCCCAGCGGAGGGCTTCTTAATGAAGGGCTTCCTAGCGGAGGGCTTCTTAATGAAGGGCTTCCTAGCGGAGGGCTTCTTAATGAAGGGCTTCCTAGCGGAGGGCTTCTTAATGAAGGGCTTCCTAGCGGAGGGCTTCTTAATGAAGGGCTTCCTAGCGGAGGGCTTCTTAATGAAGGGCTTCCTAGCGGAGGGCTTCTTAATGAAGGGCTTCCTAGCGGAGGGCTTCTTAATGAAGGGCTTCCTAGCGGAGGGCTTCTTAATGAAGGGCTTCCTAGCGGAGGGCTTCTTAATGAAGGGCTTCCTAGCGGAGGGCTTCTTAATGAAGGGCTTCCTAGCGGAGGGCTTCTTAATGAAGGGCTTCCCAGCGGAGGGCTTCTTAATGAAGGGCTTCCCAGCGGAGGGCTTCTTAATGAAGGGCTTCCTAGCGGAGGGCTTCTTAATGAAGGGCTTCCTAGCGGAGGGCTTCTTAATGAAGGGCTTCCCAGCGGAGGGCTTCTTAATGAAGGGCTTCCTAGCGGAGGGCTTCTTAATGAAGGGCTTCCTAGCGGAGGGCTTCTTAATGAAGGGCTTCCCAGCGGAGGGCTTCTTAATGAAGGGCTTCCTAGCGGAGGGCTTCTTAATGAAGGGCTTCCTAGCGGAGGGCTTCTTAATGAAGGGCTTCCTAGCGGAGGGCTTCTTAATGAAGGGCTTCCTAGCGGAGGGCTTCTTAATGAAGGGCTTCCTAGCGGAGGGCTTCTTAATGAAGGGCTTCCTAGCGGAGGGCTTCTTAATGAAGGGCTTCCTAGCGGAGGGCTTCTTAATGAAGGGCTTCCTAGCGGAGGGCTTCCTAGCGGAGGGCTTCTTAATGAAGGGCTTCCTAGCGGAGGGCTTCTTAATGAAGGGCTTCCTAGCGGAGGGCTTCTTAATGAAGGGCTTCCTAGCGGAGGGCTTCTTAATGAAGGGCTTCCTAGCGGAGGGCTTCTTAATGAAGGGCTTCCTAGCGGAGGGCTTCTTAATGAAGGGCTTCCTAGCGGAGGGCTTCTTAATGAAGGGCTTCCCAGCGGAGGGCTTCTTAATGAAGGGCTTCCTAGCGGAGGGCTTCTTAATGAAGGGCTTCCTAGCGGAGGGCTTCTTAATGAAGGGCTTCCTAGCGGAGGGCTTCTTAATGAAGGGCTTCCTAGCGGAGGGCTTCTTAATGAAGGGCTTCCTAGCGGAGGGCTTCTTAATGAAGGGCTTCCTAGCGGAGGGCTTCTTAATGAAGGGCTTCCCAGCGGAGGGCTTCTTAATGAAGGGCTTCCTAGCGGAAGGCTTCTTAATGAAGGGCTTCCCAGCGGAGGGCTTCTTAATGAAGGGCTTCCTAGCGGAGGGCTTCTTAATGAAGGGCTTCCCAGCGGAGGGCTTCTTAATGAAGGGCTTCCCAGCGGAGGGCTTCTTAATGAAGGGCTTCCCAGCGGAGGGCTTCTTAATGAAGGGCTTCCTAGCGGAGGGCTTCTTAATGAAGGGCTTCCTAGCGGAGGGCTTCTTAATGAAGGGCTTCCCAGCGGAGGGCTTCTTAATGAAGGGCTTCCCAGCGGAGGGCTTCTTAATGAAGGGCTTCCCAGCGGAGGGCTTCTTAATGAAGGGCTTCCTAGCGGAGGGCTTCTTAATGAAGGGCTTCCTAGCGGAGGGCTTCTTAATGAAGGGCTTCCCAGCGGAGGGCTTCTTAATGAAGGGCTTCCTAGCGGAGGGCTTCTTAATGAAGGGCTTCCTAGCGGAGGGCTTCTTAATGAAGGGCTTCCTAGCGGAGGGCTTCTTAATGAAGGGCTTCCTAGCGGAGGGCTTCTTAATGAAGGGCTTCCTAGCGGAGGGCTTCTTAATGAAGGGCTTCCTAGCGGAGGGCTTCCTAGCGGAGGGCTTCTTAATGAAGGGCTTCCTAGCGGAGGGCTTCTTAATGAAGGGCTTCCCAGCGGAGGGCTTCTTAATGAAGGGCTTCCTAGCGGAGGGCTTCTTAATGAAGGGCTTCCTAGCGGAGGGCTTCTTAATGAAGGGCTTCCTAGCGGAGGGCTTCTTAATGAAGGGCTTCCTAGCGGAGGGCTTCTTAATGAAGGGCTTCCCAGCGGAGGGCTTCTTAATGAAGGGCTTCCTAGCGGAGGGCTTCTTAATGAAGGGCTTCCCAGCGGAGGGCTTCTTAATGAAGGGCTTCCTAGCGGAGGGCTTCTTAATGAAGGGCTTCCCAGCGGAGGGCTTCTTAATGAAGGGCTTCCTAGCGGAGGGCTTCTTAATGAAGGGCTTCCTAGCGGAGGGCTTCTTAATGAAGGGCTTCCTAGCGGAGGGCTTCTTAATGAAGGGCTTCCTAGCGGAGGGCTTCTTAATGAAGGGCTTCCTAGCGGAGGGCTTCTTAATGAAGGGCTTCCTAGCGGAGGGCTTCTTAATGAAGGGCTTCCCAGCGGAGGGCTTCTTAATGAAGGGCTTCCCAGCGGAGGGCTTCTTAATGAAGGGCTTCCCAGCGGAGGGCTTCTTAATGAAGGGCTTCCTAGCGGAGGGCTTCTTAATGAAGGGCTTCCTAGCGGAGGGCTTCTTAATGAAGGGCTTCCTAGCGGAGGGCTTCTTAATGAAGGGCTTCCTAGCGGAGGGCTTCTTAATGAAGGGCTTCCTAGCGGAGGGCTTCTTAATGAAGGGCTTCCTAGCGGAGGGCTTCTTAATGAAGGGCTTCCCAGCGGAGGGCTTCTTAATGAAGGGCTTCCTAGCGGAGGGCTTCTTAATGAAGGGCTTCCTAGCGGAGGGCTTCTTAATGAAGGGCTTCCTAGCGGAGGGCTTCTTAATGAAGGGCTTCCTAGCGGAGGGCTTCTTAATGAAGGGCTTCCTAGCGGAGGGCTTCTTAATGAAGGGCTTCCTAGCGGAGGGCTTCTTAATGAAGGGCTTCCCAGCGGAGGGCTTCTTAATGAAGGGCTTCCTAGCGGAGGGCTTCTTAATGAAGGGCTTCCCAGCGGAGGGCTTCTTAATGAAGGGCTTCCCAGCGGAGGGCTTCTTAATGAAGGGCTTCCCAGCGGAGGGCTTCTTAATGAAGGGCTTCCTAGCGGAGGGCTTCTTAATGAAGGGCTTCCTAGCGGAGGGCTTCTTAATGAAGGGCTTCCTAGCGGAGGGCTTCTTAATGAAGGGCTTCCTAGCGGAGGGCTTCTTAATGAAGGGCTTCCTAGCGGAGGGCTTCTTAATGAAGGGCTTCCCAGCGGAGGGCTTCTTAATGAAGGGCTTCCTAGCGGAGGGCTTCTTAATGAAGGGCTTCCTAGCGGAGGGCTTCTTAATGAAGGGCTTCCTAGCGGAGGGCTTCTTAATGAAGGGCTTCCCAGCGGAGGGCTTCTTAATGAAGGGCTTCCTAGCGGAAGGCTTCTTAATGAAGGGCTTCCCAGCGGAGGGCTTCTTAATGAAGGGCTTCCTAGCGGAGGGCTTCTTAATGAAGGGCTTCCCAGCGGAGGGCTTCTTAATGAAGGGCTTCCCAGCGGAGGGCTTCTTAATGAAGGGCTTCCTAGCGGAGGGCTTCTTAATGAAGGGCTTCCTAGCGGAGGGCTTCTTAATGAAGGGCTTCCTAGCGGAGGGCTTCTTAATGAAGGGCTTCCTAGCGGAGGGCTTCTTAATGAAGGGCTTCCTAGCGGAGGGCTTCTTAATGAAGGGCTTCCTAGCGGAGGGCTTCCTAGCGGAGGGCTTCTTAATGAAGGGCTTCCTAGCGGAGGGCTTCTTAATGAAGGGCTTCCTAGCGGAGGGCTTCTTAATGAAGGGCTTCCTAGCGGAGGGCTTCTTAATGAAGGGCTTCCTAGCGGAGGGCTTCTTAATGAAGGGCTTCCTAGCGGAGGGCTTCTTAATGAAGGGCTTCCTAGCGGAGGGCTTCTTAATGAAGGGCTTCCCAGCGGAGGGCTTCTTAATGAAGGGCTTCCTAGCGGAGGGCTTCTTAATGAAGGGCTTCCTAGCGGAGGGCTTCTTAATGAAGGGCTTCCTAGCGGAGGGCTTCTTAATGAAGGGCTTCCTAGCGGAGGGCTTCTTAATGAAGGGCTTCCTAGCGGAGGGCTTCTTAATGAAGGGCTTCCTAGCGGAGGGCTTCTTAATGAAGGGCTTCCCAGCGGAGGGCTTCTTAATGAAGGGCTTCCTAGCGGAAGGCTTCTTAATGAAGGGCTTCCCAGCGGAGGGCTTCTTAATGAAGGGCTTCCTAGCGGAGGGCTTCTTAATGAAGGGCTTCCCAGCGGAGGGCTTCTTAATGAAGGGCTTCCCAGCGGAGGGCTTCTTAATGAAGGGCTTCCCAGCGGAGGGCTTCTTAATGAAGGGCTTCCTAGCGGAGGGCTTCTTAATGAAGGGCTTCCTAGCGGAGGGCTTCTTAATGAAGGGCTTCCCAGCGGAGGGCTTCTTAATGAAGGGCTTCCCAGCGGAGGGCTTCTTAATGAAGGGCTTCCCAGCGGAGGGCTTCTTAATGAAGGGCTTCCTAGCGGAGGGCTTCTTAATGAAGGGCTTCCTAGCGGAGGGCTTCTTAATGAAGGGCTTCCCAGCGGAGGGCTTCTTAATGAAGGGCTTCCTAGCGGAGGGCTTCTTAATGAAGGGCTTCCTAGCGGAGGGCTTCTTAATGAAGGGCTTCCTAGCGGAGGGCTTCTTAATGAAGGGCTTCCTAGCGGAGGGCTTCTTAATGAAGGGCTTCCTAGCGGAGGGCTTCTTAATGAAGGGCTTCCTAGCGGAGGGCTTCCTAGCGGAGGGCTTCTTAATGAAGGGCTTCCTAGCGGAGGGCTTCTTAATGAAGGGCTTCCCAGCGGAGGGCTTCTTAATGAAGGGCTTCCTAGCGGAGGGCTTCTTAATGAAGGGCTTCCTAGCGGAGGGCTTCTTAATGAAGGGCTTCCTAGCGGAGGGCTTCTTAATGAAGGGCTTCCTAGCGGAGGGCTTCTTAATGAAGGGCTTCCCAGCGGAGGGCTTCTTAATGAAGGGCTTCCTAGCGGAGGGCTTCTTAATGAAGGGCTTCCTAGCGGAGGGCTTCTTAATGAAGGGCTTCCTAGCGGAGGGCTTCTTAATGAAGGGCTTCCCAGCGGAGGGCTTCTTAATGAAGGGCTTCCCAGCGGAGGGCTTCTTAATGAAGGGCTTCCCAGCGGAGGGCTTCTTAATGAAGGGCTTCCTAGCGGAGGGCTTCTTAATGAAGGGCTTCCTAGCGGAGGGCTTCTTAATGAAGGGCTTCCTAGCGGAGGGCTTCTTAATGAAGGGCTTCCTAGCGGAGGGCTTCTTAATGAAGGGCTTCCCAGCGGAGGGCTTCTTAATGAAGGGCTTCCCAGCGGAGGGCTTCTTAATGAAGGGCTTCCCAGCGGAGGGCTTCTTAATGAAGGGCTTCCTAGCGGAGGGCTTCTTAATGAAGGGCTTCCTAGCGGAGGGCTTCTTAATGAAGGGCTTCCTAGCGGAGGGCTTCTTAATGAAGGGCTTCCTAGCGGAGGGCTTCTTAATGAAGGGCTTCCTAGCGGAGGGCTTCTTAATGAAGGGCTTCCTAGCGGAGGGCTTCTTAATGAAGGGCTTCCCAGCGGAGGGCTTCTTAATGAAGGGCTTCCTAGCGGAGGGCTTCTTAATGAAGGGCTTCCTAGCGGAGGGCTTCTTAATGAAGGGCTTCCTAGCGGAGGGCTTCTTAATGAAGGGCTTCCTAGCGGAGGGCTTCTTAATGAAGGGCTTCCTAGCGGAGGGCTTCTTAATGAAGGGCTTCCTAGCGGAGGGCTTCTTAATGAAGGGCTTCCCAGCGGAGGGCTTCTTAATGAAGGGCTTCCTAGCGGAGGGCTTCTTAATGAAGGGCTTCCCAGCGGAGGGCTTCTTAATGAAGGGCTTCCCAGCGGAGGGCTTCTTAATGAAGGGCTTCCCAGCGGAGGGCTTCTTAATGAAGGGCTTCCTAGCGGAGGGCTTCTTAATGAAGGGCTTCCTAGCGGAGGGCTTCTTAATGAAGGGCTTCCTAGCGGAGGGCTTCTTAATGAAGGGCTTCCTAGCGGAGGGCTTCTTAATGAAGGGCTTCCTAGCGGAGGGCTTCTTAATGAAGGGCTTCCCAGCGGAGGGCTTCTTAATGAAGGGCTTCCTAGCGGAGGGCTTCTTAATGAAGGGCTTCCTAGCGGAGGGCTTCTTAATGAAGGGCTTCCTAGCGGAGGGCTTCTTAATGAAGGGCTTCCCAGCGGAGGGCTTCTTAATGAAGGGCTTCCTAGCGGAAGGCTTCTTAATGAAGGGCTTCCCAGCGGAGGGCTTCTTAATGAAGGGCTTCCTAGCGGAGGGCTTCTTAATGAAGGGCTTCCCAGCGGAGGGCTTCTTAATGAAGGGCTTCCCAGCGGAGGGCTTCTTAATGAAGGGCTTCCTAGCGGAGGGCTTCTTAATGAAGGGCTTCCTAGCGGAGGGCTTCTTAATGAAGGGCTTCCTAGCGGAGGGCTTCTTAATGAAGGGCTTCCCAGCGGAGGGCTTCTTAATGAAGGGCTTCCCAGCGGAGGGCTTCTTAATGAAGGGCTTCCTAGCGGAGGGCTTCTTAATGAAGGGCTTCCCAGCGGAGGGCTTCTTAATGAAGGGCTTCCCAGCGGAGGGCTTCTTAATGAAGGGCTTCCCAGCGGAGGGCTTCTTAATGAAGGGCTTCCTAGCGGAGGGCTTCTTAATGAAGGGCTTCCTAGCGGAGGGCTTCTTAATGAAGGGCTTCCTAGCGGAGGGCTTCTTAATGAAGGGCTTCCCAGCGGAGGGCTTCTTAATGAAGGGCTTCCCAGCGGAGGGCTTCTTAATGAAGGGCTTCCTAGCGGAGGGCTTCTTAATGAAGGGCTTCCTAGCGGAGGGCTTCTTAATGAAGGGCTTCCCAGCGGAGGGCTTCTTAATGAAGGGCTTCCCAGCGGAGGGCTTCTTAATGAAGGGCTTCCTAGCGGAGGGCTTCTTAATGAAGGGCTTCCCAGCGGAGGGCTTCTTAATGAAGGGCTTCCTAGCGGAGGGCTTCTTAATGAAGGGCTTCCCAGCGGAGGGCTTCTTAATGAAGGGCTTCCTAGCGGAGGGCTTCTTAATGAAGGGCTTCCTAGCGGAGGGCTTCTTAATGAAGGGCTTCCTAGCGGAGGGCTTCTTAATGAAGGGCTTCCTAGCGGAGGGCTTCTTAATGAAGGGCTTCCTAGCGGAGGGCTTCTTAATGAAGGGCTTCCCAGCGGAGGGCTTCTTAATGAAGGGCTTCCTAGCGGAGGGCTTCTTAATGAAGGGCTTCCCAGCGGAGGGCTTCTTAATGAAGGGCTTCCCAGCGGAGGGCTTCTTAATGAAGGGCTTCCTAGCGGAGGGCTTCTTAATGAAGGGCTTCCTAGCGGAGGGCTTCTTAATGAAGGGCTTCCCAGCGGAGGGCTTCTTAATGAAGGGCTTCCTAGCGGAGGGCTTCTTAATGAAGGGCTTCCTAGCGGAGGGCTTCTTAATGAAGGGCTTCCTAGCGGAGGGCTTCTTAATGAAGGGCTTCCTAGCGGAGGGCTTCTTAATGAAGGGCTTCCCAGCGGAGGGCTTCTTAATGAAGGGCTTCCTAGCGGAGGGCTTCTTAATGAAGGGCTTCCTAGCGGAGGGCTTCTTAATGAAGGGCTTCCTAGCGGAGGGCTTCTTAATGAAGGGCTTCCCAGCGGAGGGCTTCTTAATGAAGGGCTTCCTAGCGGAGGGCTTCTTAATGAAGGGCTTCCTAGCGGAGGGCTTCTTAATGAAGGGCTTCCTAGCGGAGGGCTTCTTAATGAAGGGCTTCCTAGCGGAGGGCTTCTTAATGAAGGGCTTCCCAGCGGAGGGCTTCTTAATGAAGGGCTTCCTAGCGGAGGGCTTCTTAATGAAGGGCTTCCTAGCGGAGGGCTTCTTAATGAAGGGCTTCCTAGCGGAGGGCTTCTTAATGAAGGGCTTCCTAGCGGAGGGCTTCTTAATGAAGGGCTTCCCAGCGGAGGGCTTCTTAATGAAGGGCTTCCTAGCGGAGGGCTTCTTAATGAAGGGCTTCCTAGCGGAGGGCTTCTTAATGAAGGGCTTCCTAGCGGAGGGCTTCTTAATGAAGGGCTTCCTAGCGGAGGGCTTCTTAATGAAGGGCTTCCCAGCGGAGGGCTTCTTAATGAAGGGCTTCCTAGCGGAGGGCTTCTTAATGAAGGGCTTCCTAGCGGAGGGCTTCTTAATGAAGGGCTTCCTAGCGGAGGGCTTCTTAATGAAGGGCTTCCTAGCGGAGGGCTTCTTAATGAAGGGCTTCCTAGCGGAGGGCTTCTTAATGAAGGGCTTCCCAGCGGAGGGCTTCTTAATGAAGGGCTTCCTAGCGGAGGGCTTCTTAATGAAGGGCTTCCTAGCGGAGGGCTTCTTAATGAAGGGCTTCCTAGCGGAGGGCTTCTTAATGAAGGGCTTCCTAGCGGAGGGCTTCTTAATGAAGGGCTTCCCAGCGGAGGGCTTCTTAATGAAGGGCTTCCTAGCGGAGGGCTTCTTAATGAAGGGCTTCCTAGCGGAGGGCTTCTTAATGAAGGGCTTCCCAGCGGAGGGCTTCTTAATGAAGGGCTTCCTAGCGGAGGGCTTCTTAATGAAGGGCTTCCTAGCGGAGGGCTTCTTAATGAAGGGCTTCCTAGCGGAGGGCTTCTTAATGAAGGGCTTCCTAGCGGAGGGCTTCTTAATGAAGGGCTTCCCAGCGGAGGGCTTCTTAATGAAGGGCTTCCTAGCGGAGGGCTTCTTAATGAAGGGCTTCCTAGCGGAGGGCTTCTTAATGAAGGGCTTCCTAGCGGAGGGCTTCTTAATGAAGGGCTTCCTAGCGGAGGGCTTCTTAATGAAGGGCTTCCTAGCGGAGGGCTTCTTAATGAAGGGCTTCCTAGCGGAGGGCTTCTTAATGAAGGGCTTCCTAGCGGAGGGCTTCTTAATGAAGGGCTTCCCAGCGGAGGGCTTCTTAATGAAGGGCTTCCTAGCGGAGGGCTTCTTAATGAAGGGCTTCCTAGCGGAGGGCTTCTTAATGAAGGGCTTCCCAGCGGAGGGCTTCTTAATGAAGGGCTTCCTAGCGGAGGGCTTCTTAATGAAGGGCTTCCCAGCGGAGGGCTTCTTAATGAAGGGCTTCCCAGCGGAGGGCTTCTTAATGAAGGGCTTCCTAGCGGAGGGCTTCTTAATGAAGGGCTTCCCAGCGGAGGGCTTCTTAATGAAGGGCTTCCTAGCGGAGGGCTTCTTAATGAAGGGCTTCCCAGCGGAGGGCTTCTTAATGAAGGGCTTCCCAGCGGAGGGCTTCTTAATGAAGGGCTTCCTAGCGGAGGGCTTCTTAATGAAGGGCTTCCTAGCGGAGGGCTTCTTAATGAAGGGCTTCCTAGCGGAGGGCTTCTTAATGAAGGGCTTCCCAGCGGAGGGCTTCTTAATGAAGGGCTTCCCAGCGGAGGGCTTCTTAATGAAGGGCTTCCTAGCGGAGGGCTTCTTAATGAAGGGCTTCCTAGCGGAGGGCTTCTTAATGAAGGGCTTCCTAGCGGAGGGCTTCTTAATGAAGGGCTTCCCAGCGGAGGGCTTCTTAATGAAGGGCTTCCTAGCGGAGGGCTTCTTAATGAAGGGCTTCCTAGCGGAGGGCTTCTTAATGAAGGGCTTCCCAGCGGAGGGCTTCTTAATGAAGGGCTTCCTAGCGGAGGGCTTCTTAATGAAGGGCTTCCCAGCGGAGGGCTTCTTAATGAAGGGCTTCCCAGCGGAGGGCTTCTTAATGAAGGGCTTCCTAGCGGAGGGCTTCTTAATGAAGGGCTTCCCAGCGGAGGGCTTCTTAATGAAGGGCTTCCTAGCGGAGGGCTTCTTAATGAAGGGCTTCCCAGCGGAGGGCTTCTTAATGAAGGGCTTCCCAGCGGAGGGCTTCTTAATGAAGGGCTTCCTAGCGGAGGGCTTCTTAATGAAGGGCTTCCTAGCGGAGGGCTTCTTAATGAAGGGCTTCCTAGCGGAGGGCTTCTTAATGAAGGGCTTCCCAGCGGAGGGCTTCTTAATGAAGGGCTTCCTAGCGGAGGGCTTCTTAATGAAGGGCTTCCTAGCGGAGGGCTTCTTAATGAAGGGCTTCCTAGCGGAGGGCTTCTTAATGAAGGGCTTCCTAGCGGAGGGCTTCTTAATGAAGGGCTTCCTAGCGGAGGGCTTCTTAATGAAGGGCTTCCTAGCGGAGGGCTTCTTAATGAAGGGCTTCCCAGCGGAGGGCTTCTTAATGAAGGGCTTCCTAGCGGAGGGCTTCTTAATGAAGGGCTTCCTAGCGGAGGGCTTCTTAATGAAGGGCTTCCTAGCGGAGGGCTTCTTAATGAAGGGCTTCCTAGCGGAGGGCTTCTTAATGAAGGGCTTCCTAGCGGAGGGCTTCTTAATGAAGGGCTTCCTAGCGGAGGGCTTCTTAATGAAGGGCTTCCTAGCGGAGGGCTTCTTAATGAAGGGCTTCCTAGCGGAGGGCTTCTTAATGAAGGGCTTCCCAGCGGAGGGCTTCTTAATGAAGGGCTTCCCAGCGGAGGGCTTCTTAATGAAGGGCTTCCTAGCGGAGGGCTTCTTAATGAAGGGCTTCCTAGCGGAGGGCTTCTTAATGAAGGGCTTCCTAGCGGAGGGCTTCTTAATGAAGGGCTTCCTAGCGGAGGGCTTCTTAATGAAGGGCTTCCCAGCGGAGGGCTTCTTAATGAAGGGCTTCCTAGCGGAAGGCTTCTTAATGAAGGGCTTCCCAGCGGAGGGCTTCTTAATGAAGGGCTTCCTAGCGGAGGGCTTCTTAATGAAGGGCTTCCCAGCGGAGGGCTTCTTAATGAAGGGCTTCCCAGCGGAGGGCTTCTTAATGAAGGGCTTCCCAGCGGAGGGCTTCTTAATGAAGGGCTTCCTAGCGGAGGGCTTCTTAATGAAGGGCTTCCTAGCGGAGGGCTTCTTAATGAAGGGCTTCCCAGCGGAGGGCTTCTTAATGAAGGGCTTCCTAGCGGAGGGCTTCTTAATGAAGGGCTTCCTAGCGGAGGGCTTCTTAATGAAGGGCTTCCTAGCGGAGGGCTTCTTAATGAAGGGCTTCCTAGCGGAGGGCTTCTTAATGAAGGGCTTCCTAGCGGAGGGCTTCTTAATGAAGGGCTTCCCAGCGGAGGGCTTCTTAATGAAGGGCTTCCTAGCGGAGGGCTTCTTAATGAAGGGCTTCCTAGCGGAGGGCTTCTTAATGAAGGGCTTCCTAGCGGAGGGCTTCTTAATGAAGGGCTTCCTAGCGGAGGGCTTCTTAATGAAGGGCTTCCTAGCGGAGGGCTTCTTAATGAAGGGCTTCCTAGCGGAGGGCTTCTTAATGAAGGGCTTCCCAGCGGAGGGCTTCTTAATGAAGGGCTTCCTAGCGGAGGGCTTCTTAATGAAGGGCTTCCTAGCGGAGGGCTTCTTAATGAAGGGCTTCCTAGCGGAGGGCTTCTTAATGAAGGGCTTCCTAGCGGAGGGCTTCTTAATGAAGGGCTTCCTAGCGGAGGGCTTCTTAATGAAGGGCTTCCTAGCGGAGGGCTTCTTAATGAAGGGCTTCCTAGCGGAGGGCTTCTTAATGAAGGGCTTCCCAGCGGAGGGCTTCTTAATGAAGGGCTTCCTAGCGGAGGGCTTCTTAATGAAGGGCTTCCTAGCGGAGGGCTTCTTAATGAAGGGCTTCCTAGCGGAGGGCTTCTTAATGAAGGGCTTCCTAGCGGAGGGCTTCTTAATGAAGGGCTTCCTAGCGGAGGGCTTCTTAATGAAGGGCTTCCTAGCGGAGGGCTTCTTAATGAAGGGCTTCCTAGCGGAGGGCTTCTTAATGAAGGGCTTCCCAGCGGAGGGCTTCTTAATGAAGGGCTTCCTAGCGGAGGGCTTCTTAATGAAGGGCTTCCTAGCGGAGGGCTTCTTAATGAAGGGCTTCCTAGCGGAGGGCTTCTTAATGAAGGGCTTCCTAGCGGAGGGCTTCTTAATGAAGGGCTTCCTAGCGGAGGGCTTCTTAATGAAGGGCTTCCTAGCGGAGGGCTTCTTAATGAAGGGCTTCCTAGCGGAGGGCTTCTTAATGAAGGGCTTCCTAGCGGAGGGCTTCTTAATGAAGGGCTTCCTAGCGGAGGGCTTCTTAATGAAGGGCTTCCTAGCGGAGGGCTTCTTAATGAAGGGCTTCCTAGCGGAGGGCTTCTTAATGAAGGGCTTCCTAGCGGAGGGCTTCTTAATGAAGGGCTTCCTAGCGGAGGGCTTCTTAATGAAGGGCTTCCTAGCGGAGGGCTTCTTAATGAAGGGCTTCCTAGCGGAGGGCTTCTTAATGAAGGGCTTCCTAGCGGAGGGCTTCTTAATGAAGGGCTTCCTAGCGGAGGGCTTCTTAATGAAGGGCTTCCTAGCGGAGGGCTTCTTAATGAAGGGCTTCCTAGCGGAGGGCTTCTTAATGAAGGGCTTCCTAGCGGAGGGCTTCTTAATGAAGGGCTTCCTAGCGGAGGGCTTCTTAATGAAGGGCTTCCTAGCGGAGGGCTTCTTAATGAAGGGCTTCCTAGCGGAGGGCTTCTTAATGAAGGGCTTCCTAGCGGAGGGCTTCTTAATGAAGGGCTTCCTAGCGGAGGGCTTCTTAATGAAGGGCTTCCTAGCGGAGGGCTTCTTAATGAAGGGCTTCCTAGCGGAGGGCTTCTTAATGAAGGGCTTCCTAGCGGAGGGCTTCTTAATGAAGGGCTTCCCTAGCGGAGGGCTTCTTAATGAAGGGCTTCCTAGCGGAGGGCTTCTTAATGAAGGGCTTCCTAGCGGAGGGCTTCTTAATGAAGGGCTTCCTAGCGGAGGGCTTCTTAATGAAGGGCTTCCTAGCGGAGGGCTTCTTAATGAAGGGCTTCCTAGCGGAGGGCTTCTTAATGAAGGGCTTCCCAGCGGAGGGCTTCTTAATGAAGGGCTTCCTAGCGGAGGGCTTCTTAATGAAGGGCTTCCTAGCGGAGGGCTTCTTAATGAAGGGCTTCCTAGCGGAGGGCTTCTTAATGAAGGGCTTCCTAGCGGAGGGCGTCTTAATGAAGGGCTTCCAGCGGAGGGCTTCTTAATGAAGGGCTTCCTAGCGGAGGGCTTCTTAATGAAGGGCTTCCTAGCGGAGGGCTTCTTAATGAAGGGCTTCCTAGCGGAGGGCTTCTTAGTGGAGGGCTTCCAGCGGGGGGCTTCTTAATGAAGGGCTTCCTAGCGGAGGGCTTCTTAATGAAGGGCTTCCTAGCGGAGGGCTTCTTAATGAAGGGCTTCCTAGCGGAGGGCTTCTTAATGAAGGGCTTCCTAGCGGAGGGCTTCTTAATGAAGGGCTTCCCAGCGGAGGGCTTCTTAATGAAGGGCTTCCCAGCGGAGGGCTTCTTAATGAAGGGCTTCCTAGCGGAGGGCTTCTTAATGAAGGGCTTCCTAGCGGAGGGCTTCTTAATGAAGGGCTTCCCAGCGGAGGGCTTCTTAATGAAGGGCTTCCTAGCGGAGGGCTTCTTAATGAAGGGCTTCCTAGCGGAGGGCTTCTTAATGAAGGGCTTCCTAGCGGAGGGCTTCTTAATGAAGGGCTTCCTAGCGGAGGGCTTCTTAATGAAGGGCTTCCTAGCGGAGGGCTTCTTAATGAAGGGCTTCCTAGCGGAGGGCTTCTTAATGAAGGGCTTCCTAGCGGAGGGCTTCTTAATGAAGGGCTTCCCAGCGGAGGGCTTCTTAATGAAGGGCTTCCTAGCGGAGGGCTTCTTAATGAAGGGCTTCCTAGCGGAGGGCTTCTTAATGAAGGGCTTCCTAGCGGAGGGCTTCTTAATGAAGGGCTTCCCAGCGGAGGGCTTCTTAATGAAGGGCTTCCTAGCGGAGGGCTTCTTAATGAAGGGCTTCCTAGCGGAGGGCTTCTT